>JAPTMU010000029.1:144244-303380 GCA_028583405.1 Pogonophryne albipinna
ACACCTCTCTTAGCTCAGGATGTGTCCCAGCTGCCTTCAAACATGCCGTGGTTAAGCCACTACTTAAAAAGAAAAATCTTGACCCCTCCATTCTCGCAAATTTTAGGCCCATTTCCCAGCTACCTTTTTTATCTAAAGCCCTGGAGCGAGTAGTCCATGTCCAGCTGCAGTCGTTTTTAACCACGCATGGCATCCATGAAAAGTTTCAGTCTGGCTTTAAACCCATGCACAGCACTGAAACAGCCCTTTGAAGAGTTTTTAATGATCTGCTCTTAGCCGCCGACTCAGGTAGCCCTGCTGTCTTGGTGCTGTTAGACCTGACAGCTGTGGACCATAGCATCCTGTTGTCACGGCTTGAACAGTCCGCTGGCATCACAGGCTCTGCCCTTGCATGGTTCAGGTCTTACCTGACAGACCGTAGCTTTTTAGTGCAGCTAGGTGCTCTCTCCTCTGCCAAAGCCCCTCTTACCTGTGGGGTCCCCCAAAGCTCAATTCTGGGCCCCATCCTCTTTTTACTCTACATACTGCCCCTAGGTTTAATTCTTACGAAACACAATATTCCCTTCCACTGCTACGCAGATGATGTACAGATCTATCTGCCTCTCAAAGCAAATGTCAACTCACTACAGCAGTTGAAGGACTGCTTAACAGAGATAAAATCCTGGCTGAGCAAAAACTTCCTCAACCTCAATGAGAGTAAGACCGAGGTAATCTTTTTTGGACCCCAACCTCCAGCCTCTCCGGTTGATATTCTGGGCTCCCTAAGTAAAAACATCCTCACCTCTGTCATGAACCTTGGAGTGACCTTCAATAGCACTTTTAAATTCGACAAGCAGGTCAGCACCGTAGTAAAATCCTGCTTTTTTTAAATAAGACTATTTGCCAAAACCAAGTCGTATTTATCTTTTAAAGACCTGGAAAGGGTTATTAACGCCTTTGTGACCTCAAGACTGGACTATTGTAACGCTCTGTATGTGGGTATGGACCAGGCATCAATTAAACACCTGCAGCTAGTCCAAAACGCAGCTGCACGTCTCCTGACTGGCCATAAAAAGCGTGACCACATCACCCCTACACTGGCTTCCAGTCCGGTTCAGAATAGATTTTAAACTCCTTTTATTTGTTTTTAAAGCACTAAATGGGTTGGCTCCGGTCTATATAGCTGAACTCCTCCAGCGCTACACCCCAGGCAGAGCCTTAAGGTCTGCTGACCAGCTGCTGCTGGTAGTGCCTAAGACTAGGCTCAAAACCCGAGGGCACCGAGCCTTCGCAGCAGCTGGCCCCCGGCTCTGGAATACTCTTCCCCTCCATGTGAGGTCGGCCCAGACCCTAGGGGTTTTTAAATCCACACTGAAGACTCACTACTTCTCTCTGGCCTTCTAGTTAGAGTGGGGTCACGATTCCTGACTGTTCCATGTGTTGTTTTATCTGTTGTGATTTATTGTGTTTTATTGTGATGTAATGTGTTTTTATGTGTTTAAATTACATGTACAGCACTTTGGCTCGACCAAAATCATTTTTAAATGTGCTCTATAAATAAAATTTGATTTGATTTGATTTGATTACATTATCAGACTTGTTTTGAAGAGGCAGGGTGGCTGTGGTGACACCAGAGATCTCAGACCGGTTCTTCTTTTGTTAAACCTAAGAAAAGACACATGTGACATATAAGCTAGTAGCATCCTGCATGCCAATACATCTCATAGAATCTCTCTGCAGAATCTAAATAATAGTTGTCACTAGTATTATTATTATTTTTTACTCTTTCAGCGGTGACAGAAAACATATCATTATACCTTAAAAGGACCAGGCAGGGTACACTGATTACACTGCTCCGCTAAAGTTAGTTTGATAATAACCCAATAATGGCGGCTTGTCTTTCTCTACCTGTGATGGATCAAGCAAACAATTACGGCCGCCAAGATCAACACCACTGCAGATGCTGTCACAATGATAGCCATCAAAGTATAGGATGACATGCCTTGTCCAGCCTTGTTCTGAATCTTATGGTATTCTATAGAAGAAGAAGAAAAGGAATAGCTGAAGTCAATGGTTTGTCTTTATCAGGGCTGGGCGGTGGTTAGGCAGGTGCTATCGGAGAGCAGGAAGGAGGTGGTTTGAAGAGCGGTAAAGATAGCAAGGACAGTATGAACATACTGCATTTACCACAAGAAATACACTTAAACTCTATCTATGCTGTAAAAGCATTAGACAAACACAAACCTTTGCTATATATGGTGATAAGCTTAATATCTGTTCCCCCCTCCAGATTATGTTTTGATAATTTGTCAGATTAGTCACCAGAAGAAGATAAAATATATCCTTTGAAAGTTCCCAACTCATAAAACATCTAGGACAGTGTACCATACCATTTACAGAAACGCTGGTAAGTAGAATATCATGTTCCTTCATAATGCATGCATTCACAGGTGTAGTTGCCTTCATCTGATGCTGTTGGGTTTGTGGGTGGAGAAAAACAGAGTCTGTATTGTTCTGGATAGTCACTCTGGAGTTACAGGTGGAGCTTGTCTTGTGTGTGTCAGAACCGATATGTCAGACTGCACTCCTTCCCTTCACTGCTTTCTCTGCTGATCTTACATGATACAAATACAATTTCATCCATTGTTTTATTGGAGCACAAAGGAATGACACCTGATTCTTTCTGAAAAATGTTTGTCTGTGAAAAAAAATATTAAATGAACATACGGCTTTTAAAAAACATGACAAGGAACCATAGTCAATTAAAAAGTGCTATACTTTATTTATTGTTTTCTTCAGTAAATATATGTAACATTGTGACCCTACTCTGTAAGCTTGCTCAATGCATGATTGCCCAAAATGCAGAAACAGAGCAAACCAGAGAAAACGTCCATGCATTGTGACCTGCTGATGACTACCTGGCACCAAGTCAAAAAACACTTCTAGAAACTAATCTGTCAAAACCTATTAAAACTGGTACACAATCTGGCATCATGTGAAAACCAACTGAAATTATATGTAACACAGTAAATTAATGGTCATTCCTTCTCTCGCTAACCAAATGCTGGCAACAGCTTCTTCTGGTGTGAGATCAGAGCAGAACAGAAAACCGACAGAAGAGGGAAGTCACACCTCCCTGACATGAAGAGAGTGGCTGTTTTACAAGAAATTGTTTTATTTTAAATATACGATGATGATAACAATTTACCAATACTATTCAAGATAATTTCAATGCAAACAATATATTGGTGGAGAAATATATGGTTGGATGGGAGGTAGCGAGAGAGGGTGGGTTTGAGGTAGCGAGAGAGGGTGGGTTTGAGGTAGCGAGAGGGTGGGTTTGAGGTAGCGAGAGAGGATGGGTGGGAGGTAGCGAGAGGGTGGGTTTGAGGTAGCGAGAGAGGGTGGGTTTGAGGTAGCGATGAGGAGGGTGGGTTTGAGGTAGCGAGAGAGGATGAGTTTGAGGTAGCGAGAGAGGATGGGTGGGAGGTAGCGAGAGAGGGTGGGTTTGAGGTAGCGAGAGAGAGGGTGGGTGGGAGGTAGCGAGAGAGGATGGGTTTGAGGTAGCGAGAGGGTGGGTTTGAGGTAGCGAGAGGGTGGGTTTGAGGTAACGAGAGAGGGTGGGTTTGAGGTAGCGAGAGAGGATGGGTTTGATGTAGCGAGAGAGGATGGGTTTGAGGTAGCGAGAGGGTGGGTTTGAGGTAGCGAGAGAGGGTGGGTTTGAGGTAGCGAGAGGGGTGGGTTTGAGGTAGCGAGAGAGGGTGGGTTTGAGGTAGCGAGAGGGTGGGTTTGAGGTAGCGAGAGAGGATGGGTTTGAGGTAGCGAGAGGGTGGGTTTGAGGTAGCGAGAGAGGGTGCGTTTGAGGTAGCGAGAGAGGGTGGGTGGGAGGTAGCGAGAGAGAATGGGTTTGAGGTAGCGAGAGAGGATGGGTTTGAGGTAGCGAGAGGGTGGGTTTGAGGAAGCGAGAGGGTGGGTTTGAGGTAATGAGAGAGGGTGGGTTTGAAGTAGCGAGAGAGTATGGGTTTGAGGTAGCGAGAGAGGATGGGTTTGAGGTAGCGAGAGGGTGGGTTTGAGGTAGCGAGAGGGTGGGTTTTGAGGTAGCGAGAGAGGGTGGGGTTTGAGGTAGCGAGAGAGGGTGGGTTTGAGGTAGCGAGAGAGGGTGGGTTTGAGGTAGCGAGAGAGGATGGGTTTGAGGTAGCGAGAGGGTGGGGTGGGAGGTAGCTAGAGAGGGGTGGGTTTGAGGTAGCGATAGAGGATTGGTTTGAGGTTGCGAGAGAGGGTGGGTTTGAGGGTAGCGAGAGAGGGTGGGTTTGAGGTAGCGAGAGAGGGTTGGGTTTTGAGGTTGCGAGAGGGTGGGTTTGAGGTAGCGAGAGAGGATGGGTTTGAGGTAGCGAGAGGGTGGGTTTGAGGTTGCGAGAGAGGGTGGGGTTTGAGGTAGCGAGAGGGTGGGTTTGAGGTAGCGAGAGAGGGTGGTTTGAGGTAGCGAGAGAGGGTGGGTGGGAGGTAGCGAGAGAGAATTGGTTTGAAGGTAGCGAGAGAGGATGGGTTTGAGGTAGCGAGAGGTTGGTTGAGGTAGCGAGAGGGTGGGTTGAGGAAACGAGGAGAGGGTGGGTTTGAGGTAGCGAGAGAGGGATGGGTTTGAGGTAGCGAGAGAGGATGGGTTTGAGGTAGCGAGAGGTGGGTTTGATGTAGGCGAGAGAGGGTGGGTTGATGTAGCGAGAGAGGGTGGGTTTGAGGTAGCGAGAGAGGGTGGGTTTGAGGTAGCGAGAGAGGGTGGGTTTGAGGTAGCGAGAGAGGGTGGGGGTTTGAGGTTGCGAGAGAGGGTGGGTTTGAGGTAGCGAGAGAGGGTGGGTTTGAGGTAGCGAGAGAGGGTGGGTTTGAGGTTGCGAGAGAGTGTGGGTTTGAGGTAGCGAGAGAGGATGGGTTTGAGGTAGCGAGAGGGTGGGTTTGAGGTTGCGAGAGAGGGTGGGTTTGAGGTAGCGAGAGGGTGGGTTTGAGGTAGCGAGAGAGGGTGGGTTTGAGGTAGCGAGAGAGGGTGGGTGGGAGGTAGCGAGAGAGGAATGGGTTTGAGGTAGCGAGAGAGGATGGGTTTGAGGTAGCGAGAGGGTGGGTTTGAGGTAGCGAGAGGGTCGGTTTGAGGAAACGAGAGAGGGTGGGTTTGAGGTAGCGAGAGAGGATGGGTTTGAGGTAGCGAGAGAGGATGGGTTTGAGGTAGCGAGAGGGTGGGTTTGATGTAGCGAGAGAGGGTGGGTTTGAGGTAGCGAGAGAGGGTGGGTTTGAGGTAGCGAGAGAGGGTGGGTTTGAGGTAGCGAGAGAGGGTGGGTTTGAGGTAGCGAGAGAGGGTGGGGGTTTGAGGTTGCGAGAGAGGGTGGGTTTGAGGTAGCGAGAGAGGGTGGGTTTGAGGTAGCGAGAGAGGGTGGGTTTGAGGTTGCGAGAGAGTGTGGGTTTGAGGTAGCGAGAGAGGATGGGTTTTGAGGTAGCGAGAGGGTGGGTTTGAGGTGCGAGAGAGGGTGGGTTTGAGGTAGCGAGAGGGTGGGTTTGAGGTAGCGAGAGAGGGTGGGTTTGAGGTAGCGAGAGAGGGTGGGTGGGAGGTAGCGAGAGAGGGTGGGTTTGAGGTAGCGAGAGAGGATGGGTTTGAGGTAGCGAGAGGGTGGGTTGAGGTAGCGAGAGGGTCGGTTTGAGGAAACGAGAGAGGGTGGGTTTGAGGTAGCGAGAGAGGATGGGTTTGAGGTAGCGAGAGAGGATGGGTTTGAGTAGCGAGAGGGTGGGTTTGATGTAGCGATGAGAGGGTGGGTTTGAGGTAGCGAGAGAGGGTGGGTTTGAGGTAGCGAGAGATGGTGGGTTTGAGGTAGCGAGAGAGGGTTGGTTTGAGGTAGCGAGAGAGGGTGGGGGTTTGAGGTTGCGAGAGAGGGTGGGTTTGAGGTAGCGAGAGAGGGTGGGTTTGAGGTAGCGAGAGAGGATGGTTTGAGGTAGCGAGAGGGTGGGTTTGAGGTAGCGAGAGAGGGTGGGTTTGAGGTAGCGAGAGAGGGTGGGTTTGAGGTAGCGAGAGAGGGTGGGTTTGAGGTAGCGAGAGAGGATGGGTTTGAGGTAGCGAGAGGGTGGGTTTGAGGTAGCGAGAGGGTCGGTTTGAGGAAACGAGAGAGGGTGGGTTTGAGGTAGCGAGAGAGGATGGGTTTGAGGTAGCGAGAGAGGATGGGTTTGAGGTAGCGAGAGGGTGGGTTTGATGTAGCGAGAGAGGGTGGGTTTGAGGTAGCGAGAGAGGGTGGGTTTGAGGTAGCGAGAGATGGTGGGTTTGAGGTAGCGAGAGAGGGTTGGTTTGAGGTAGCGAGAGAGGGTGGGGGTTTGAGGTTGCGAGAGAGGGTGGGTTTGAGGTAGCGAGAGAGGGTGGGTTTGAGGTAGCGAGAGAGGATGGGTTTGAGGTAGCGAGAGGGTGGGTGGGAGGTAGCTAGAGAGGATTGGTTTGAGGTTGCGAGAGAGGGTGGGTTTGAGGTAGCGAGAGAGGGTGGGTTTGAGGTAGCGAGAGAGGGTGGGTTTGAGGTAGCGAGAGAGGGTGGGTTTGAGGTTGCGAGAGAGGGTGGGTTTGAGGTAGCGAGAGAGGATGGGTTTGAGGTAGCGAGAGAGGGTGGGTTTGAGGTAGCGAGAGAGGGTGGGGGTTTGAGGTTGCGAGAGAGGGTGGGTTTGAGGTAGTGAGAGAGGGTGGGTTTGAGGTAGCGAGAGAGGGTGGGTTTGAGGTAGCGAGAGAGGATGGGTTTGAGGTTGCGAGACAGGGTGGGTTTGAGGTAGCGAGAGAGGGTGGGTTTGAGGTAGCGAGAGTGGATGGGTGGGAGGTTGCGAGAGAGGATGGGTTTGAGGTAGCGAGAGAGGGTGGGTTTGAGGTAGCGAGAGAGGGTGGGTGGGTGGGAAGGTGGGTGTTGTTCATAGTTAATGAGGACTGTCAAGACAGGTGGAGTATGAAGTATCCATTTCTGTGTTTTGCTCCCTCCTCTAAAAGGGTTTTGGACCATAGAAGAGTGTAGTAGCCGCAATACCACTCACTGTATTAATGCCTGTCGTCTGGGGTGCAATTGACTAAATTCTGTCCATGCCGTCCGTGCAGCAAAGTCGTTTCCTCAGGAAGGTTAGACCATAGAGATAGAACACACCTAGTGCTCTGTCTCTATGGAGATAGAACACACCCAGTGCTCTATCTTGATGGAGATAGAACACACCCAGTCGCTATCTCTATGGAGACACACAGTTCTCTATCTCTATGGAGACACCCAGGGTTCTATCTCTATGGAGACACCCAGTGCTCTATCTCTATGGAGACACCCAGGGCTTTATCTCTATGGAGACACCCAGGGCTCTATCGCTATGGAGACACACAGTTCTCTATCTCTATGGAGACACCCAGTGCTCTATCTTCATGGAGACACCCAGGGCTTTATCTATATGGAGACACCCAGGGCTCTATCTCTATGGAGACACCCAGGGCTCTATCTCTATGGAGACACCCAGTTCGCTATCTCTATGGAGACACCCAGTGCTCTATCTCTAGGGAGACACCCAGTTCTCTATCTCTATGGAGACACCCAGTGCTCTATCTCTATGGAGACACCCAGTGCTCTTTCTCTATGGAGACACCCAGTGCTCTATCTCTATGGAGACACCCAGTGCTCTATCTCTATGGAGACACCCAGTCGCTATCTCTATGGAGACACCCAATGCGCTATCTCTATGGAGACACCCAGTTCGCTATCTCTATGGAGACACCCAGTGCTCTATCTCTATGGAGACACCCAGTTCGCTATCTCTATGAAGACACACAGTTCTCTATCTCCATGGAGACACCCAGTGCTCTATCTCTATGGAGACACCCAGGGCTCTATCTCTATGGAGACACCCAGTGCTCTATCTCTATGAAGACACACAGTTCGCTATCTCTATGGAGACACCCAGTGCTCTATCTCTATGGAGACACCCAGTTCGCTATCTCTATGAAGACACACAGTTCTCTATCTCCATGGAGACACCCAGTGCTCTATCTCTATGGAGACACCCAGGGCTCTATCTCTATGGAGACACCCAGTTCTCTATCTCTCTGGAGACACCCATTCGCTATCTCTATGAAGACACCCATTCGCTATCTCTATGAAGACACCCAGTTCTCTATCTCTATGAAGACACCCAGTGCTCTATCTTTATGGAGACACCCAGTGCTCTATCTCTATGGAGACACCCAGTGCGCTATCTCTATGGAGACACACAGGGCTCTATCTCTATGGAAACACCCAGGGCTCTATATCTATGGAGACACCCAGTGCGCTATCTCTATGGAGACACCCATTCGCTATCTCTATGAAGACACCCAGTTCTCTATCTCTATGGAGACACCCAGTCGCTATCTCTATGGAGACACCCAGTGCGCTATCTCTATGGAGACACCCAGTGCTCTATCTCTATGGAGACACCCAGTGCTCTATCTCTATGGAGACACCCATTCGCTATCTCTATGAAGACACCCAGTCCTCTATCTCTATGGAGACACCCAGTCGCTATCTCTATGGAGACACCCAGTGCGCTATCTCTATGGAGACACCCAGTTCGCTATCTTTATGGAGACACCCAGTGCGCTATCTCTATGAAGACACACAGTTCTCTATCTCTATGGAGACACCCAGTTCGCTATCTTTATGGAGACACACAGTTCTCTATCTCTATGGAGACACCCAGTGCGCTATCTCTATGGAGACACACAGTTCTCTATCTCTATGGAGACACCCAGTGCGCTATCTCTATGGAGACACCCAGTTCGCTATCTTTATGGAGACACCCAGGGCTCTATCTCTATGGAGACACCCAGTTCTCTATCTCTATGGAGACACCCATTCGCTATCTCTATGAAGACACCCAGTTCTCTATCTCTATGGAGACACCCAGTCGCTATCTCTATGGAGACACCCAGTGCTCTATCTCTATGGAGACACCCAGCGCTCTATCTTGATGGAGACACCCAGTGCTCTATCTCTATGGAGACACCCAGTGCTCTATCTCTATGGAGACACCCAGTGCTCTATCTTGATGGAGACACCCAGTGCTCTATCTCTATGGAGACACCCAGTGCTCTATCTCTATGGTGACACCCAGGGCTCTATCTCTATGGAGACACCCAGTGCTCTATCTCTATGGAGACACCCAGTCGCTATCTCTATGAAGACACAAAGTTCTCTATCTCTATGGAGACACCCAGTCGCTATCTCTATGAAGACACAAAGTTCTCTATCTCTATGGAGACACCCAGTCGCTATCTCTATGGAGACACCCATTTCTCTATCTCTATGGAGACACCCAGTCGCTATCTCTATGAAGACACACAGTTCTCTATCTCTATGGAGACACCCAGTGCTCTATCTTGATGGAGACACCCAGTGCTCTATCTCTATGGAGACACCCAGTGCTCTATCTCTATGGAGACACCCAGTGCTCTATCTCTATGGTGACACCCAGTGCTCTATCTCTATGGAGACACCCAGGGCTCTATCTCTATGGTGACACCCAGTGCTCTATCTCTATGGTGACACCCAGGGCTCTATCTCTATGGACACACCCAGGGCTCTATCTCTATGGAGACACCCAGGGCTCTATCTCTATGGTGACACCCAGGGCTCTATCTTTATGGACACACCCAGTGCGCTATCTCTATGGAGACACCCAGTTCTCTATCTCTAAGGAGACACCCAGTTATCTTCTCTGCAGCAGAGAGCTAAGCGCTGTCAGACCGGACCTAACCCTGAAAAGTATTATCATCTGAAATTAATCATTATGTTATTCATATTAAATACATATAAATATTGTTACAACTTGTATTTAGAAATACTCTGTTGTAATTATTGATGCATAAATGTGTTCATCCATTCAATGTGGCATCTGCTATAATGGGGTTAATCTGTGCTATCCTGTTTTTCACTCTCACCCTGTTGCTGTTTGAACTACTGAATTTCCCCACGGGGATTAATAAAGGTCCATCTTATCTTATCTTATCTTAATGTATAAGTTGATTTACTTCAATCTAATGTACCCCATCAATATTACAACAAATATACTGCATAAAGCAAACTATATACTTTATTTGATCTAAAATATTGATGTTTTTTCGTTATAGTAGCATGTGAAAACCATAACAAATAAGTGATTAAATGCTACAGTATTCAGCAAACACAACTGCAGAGCTGCAAACATTGCAAACAGACTAAGTTCTACAACACCCAGTTGTCTTTGTGTGTTTGTGAATGAAGCGCCATCTCATGGTTAAATCCTGTAATTGAACAAATGGAGAAATTTGGCAACGCCCTCTAGCAATTTGGCAACACCCCCAGCCACTGGGATCCGCTGGGTTTTTGGCTGGGACACACCCATTGGAGTCCTATCTGGAGTGCTACATCTGTAGATGCGTACCTGCTCCATTACCCCACAATGAAAGAGAGGTGAAACACTCACCAGGCTGAAATATATACTCTTGACTAGTACCAGATCGTTGGCCAAAAAGATCTTCACATCCATCTGTGAGCAAGACTTGGACACCCCTCACCTCCGAGCCTCCTACCCACACATTCAGCTGCTTTAAAGAGCCTGTGACAGCATCCCAACAACTGTTGTGCAATGAAATATTGGGCTACTAGTCATCTCGAACCGTCAATTTAAAAAAGAAGATGCGATACCGTTCCGATAAATATCAATAATTTCGAACATTGCGGGGAAATTCCTTCGACTCATTTTGAAGTTTTGGGGGAAGCCGGAAGTGACGTCAATGCGGGAACGCTTCACTGTGCAGCGTGAGAGCCAAACACGGACAAAGTGTGTTGTCATGCGTAGAAATGGTGAATTACTGAGTTTAGACACGTTAATAACGTTGTAATGAAGTTGACTACAGTATATTCATATTTGTCAGTGCTTTCATGTCAATTCGGTGAACATGAACATAAATGATCGTGGTGAAGATGATGATTAAATTAGGATTACAAATCGGTAGTGAGAGCTGCTGAATTTCCTCCCGTAGGATGTGATATAAAAACAAATCGATTATTTTTGTAGTTGTAAACTCAAGTGGATGAAACTACATTTATTAGTGCTTTCATGTCAATTCGGCGAACATATGATACATTAAATGATCGTGAGGATGATGATTAAAAATCGTTTGTTTGAGCCGGTCTGCATTTCCTGATGAGAAAACAAACCGATGCTTTTTGTAGTTGTAGTACACCAACATGGATTAAACGTGTGTTTCTTTTCCCACAATGTTGTGGAAATTAATGGATAAAATGCACGGATTATTATTATTATTATTATTATTCCCACTCCGATCGGGACACTAGGTCCACCGTTTCCCCGCAGCGAGGCTCCCCCCGTTGACAGTTTACGTGGGCTGGGTGCAGTGGCGGACTGGCCATCGGGACGAATACCGATGGGCCGGTAACGAAGTGGGCCGGTCGGATAAGTCACTAGCACTTCCCATAGGCGGCGCGTGAGGCTCAGGTTTGGGAAGGCTAAATAACTTTTTTTACCTGACGCTGCCCGCCTCCGGCGTCTATAGAAAAGAGATCAACTCAGTGTGCGGAGTTTAAATCTCTCAAGTCATATTACAGGATAAAGGAAATACAGTTTAAACTGCCGTATGCAGCGAAGACGCCGACGTGTCGCAGTTATCATTCATATTACATCATCAATCAGATCATCGATCATATAATATCATAATATATCATTTCCTTATCTGAGTCAGCTTCTCCAGCCGTGTCTGGCCGTGCAACACTCACAGTGTCACATACTGTATGCAGAAGTATTATTTTAAGCAACACATTATGTTGATGAAACACTAGAGTCAAATGTAATTAAAGTCAGATCCACTCGTGTCTTAGACGTGAACGCGCTCTCAGCTGGTGAGAGAAACCCTGGCTTGATTTACCGAGTTGATAACCAGCGTCGTAGGACCGCTTAGCGAGATCTCGTTTGTTAGTTTGTTTGTTACTCAAACATATATCCAGGGTATGTTGAACTGGCTTCGTAGTACAGGGCACAGGTGGCTTGCAGCGCTAATGTCAAAGACACAGACATTATACATTATATTTGTATTTTACCAGGATGCAGTCACACAAATATTTGTGAAGGCTTAGCCTTCCCTAGCCTACAGCACCCGCCGCCCCTGACATCCCCCACTCCCCCCGTTGACAATTTACTAGCGGTACCGAAGTGGGCCGGTCGAGAGTCCCGGGATGATTTTTAGTCCCAGTCCACCACTGGCTACATGAAGTATGATCGCCCATATTGACACACCTAATTCCTAAACTTCTAACAGATACAACATAAACCGATCCTTCAGCCTCATATGGGCTCTCAGACACGTTCAAAATTAAACTGTCATCGCTGTCTGAGCTTGCTGCTGTGTGCGCCATTGTGCATTTACATGCAGATGCTGGGATCCTGAACCGTGCAGCTGGAGCGCTGTGCCCGCAATGACGTCACACATCATTTGGCGGGACTTGAAGAATCCCCGAGAAGATCCAGAAAATGGTCAACATTGAAGGGCAGATTAATGGTTATCAAAGTACAAATATCCAAAATCAGTTCAGTAACGGTTTTCAAGGGGACAATATTTACTCAAATTGATGGGTTTGGATGATGGGGGAAACTCGTGTCACAGGCTCTTTAAAGTAGCTCCATTCTCCTTCCTATGTAAGGAAAACGAGTGACCTCCATTGCCACCAACTAAATCAGATGATGCAGCACCCATCTTGTAGTTTTTTTATCAGATCTGAAATGGAGATCTTCCATTATATATTATTGCTTTAAACATTAAAATAGTGTTTCCAATGACTAGATACTATTTTTAAAAGGCATTTAATAAAATGTATGCAAAAGTGTATATTTTTAACAAATAATTACAAATTGATTGTTAATTAATGTTATAAAATTCCATATACACTTCCACCCAATATTGGGGAGACATTCTACTGAGGATTATGTTGGCTATAGTTCCTTCCTGTTCCTCCTGCCTGTGTGATACTGGGTGACCCACGGCTTCAAATGCATGAGCAAGGAGTGCTACTGATTTCACCCCCCAGGAAGATACTGGGCAGTATCTATTTATCTTTAGAGGTGTGTGTGTGTGCAGAGAGTCTGCAGCGGTACCGCCAAACCCCCGACCCGTCTTGTAACACGGAGCACGTTTCCTACACCATCAGGGCCGGTTCTAACCAATTTGCTGCCCTCGGCGAGACTTTAGCTGGCGCCCCCCCCTCCCAGAAAATCGTTCAGTAGAAAAGATAAAAGTATCCAAGCAATACACAATAGAATTTATAAAGAATAAATGATACATCTCTACAAAAGACCAATACACTACAAAAACAGAAACGTGTTTTAAACGATATTTTTGGTTTACTGTCCTATAGTATACATTGAAATGATTTCAAACCTGTTTATCCCAATAATTATAAAGGAGTGCCTTGGAAATATTGAAAAATGTGTTTACTGCTGCTGGTTTATAAAGCTTTGAATGGTTTAGGCCCAGAATACATTTGTGACCTCCTGCTAAATGATGAACCATCCAGATCTCTCAGGTCTACAGGGACTGGTCAGCTTTCTGTCCCCAGAGTCAGAACTAAACATGGAGAAGCAGCGTTCAGTTATTATGCTCCAAATATCTGGAACAAACTCCCAGAAACCTGCAGGTCCGCTGCAACTCTGACTACTTTTAAATCCAGCAAGAAGACTTTTCTTTTTGCCGCTGCTTTTAATTGAACTATTCACATCTTAAACTGCACTGTAACTTTTATCCATGTGTTTTTTCTTTTAATGTTTATTTTATTATCTTTGCTTTTTAATGATTTTAAATGCCATATTCTTAATGTCTTTCATTTTTTGTAAAGCACTTTGAATTGCCTTGTGTTGAAAAGTGCTGTATAAATAAACTTGCCTTGCCTTGCCTTGCCTTACATAAATTGCATTTATCTCTCTCGCTCGATCCCACGCCCACTTTGGCTGTGAGCTGCGGATGCCTGATAAGCCAACACCCCCCACTTTCATCACTTACAGCGCCCATCGTGCAGGGCAAATGAAAAGTGTAACCGGGGTGAAAAGGGATTTACATTTACTTAATTATGAATGTTGTTACATCAAGGCCGAAAATTAGGATGGTCTTCGTGTTCACTCTGGTTCTTAGAGAAGATGAGAATATCATCGAGATAGAATATCATCTAGATAGACAAAAACAAAACGATTTAGAAAGTCACGCAGTACGTCATTGACTAAGGCCTGGAAGACAGCAGGAGCATTGGTTAACCCGAAAGGCATGACTAAATACTAACAATGTCCCAGAGGGGTGTTGAAAGCAGTCTTCCATTCATCCCCCCGGCGGATTCGGACCAAGTGGTAGGCGTTTCTGAGATCCAGTTTTGAGAATATGGTAGCTCCCTGGAGGGGTTCAAAAGCCGAACTGAGGAGTGGTAGGGGATACTTGTTTTTCACTGTGATGTTGTTTAGGCCCCGGTAATCTAAGCATGGCCGAAGGGTTTTATCCTTTTTGCCCACAAAAAAGAAGCCAGCACCGAGAGGGGAGGAGGATGGGCGAATAATACCAGCAGCCAGCGAGTCGATGACATATTGTTCCATGGTCTCTCTCTCTGGTCTGGACAGGTTGTAGAGATGGCTGCTAGGCAACGGTGCTCCAGGCAGAATGTCAATAGCACAGTCATAGGGTCGATGGGGCGGCAGAGACAGGGCCTTACCCTTACTGAAAACCTCTCCAAGGTCGTGATAGACTTTAGGGACATCAGACAGGTCCGCCGGAACTGAGGAGCGAGAGCTAGAGCAGGAAACGGGAGACAAAGCAGAGCGCAGACAGTTAGCGTGACAAAAGGTGCTCCATCCCAGAATTCTACCTCCTGCCCAATCTATGTGAGGGTTGTGGATGCTGAGCCAGGGGTAACAATCACGAGAGGTGTTGACTCCAAAAATTAAGTTGCTCCAACTTGTTTTACCGCATGACTTAAAAGGAATTTTAAATTGTATGGACTTAATTACCATCATTGTGAACACACGTTTTTAAGTTGACAACCATTTATAAATTAAGTTGCTCCAAATATATTGTATTCAATAGTTTTTTTTCTTAGCTTTTTCATGTTTTTGCCTTTAAAGAAAGACATTAATTGATTCCACAACAAAAATATTAGGCAATTCACTTTTTATTTTGAACTGCAGTTGTTTATTTCAACACATGATGTTTCAATCAGGAGAGAATTCATTTATTTTGAACATCTATTGACACATGCCATATGATAAGGTGCATGAACACCTGAAATCACAGCTGACTGCAGGAGAGAGGAGAACCAATTTATAGTTTGGCTGCAACACGTTGATTGGCTGCTGGAGAATGAGGTGAAATGTAATAGGTTAAAGAGAACGCCTGTGATGAGCTGATTATATGCAGCTGCAGAGTGAATGTATATACACTACTGGTGTAACGGTATCCGTATTCGTCCCGTACCGTCACGGTTCGGACGTCACAGTTCGGCACATGCAGTCACAGGCGAATACGCCATTTTTTACGAGTGGGAAAAAAGTCTGTCACTCAGGGCAGTATTACACTATATATAATCCAGGGGGCGGTATTGCGCCTAAAAGCCAGCCGCCCGTAAATAACAAATGAAGAACAAGAACAAAACACAACAAAATGAACACAATACATGAAGAAGAAAAGTTAGCTATGGCGAGTTCACACAACACACAGGAGCTAGAAGACCCACCTGCTTCTTTTAAATCAGGTGTGTGGTAACATTTCTGGTTCCCTGTGGACTACAACAACGATGGGGTGCGAGTTGTGGACCGGACGAGGACGGTGTGTCGGCGTTGTTCGACAGCGGTGCGGTATGCTAGTGGTAACACGTCAAACATGCTCAATCACATCCGAGTCAGTCTCAGTCCCCAGCGAGAGGGTTTCCTCGACGGCAGGTGACATAGTTACCGCCAACAGATCTGCCCTCACTGCTGACAACGTAGACAAACTAATCTTTCTGAAGAACAACTTGAAAATAGAGCAAAGCTTGAGTACCTTTATTTAGGCGGCCTCACACACTCACAAGTTAATTACACATGTTAGACATTGCTCCTAAAGGTACAGATTTTATTTTGTTTTACATTTATCATTGTATTTATTTTATATTTAGACATCAGGAGATGTTATACAGTTCTGTATTGCCTTTTATTGATTGTGATTGAAACACTTTCTTATTATTTATTTTAATATTTTCAAGACATTCTTTTTAGTTGTTCAGCTTATTTAACCTTTTAGTTTGACATCAGCCATTATAAATAATATGGCCATCTGAGTGTGTGTGTGTGTGTGTGTGTGTGTGTGTGTGTGTGTGTGTGTGTGTGTGTGTGTGTGTGTGTGTGTGTGTGTGTGTGTGTGTGTGTGTGTGTGTGTGTGTGTGTGTGTGTGTGTGTGTGTTACTGTTTGTGGTTTGTTTTTAACTGTGTAATACAGTTAATGATTCCAAATGTTAGAGTTCCTTATTTTCATACCAAAACTTGCACGACTGTTAAAAATAAATAACAGCAAAAAAAATTATGCATTTGTGACTTTTCTTTGCTTTTCCTTGTTGTACCGAAACCGTACAGAACCGTGACTTCTGTGAACCGTTACACCCCTAATATACACCCAGTCTTCCTGAAAGAACTTGCGCTGAGCTTCATTTAAATCTTGAAAAAAAAGATAAATAACACAAATTGAAATTGCACAATGGGTATGAGGCGCAGACCAACATGTTACACTTTTCATTTGCCCTGACGTACTGCGTGACTTTCTAAATGGTTTTGTTTTTGTCTATCTAGATGATATTCTATCTCTGTGATATTCTCATCTTCTCTAAGAACCAGAGTGAACACGAAGACCATCCTAATTTTCGGCCTTGATGTAACAACATTCATAATTAAGTAAATGTAAATCCCTTTTCACCCCGGTTACACTTTTCATTTGCCCTGCACGATGGGCGCTGTAAGTGATGAAAGTGGGGGGTGTTGGCTTATCAGGCATCCGCAGCTCACAGCCAAAGTGGGCGTGGGATCGAGCGAGAGAGATAAATGCAATTTATGTAAACAAATATTTCCAAGGCACTCCTTTATAATTATTTGGATAAACAGGTTTGAAATCATTTCAATGTATACTATAGGACAGTAAACTAAAAATATCGTTTAAAACTTGAGAGATAAAAAATATGCAGAAATAAATGTTAACTAGGTAAAATAAGATATGAATGAACAACAAAAATAAAATAAGCTACTTTTATTTGTTATTGGCTATGGTAGGTTATTGGTTATGTTCACATATTTGGTTATTAAAATGTAAACCGATCTTTTTCATATGGGTGTTTAGAGTTGTACCCCCTAAGATCTAGTCTCTAGTAATGTGGGCTTAAAGTGCACCAGATAGAAGCATTTTACTTTACATTTTCAAACATTTCTTCCCAGGGGGGCATACCCCCGGACCCCTCTAGACTAGAGGATGTGACGTCCACACCCCAATTAAAACATCTTCATACAATACTGATTACATTTGAAGCCTTTTTGATGTATACAACCAACATGTCAATACGTTTCTGTTTTTGTAGTGTATTGGTCTTTTGTAGAGATTTTTCATGTATTCTTTATAAATTCTATTGTGTATTGCTTGGATACTTTTATCTTTTCTACTGAACGATTGAAGTAAATGTGGGAAGAGTTTAACAACAGCCATTTACTTACTACAAAGATTTTTCTCAATGTTATTCTTATTTGTGTTAATCCTGGAAGAATGCCAGAAAGAAAGACATTCTCTTCAAGAATAAAACAAAACATGACATTAGTAATTGTGATAACAAATTAAATAAGTTGTTAGGTTAAGTCAGGGCCGGTTTTTGGTATAGGCGACATAGGCGGTCGCCTAGGGCACCAGATCTGGGGGGGCGCTGCGCTGGCAGCTCTGGGAAGGAAAACATTTGTTCAAACTGAAGAAACGGTGTTCAAATGCGTCCATTGGGCAATGTATTGCTAGTCACCTACTGGCCAGAATTATAACAATGCCGGCGCAACATTTTGCAGTTTCTACAGTAAATTGAGATACCCAAATGACATTCTTCAAGGCACAGTTAGCTCCCCCTTTTCCACCAACAAGAACCTAGAGCCAGTTCAGTGCTAGAGCTAGAGCCTGTTTATCTTGGTTCAAGTAGCGAACCTTCTATGACTTAATGAAGTGGCTCTCTAGCCCCTGGAAATGTAAGCAGTATACTTCTCTGCTCTCCACATAATGCTAACCCCAATTACAGAGCACCACAACAATGGAAAAAAACTAGATTCCGTTTTAACTGAACCTGCTTTTTTAACTTCTAGTGCCTCTTACCCATTTTGTACTTATTCAAAGATGTGCTTGCATGCTCTTCTTCCAAAGCAGCACCCCCCTTGCATTTTTCCATTTTTGGCAGTGAAATAGTGGAATAGTTTAAATGTTGCCCAATTGCAGTGCTTACCAATGGCAATGCCGGCCGGCCAATCAACGTTTAAAATATTAATATTAAAACATTACCTTTGGAATCAATTGTATATTTAATATTTTTCAATAAAGTTATTTAAAAAATGCTGCTCTTTTTTAAATTGTGTGTGACTCATCTTCCTAGCTAGTGTAAGGAAGAAGGTGGGGGGACTAGCTTTATGTCGAACAGAGAGAAGCATGTGGTAGATCATGAGTAGTTGTCAAATACAGCTACTCTACAAATGTGTTTCTATCATTGCTCATTCAAATAACTAACTACAATATGTGTTTCGCATTGTAACATAACTCTGAAGCGGTGCTTGGTCTTAAACCAGCAAAGAATTGTGGCCACCATGGAACCCGTTTTCCCGGCCGAGAGCCGGTTCTTTGGCGGTGGAAAAGCAATGAACAGGTTTGAGATTAGGCTCCAAACTAACCCTGGAACTGTTTTGGTGGAAAAGGGGTATGAGCTGCTAAAACAATATATTTAGTTGTTTATGCTAAATTAAGTAAGTATATGGACAACAAGTTTGGGTAGTAGTATCAAGTGAACTTCCCGTAATTGTTGGACCATTTGCATTGTTTATTCACTGTGTACCGTAATGCCTATAGATCATTGCGCAAATCAAATTCAGAACCAAAAAGGCTTTTCCCGCAGGCTAGAAAAAGCTGCAGTTTAAAAAATTCTGAAAATGTTTTCAATCACGCATTAGTGAGACAATTTCTCAACTAATTTGACTCTCTAAAAAGCTACGTTGTCCACTCCAGCCTACAGTTTTAGTTTAGGCCAGCCCAGTATACACCCTATATGGGGGGTTTCCAAAATAAGTAGCACTCCTTCCTCGTGCATGGGATGTGAAGCCGTGAGCCATCCGGTATCACAGGCAGGAAGACTGGAAGGAGCAGAGCTTATAAGGCCAAGGCATATTGGAATGCCTAATTGCAATAAATTGATAAATATTCAATATACAAGTACTATCCTGACTCAAAAAAATAAAAAGATTAAAAATCGTCTTTAAAATGTTTCAATTCCATGCTGAAAATCAAATGTTCTTGACATTTTAAACACATTATTTAAATATTTAAAGCAGTGGTATTTAACTGAACATTTCCATTTCAGATCTTATCTAAAACCTACAAGATGGCTTATCCAACAACTTGTTCTCAAATCGGTGGCAATGGTGGTCACTCGTTTTCCTTGACTGGAGAGAGTAATGGAGCCACGCTAAAGAAGCTGAATGTGTGGGTAGGAGGCTCGCAGGTGAAATGTGTCCAAGTCTTCCTCACAGATGGACGTCAAGAAAGTTTTGGGCAAGGATCTGGTTCTAGTCAAGAGTATATATTTCAGCCTGGGGAGTGTTTCACCTCTCTGTCGCTGTGGGGGAATGGAGCAGGTACTCGTCTAGGGGCCATCAAATTCAAGACAAATCATTCCGGAGAGTTCTTTGCCAAAATGACCAGCTGGGGCTTGAAGACAGAATACCCCATGGATGTTGGCTCTGGAATCTGCTTCGGGGTTGTTGGAAGATGTGGCCTTGACATTGACTGCATGGGCTTCATGTTCCTCAATGCTGTCAAGAGAACCGTTTTGATGGACGTCAACTACCCAACAATGAGCCAAGTTGTACCGCAGGTGACTGTAGAGGATCTGTCACCTACGACAACAACACCACAGCCGACCAAGTCAACCAGATTGAATCCTCCAAGAAGATTACAAAGAAGTCCTCTTGGACTGTGACCAACAGTATGGAGGCAACTTTCAGTATGGAAGTGAGTGCAGGAATCCCAGAGGTAATGGAGGTTTCAACTGGATTCAGCTTTACCATGGGAACAGAGAGCTCTTACCATCTGGAAAACACTGACGAGAGAACGGAGACGGTAACCTTTAACATACATGTTCCTGCAGGAAAGAAGGTGAAAGCTGACATTACAATCGGTCGAGCTACTACTGACCTGCCTTACACTGGCACTGTGAAAATAACCTGCAATAATGGCAGCGTGCTTCAGTATGACACCAGTGGTGTATACAAAGGTCTTACCTACACCTCAATTAAACAAGTTGTTACAGAAATGTAGAAAAAACAACAAAAGCAATTTACATGTACATGCCTGATTGCCTTTGCTTTTTACTTTACCATGATTATTTGACTTCATTGTTAGGAACCTGTGCCAACAAATGTATCATGCTTTATTTGCTTTCTCTGAAGCAAATATATTCTTTTAAAATAAGAATCTAGACTTCCTCCTCTATCCTGCAGTAACAGAACGATCTACACAACTATGTGAGCACTGTCTAGTTCCTCTCCCTATAAGACGTCTAGTCAGGGGGTTATCTAGTTATCCAAACATCCAATACATTTGACTTTATCAATGCATTTGTACTTTAAGTTACTTATTACTTATTGGTTAGTTAATGACTTCTTGTTTTAAGAACTTGCCCTTAAATAAAAAGTATGTTGTACACCTTCTTAGCAGCAATAAGATTTGTTTTACTGATTTGTATATCATATTATCCCAATTAATTTGGCTTGTAGTGGTAGACTTCATCTTGTATGCGCCGCAATTTTGTTTTTCAAAATGCTACACAATAAAATATTTACAAGAATCAGCTCTGCATTCAAGTAATTTACTAATAACATTCACCTACGTATGTGCATTTTCTGGAAATGTGTCAGTCCATGCAAAATGGTTAGGTTCAACTATGCCACACTTATAAACAATGCTAAAAACTAAACACGTCTGTAGAGGCTCCACATTAACTGGTTTTAGCAAAAGAACCTCAGGATAAAAAAGTTATAAGACACACAAGTAAAACACAGGTTCTCCTATTTCTTCAGTAAACCGTGACTTGTATTGAAAGTGACCGCTTTCCAGAGACCAGAGCTTAATTATAGAGTTTGGGAGTAGTGTCGCAGAATGGATGCCCCAGACCATTCTGTGACACTAGGAGAGTGGACATTTAAAACCGTGGTCTGGAGAATGACAGGGGTCATGTCAAAAACAGTGAATAACGTGCCATTGCAAGAGCAGGAGGAGACCCTAGGTTTATGAGGCAACAGAAACAAAGCCAGTGCAATTGTGTGAATGTGAATTGAGTGTGTAACCTTGAGACAGCCAAAGTGCCCCGTTAGATTGCTATGATGTTCAGTCTTTTCATACATTTGGTGCCAAATGAAGCTTAGCGCAAGTTCAACCAGGAAGACCGTCTTTCTCATTCATGTATACATTGTTACTCTCTCTCCTCTCAATAAGTGACAGGGGGCGTCACTCTTCAGTCTAACCAATCACTTTGCTCTATTTCCAAGAGCCTATCATAGCGCTCTGTCAAACCTTTTTAATCTGCTCTTTCCCCCTCTAACAGCTGTCATTTCAGGTGACTCGACACAACCCTCCTCCACCCCTTTTCTCCTCCCGTCCCTCTGAATCCAGGTTCAAGCTAAACCACTCCTCTTCAGACCGACCCCAACTATCCATTCACCACCACCAGTGTCTAGACCCCAGGGGGGTTTCATCGGATCGGTTCTACCCTCCCGAATGATACTTCCTGCACAACGGGGCCTAAATCGCCAAAACTACCATTACATTCATTTGTTCATCTGTGCAATAAATATGCATCACTCAAAACCGTCTCTCCTGATTGAACAAATGCAGTTGCAGCTTCCCCATGAGTACCCAGCAGGTGATTTTTACATTCATGTTGGTTTAACCTTTTGGGTTGTTTTGGATTGTTCTCTTCCTTGTTCTCCATGTAAGCTTAAAGCAGCAGTAGGTCATTTCTTAGAAGAGGTGGATTTGGGAACCCTTACCGTTTTCTTAGTTTAATTATTTTACCTAACCATCGCAAAGAAGACATGCAGAATGCTCGGGGTCATTGTATGTTGCTAGCACAATCCACGACTATACTCCAAGTATGACATTCTCTTCCTGATTCACTGACATACTTCCTTGTGCCATAAAGCAATTTGTCACAGTTTTGCGGGAGATCGTAACCGGTGGCAGACAATAATAATAATAAAAATAATTCATTTTATTTAGTTTTTAGCGCTTTTCTCGAGACTCAAAGCGCTTTACACAAATTGGTCGCCAATGAATTACACAGAACGAACAACGAATGGACCGACAGCTATCAAACACAACACTCAGTCTGAGTGATATCACGGCAGCCAATTTGCGCCAGACTTGCTCACGCACATAGGACACACAGACCAACTCCAGTTAAATTGGCAGGGACTAGTCAGGGCACTGGTAGGAGGATGAAACATGTTTCTTGAGGGTGAAATTAGTGTTAAATATTGAGACTTCAAAAGAACTGATCTGAACAGGGATTCTTTCATACTCCCATAGACATTACAATGTGCACACTGTAGAAAGGGATTGATAAGACATCAATACAAAAACGTTGCCTGGAGTGGCTTTAAATACTGGATCTAATATAAGAAGTGCTATTTAATATCAAACCTGCATACATTACGATTTATTTTATCCATCAAATGTAAAAGGTCTGGTCTGTTATGTAGAGTTAACATGATATGTTTTGCTTCATGTTTTAGCAAAGGTTATATAATAAAGATGCTTACAGTAGCATCTGAGGTTGGTGAAAAAGTATATTGTTTCACTTCAGCTTTTTACCAATGAAAACACACCCGCTTTCTCATTGCAGTGACTCTGGGCAAAACTTGTAAACATGCACAACAACATGTAAACAAAAAGATAGCCCCGCAAAACAACCTGGATGACATCACATGGACACCTTGGATGTCATGTGATCATATCGAGGTGATACATGGGACCACTAAAACACTCAATTACACCGATGCCACATCATCTATTAAAATATACTGCAATATAAAGTATTCTATTCTTGTGTGTTTTACTTTTACTATATAAATTGTACAGCACTTTGGTCAGCTGTTCTTCATCAATACATTTGACATTGTCATTGACATAGTGTTTCCTATTCTGTTCAGCCCAATGTTTTTACAGGAAACTAAACCAAAGCATATGAATAACTGTGTTGTGTGGTGGGAGCACGATCACACACAGATGACTGTCCTGAATCAACATTCTGGAGAAGAAACATGGTGGCAATGCTTTGTTTGGAAGAGAAGAAGGCAGATGAACAATCGGCTTCAAACTCATTTTACAGGTCATTATTGCTTTATTCAGGGATCTATTTTAGCCGTTACTGCAGAACACAATGGAAGCAAATAAAGTGAACGTAAAAAAGAGTACGGTTACAGTGTCTTATAGTTTCAATCACTTTATTTTATATAACTTTTAAAAGACGTTACATTTGATACAATCAGTCTTTTTTAATCTATAATTCTTTAACATTTTAATTAGATGTACATGTAAGGCCATTTTGCTAGCTGCTGGTGTTATATTGAAGCACACTGGGATTTATACTGGTCTTCACCTCACCAGTGTTAAGTTGACTGAAGGTGCCTCCCATTTAGCAGCCAGGTATAAATTACAGTTATTAATGGCACATATAGCACATATTGCACAAAGTTGGTTTGTATTTAGCAGCAAGGGGTGTTATAGTCTGTGTTGTAGTGTGTGTAGGGGGGGGGGGGTCTAATAGGGGCCGTGCTGGTTGTAAAGTCTGACCGCTGCAGGAAGGAAGGACCTGCGGTATCTCTCCGTGTGACAGGTGGGGTGTAGCAGCCCGTCGCTGAAGGAGCTGCACAGTGAGGACAGGGTGTCCTGGAGGGGCTGGGACATATTGTCCAGCAGGGAGGACAGCTTGGCTGCCATTCTCCTGTCTCCCACAGGTCCCTCCACAGTGTCCAGAGTACTCCTGTCTCCCACCACCTCCACAGTGTCCAGAGGATTCCTGTCTCCCACCTCCTCCACAGTGTCCAGAGGACTCCTGTCTCCCACCTCCTCCACAGTGTCCAGAGGACTCCTGTCTCCCACCACCTCCACAGTGTCCAGAGGACACCTGTCTCCCACCACCTCCACAGTGTCCAGAGGACTCCTGTCTCCCACCTCCTCCACAGTGTCCAGAGGACTCCTGTCTCCCACCTCCTCCCAGGACAGAGCTTCCTTCCCAGTCTGTTCAGTCTCTTCCTGTCAGCAGCCGAGACGCTGCTGCCCCAGCAGGCCACACCATAGAAAATGGCTGATGCCACAACAGAGTCAGAAAAGGTCTGAAGGAGTGCCCCCTGCACCCCGAAAGACCTCAGTCTCCTCAGCAGAAAAAGTCTACTCTGTCCCTTCTTGTACAGAGCAGCAGAATTATCAGTCCAGTCCAGTTTATTGTTTAGATGACATCTCCTTTCTTTTTTAAACCTGCTGAACTTCAATTGAAGCGCAACAGCAGCAGAGGAAGACAGCAAACAGTCAATCCAAACAGATATTTAAGTTTGAACTCTTTATTTGAAAAAGATATTGACATTATATACAGCATGTTATTGTGTCCAGTGTTATTGGAGGGAGTCCAGCCACTCCTCGGGGCTCCCCCCCTCGAGCAGGAGCAAGGCAGTAGCTCACTCTCTCCCCGCTCGCCTTCCCCAGGAGTGTGATGAGGAGGAGGAGGAGGAGGGGACGGAGGTGGAAGAGGGAAAAGGGACGGGGGCAGAGGAGGAGGAAGAGGGGGTGGCAGGAAAGGGCTCCTCTTCTTCCAGGGGCCGCATCTCTTGGTAGAGGGGGGTGCCAGCAGGGGCTGCTCTCCTTCGGGCTGAGGAGCGGACAGCGGACCGCCGGGTTCCCCCCCAGCGCTGTGACCCTCGACGAGGCTTGTGTCTCAGCCAGCTCCCTGGTGTTGGAGGTGAGGCGCGGGGCTGCCCTCTTACTGTTGTCACTGCGAACCCTGACAGCTTGATGTGTGGGCTTAAGCTGCAGCTCTGAAGAACCAGCCTGAAAACGGAGGGCCTGTCTGCGATCCATTGTCCTGAAATCACATCAAAAATACGTCAGAAGCTAGCAGTCAAGTACTTCACAAGTACATGTGAAGCAGCAAGAGAGAAACACAGATAGTACACAGGATGAAATAAACAGGATGATAAGAATAACAAGTAAATACTAGAATATGAAATAAGAAAAAACAGTCTGAATAGAAATAAGAAAAATAACATCAGTAAAAGCTGGTTCTGATTTGAAAGATAATGCTAGTCAACACTTTTCCATCAGCTCAACATTAACCTAAGAGCTCTGACTTTAAATGAATGATACTTATTACATTATAATATAATAATATTCGCCCTAGCCTTCATATACATGTTAACTTTAGTACACTACCACATAGTAAATATGAATTACATTTAACCTCTTAAGCCCCACGGACCCGAGCTCGGGTCCGAAAATGCTATATATGTAGCAACAGTGCTATATCTGAAGTGTCATTCATGAAACTATTAATATTCCATACCGATCTGACCGGAGGAAACTTGGCTAACTGACGATACGAAAAAAAAAATGTTTTCAAAAAGTAAGTCTCACAAGAAGCCTCTAAATGAGCCCATGTCAAAAACGGGCAATTGCTATTTCTGCTCATAACTCACAAAAACGATCATTTATAATTCATACTTTCTGCACAAACAACACATTTTCTGAAAGCTGAGATTCCACAGATTCCATGGGTATACACCCCATCACTGCAGGCACAACATTAACCGAGCTAGCAGCCAGAACATAGCAAGTAAACAATATCAGTTTTCAAATCCATGACAATAATTAGGTCTTACCTTGGCTGTTTTGTGATCAAAAGTTGTGTTCAAAGGAATAAAAACGCTGCTCAAGTTTAATCCAATGTCTCTTGTCACTTTAAAATGATTACTGATAATCAATCCTTTCATTCACGGCAGAAGAGTAGGTCCAACGATTAACAGTCCGTGGCTTCAGCTGCGGGAGATGCAGTTTACGCATAGCTCCACCTCCGCAGGCATAACGTATTTACGTATTTTGAAACTGTCACTCGATTCGATTGGCTCTAACGATTCAAAAAAGGTGTCCATCCATCCATCCATCTTCTTCCGCTTATCCGTGGTCGGGTCGCGGGGGTAGCAGTTCCAGCAGAGAGCCCCAAACTTCCTTTTCCCTGGCGACATCAACCAGCTCTGACTGGGGGATCCCAAGGCGCTCCCAGGCCAGCGAAGAGATATAATCCCTCCACCTGGTCCTAGGTCTACCCCTTGGTCTCTTCCCAGCTGGACGTGCCTGGAACAACTCCCTAGGGAGGCGCCCAGGTGGCATCCTAACTAGGTGCCCGAACCACCTCAACTGGCTCCTTTCGACGCGAAGGAGGAGCGGCTCAACTCCGAGTCCCTCCCTGATGACCGAACTTCTCACCTTATCCCTAAGGGAGACACCAGCCACCCTGCGGAGAAAACCCATCTCGGCCGCTTGTATCCGCGATCTCGTTCTTTCGGTCATGACCCATCCTTCATGACCATACGTGAGGGTAGGAACGAAAATGGCCCGGTAGACAGAGAGCTTTGCCTTCTGGCTCAGCTCCCTTTTCGTCACAACGGTGCGGTAAAGCGACTGCAGTACCGCTCCCGCTGCTCCGATTCTCCGGCCCATCTCACGCTCCATTGTTCCCTCACTCGAGAACAAGACCCCGAGATACTTGAACTCCTTCACTTGGGGTAAGGATTCATTCCCTACTTGGAGTGGACAGTCCATCGGTTTCCTGCTGAGAACCATGGCCTCAGATTTGGAGGTGCTGATCCTCATCCCAGCCGTTTCACACTCGGTTGCGAACCGATCCAGTGAGTGCTGAAGGTCGCAGACCGATGAAGCCATCAGAACCACATCATCTGCAAAAAGCAGTGGTGCAATCCTTAGTCCACCGAACTGCAGACCCCCTCCCCCATGACTACGCCTCGAAATCCGATCCATGTATATTACAAACAGGATTGGTGACAAAGCACAGCCCTGGCGGAGGCCAACCCTCACCGGAAATGGGTCCGACTTACTGCCGAGGACCCGGACACAGCTCTCGCTTTGGGAGTACAGAGATTGGATGGCCCTGAGTAGAGACCCCCTCACCCCATACTCCCGCAGCACCTCCCACAGTAACTCCCTGGGAACCCGGTCATACGCCTTCTCCAAGTCCACAAAACACATGTAGACCGGATAAGCGTACTCCCAGGCCCCCTCCAGGATCCTTGCGAGAGTAAAAAGCTGATCCGTCGTTCCACGACCAGGACGGAATCCGCATTGTTCCTCCTCAATCTGAGGTTCGACAATCGGCCTGACCCTCCTTTCGAGTACCTTAGAGTAAACTTTCCCGGGGAGGCTGAGTAGTGTGATGCCTCTGTAATTGGCACACACCCTCTGATCCCCCTTTTTAAAAATGGGAACCACCACCCCGGTCTGCCACTCCTTCGGTACTGTTTCCGACTTCCACGCAATGTTGATGAGACGTGTCAACCATGACAGTCCCTCAACACCCAGAGCCTTCAGCATTTCTGGGCGGATCTCATCCACCCCCGGGGCTTTGCCACTGTGGAGTTGTTTAACAACCTCAGTGACCTCCCCCCGGGAGATTGGCGCCGATCCCCCGTCATACTCCAGCTCTGCCTCTAACATAGAGGGCGGAGTTGTCGGGTTCAGGAGTTCCTCAAAGTGTTCCTTCCAACGCCCCAACACTCCATCAGTTGAGGTCAACAACGTCCCATCCTTACTGTACACAGCTTGGATGGTTCCCTGCTTCCCCCTCCTGAGGTGTCGGAGAGTTTTCCAGAACAACTTTGGTGCCGCCCGAAAGTCCTTCTCCATGTCCTCTCCGAACTTCTCCCACACCCGC
This sequence comes from Pogonophryne albipinna, assembly GCA_028583405.1. NCBI lineage: Eukaryota > Metazoa > Chordata > Actinopteri > Perciformes > Artedidraconidae > Pogonophryne > Pogonophryne albipinna. The sequence goes on from JAPTMU010000029.1 coordinate 172,510, forward strand.
TGCTTTGCCTCGGCCACGGATGAGATGCTGCCCTTCGGGCCTGTCGGTACCTTGCAACTGCCTCGGGAGTCCCCCGGGATAACAAATCCCTGAAGGCCTCTTTCTTCAGTCGGACGGCTTCCCTGACCACCGGTGTCCACCAGGAGGTTCGAGGGTTACCGCCCCTTGAGGCACCTAGGACCTTGAGACCACAGCTCCCCGCCGCGGCTTCGGCAATAGAGGCTTTGAACACCGACCACTCTGGTTCAATGTCCCCAACCTCCACAGGAATGCCTGAAAAGCTCCGCCGGAGGTGTGAGTTGAAGGCCTCCTGAACTTGGGCCTCCTCCAGACGTTCCCAGTTCACCCGAACTACACGTTTGGGCTTACCAGGTCTATCCAGAGGCTTCCCCCGCCACTCGACCCAACTCACCACCAGATGGTGATCAGTTGACAACTCCGCCCCTCTCTTTACCCGAGTGTCCAAAACATACGGCCTCAGGTCCGATGATACGATAACGAAATCGATCATGGACCTTCTGCCTAGGGTGCTCTGGTACCACGTACACTTATGAGCATCCTTATGTTCGAACATGGTGTTTGTTATGGCCAATCCATGACTAGCACAGAAGTCCAGTAACAAACCACCACTCCGGTTCAGATCAGGGGGGCCGTTCCTCCCAATCACGCCCCTCCAAGTGTCTCCATCATTGCCCACATGTGCGTTGAAGTCTCCCAGCAAGATTAAAGAGTCCCCTTCAGGAGCCCCATACAGGACTCTTTCCAGGGTCTCCAAGAAGGCCGTATACTCTGAACTGCTGTTGGGTGCATAAGCACACACAACAGTCAGAGTTTTCCCCCCCATAACCCGCAGGCGTAGGGAGGCGACCCTCTCGTCCACTGGGGTAAACTCCAACAACGAAGCACCCAACCGGGGACTTGTGAGTATCCCCACACCCGCCCGGCGCCTCACACCTTGAGCAACTCCGGAGAAGAATAGAGTCCAACCCCTATCCAGAAGTAAGGTTCCAGAGCCGACGCTGTGCGTAGAGGTGAGCCCAACCAGATCCAACTGGTAACGCTCCACCTCCCGCACAAGCTCCGGCTCCTTCCCCCCCAGAGAGGTGACGTTCCACGTCCCCAAAGCCAGCTTCTGTCGCCCGGGTCTGGTCCGTCGAGACCCTCCGCTTTCACTGCCACCCTTCTGGCAGCGCACCCGACCCCATCGCTGTTTCCCGTAGGTGGTGGGCCCGCGGGACGGAGAAGCGGAGGTGTTGCCCACGTTGCCTTTTCGGGCTGGGCCCGGCCGGGCTCCGTGGCAAGCCCGGCCACCAGACGCTCGCCGTCGAGTCCTCCTTCTGGGCCTGGCTCCAGAAAGGGACCCCGGGCTTCCTCCGGGCCGGGTATCCTCACTTCTTGTTGTTGTTTAAAACAAAGGTGTCAATCACCCAAATCGACCAATGGGTTCCAGAGATAGGATCTTGCGTAAGTATAAATACAGGCAGTATAGCTGGTTTTACGCACACCCCACTCTTGTTACGCAGCATACTATAGCATAGCATAGCATAGCATAGCATGTCCCGCGACGACAGGAGAGCAGAGAACGGCAGATCGATCAGCGAAACAGCGAAACAGCAGGATTTGTTTTCTTTGTCTTCATTGTAACAATGGCAGCCAGAAAGAAGACTTTTTTGTCCGTCGAGGAGGCATTGGACATCGTATTTCAGGACTCTCCGTTGGAAGATAGTGATCTCCTCACGCATACAGGGGACAGGAAGGACTCTGATTATGAACCTGCGTCACGGAAAGGTATGTAATCTCTCTGTTTGTATCTATTACTTATTTATTTGGTGTAAGAGTATTCATCTGTTTATCTTTTTGTTATTCCTTTGGTGTAAGAGTGTATTCATCTGTTTTTATCTTTGTTATTCCTTTGGTGTAAGAGTGTATTCATCTATAGTAATTTCACACACGTGACAATAACACGACGGCATCCATCTTGTGATATAATGTTCTTTCACACATTCAACAACAAACAAAGAAGATGGATGCCGTTTCTTGTTCTTGTTGTTGAAATAAACAAGACATGTTGAATTTAACACGGTATTACATTACATTTCATTTAGCTGACGCTTTTATCCAAAGTGACTTACAACTATATATATATATATACACACACGCATATATATATATATATATATATATATACACATACACACATATATATATAAATATATGACAGACGGAATATTAAATATTGAAAAGATGATATGAACCCCGTCTCACATAATTTACACAGTCTACATTTTGAGTGATATAATGTTATTTCACACACTCAAAATTGATGTTCTGCTGTTGTTGTAGAGAAATTATTTCTCATTTGAGTTACATTTTAGAAAGTACAAGCCAGAGAATTAATCTATTTGTTTTTTCCACATTTGTTTTCACAGTGAGGAAGGCGATGATGAAATGGCTTCTGGATCACAGCCATCAACGTCTGCGTCCAAGCTACGACGTCATTCAGAGCCAGCCACACCTAAGATACGACGCCGGGCATCTGCACCAGCAGTAACTCAGCCTGCCCCTGCATCTTCTGATGAAGATGCACCATTCGAGCCGCCGTGCAAAAGAAAAAGAAAGGGAAAAGCATCAAAAAAAGCTGTAGCACCCAGGAAGCGTGGCCGAGGTGGGTCGGCCTCTACCAGAACGACAGAGGAAGAACCCAGGTGGCACAGCAGAGAGGAGAATGACATATGTCCAGAGCCATTGAGGTTCATGCCAGCCAGGATCCCAGGGCCTACGTTTGACACCACAGCATTATGGTCTCCCCTCTCCCTCTTCAGACTATTTTTTGGCAATACCGTGATTAATACACTAATTGCAAACACAAACGCAAACGCCCTGAAGAGATTGCAGGCAGGGAAGAAGATGGTTTGGAAAGTGGTGACTCAGGAAGAGTTTTTTATTTTCCTGGGAATTATCATTTTCTCAGGCCTAGTTCACGTGCACCAGCGAACAGACTACTGGAAGACTGCATGGCCATATAACTTCAGCTTCTCAGCTGATAAAATGTCCCGGAATCACTTCGAATGCATCCTTTGGTCGTTGCACATGAGCAACCCTGAAGAAGACGAGGAAAATGATCGCAAAAGAAGCACTGCAGAGTACGACAGACTTTTCAAGGTCAAGCCCGTGTACACTGAAATCACTGCTGCCTGAAAAGCACATTTCCAGCCATATCAAAACATTTCCATTGATGAAAGGATGGTCGCCTCCAAGGCCCGCAGCAGCATGAAGCAGTACATGAAGGACAAGCCAACAAAGTGGGGATTCAAACTGTTTGTGCTGGCGGATTCCTCAACAGCATACACGTGGAATTTCTTTGTGTATGCGGGGAAGAGTGAGTTCATCCAAGGCCAGGGACTCAGCTACTCCTCCGTGATTGATCTCCTGCCTTTCCCTGTGCTCGGTGCGGGCTACACACTCTTTGTGGACAATTTTTACACCAGCCCGGCCCTATTTGGGGATTTGTCAACAAAAAACATTGGCTGTTGTGGGACCATTCGAAGAAATCGAGTTGGTTTTCCACAGACTGTGTTGAACGACCTTCCGAAAAAGGCTGAAAGGGGAGATCTGCGTTGGATAAGGAGAAGCAAGCTCCTGTTTGTAAAGTGGATGGACAGCCGTGAAGTGTCCATGTGCTCCACCGTGCACATGGCCTTCAGTGGAAAGACTGTCAGGCGGAACGTGAAAGAGCGTGGTGTGTGGCAAACCAAGAATGTTCCCCTTCCTGACGCTGTGGTGGACTACAACCGAAGCATGGGCGGTGTGGATGTGTCCAACGCTTTGATTGGATACTACAGCGTTCATCACAAAACGATGAAATGGTACAAGACATTTTTTTACCATTTTATGGACATTTCCGTGGTGAACAGCTTCATTCTCCACAAGGAGCTGCACAAGAGGAGGGGTGACCCCACCAGGGCAAAGCCACTCGCACAGAAGTCCTTCAGGGAGCAGCTTGCTAAAGAACTGGTTGAGTTTTCTGGAGTCCCTGCAGCAGCAACACCCCGCCCACCAACCCGCCCACCAACCCCCCCACCATCACTCACATGCATGCCCGAGTATTATGGGGAAGATGCCACCAAGGCCAGGAGGTACTGCAGGAGGTGCTCTGATGCTGGCAACAGAAGGGTGAAGACACCTGTGTACTGTAGGAAGTGTCAGGTCCCTCTGTGCTTCACTACCAAAAAGAAGGCAGGGAATGGCATGACTTACTGGAGTAATACTATAACATTCAGGGTTTGTATAAAGTTGTTGTTTTTTTTTTGCCCAAAAAATGCTTGGATAGTGTGTTGCTAATTTTTTTTAAATAAATCTGCTCCAGTTGGAGTCAAATGTTTCCTATGTTTCCTAATTTTTATTGTGCAAGTAACATGCATCTCATGCAAAGAGGGAACTTCCCACACACTCCACACACACACGCACGCATGCACACACACACACACACACACACACACACACACACACACACACACACACACACACACACTGTTGCGGCAGAAGATGGTTTTTACAACCCACCTCTGCCCAGCGTGTCGTTTTGGCGAGCTGCTTGAAATCATAACAGGAGGGAAAATCAGAAAACACCAGGATACCAGTTAAACAATAATCTGTTTTAATTATAAAAGGCAATAATACAATGCAATACAATTCAATATAATTAGGAGCGCCCCTGCTCTAGTTTCTCGTGCTGGTGGGATTCTTCGGTCTTCGCAGCAGGAGGAAAAAGAGAATGAACTAAATTCAAACCCAGCTTTTATACCCAAAAATCACCGGAGGAGCCGAGTCAGTCTATCTCATTGGAAGATGTAAAAGATGACTTTTCTTAGCGAATCAGCGCGAGCCAGCCAGGATAATAAACAAGTGTCTCTGAGATGGTAATAAAATGTATCTGGCGTCCGTTATCTCACTTTCCTGCATAGACTTCCACACACACACTTTCCTGCACATTCCAGAGGCCTGAGCTGTATCCCTTTGTTCACAAAGATAATACATATTAATACTCTCATATATTCAGCTTCTGGTTACACAGACTGCTTATTATGAATACAAAGTAATTAAACACACACATATACTATTCAAGATATGTTGACTTCCCTGAAACATGACATACTGGAGATCTTAAGCAGAAGGAACTCTCATCCAACTCTCACCCTGCCATCTATACCTCCCCCACAGAGCAATAAAACCTGTTTACTCCAAGCACCCCAGAATGTTTGAGCAAGTTTTAGTCCTCACATTTATGAAAGGATAAAACAGAGAAACCAATACAAAACACAAACACAGGTATTGTTTAAACAGTATTCACTTAACTGCTACTATTGATAATTTCCAGAGAAACTCAAGGGGCCTCTTTTAATATCTGGAAGTTGCAACAAGACTTTCTGCCATTTCAAATGTAAAACACTTCCCAAATATCAGATGATAATAATCTGCAACACACACACACACACACACACACACACACACACACACACACACACACACACACACACACACACACACACACACACACACACACACACACACACACACACACACACACACAAACACACACACACACACACACAGACACACTTATTTATTTATCCAATTTAAAAAAAAATGTTATGGAATGAATACCTATAGTGATAATTAAATGTTATACAATGATTTTTACAGTCTGGTACCTGAAAAAGGTTAAATGGCACTGATGGAACCAAATGTACCCAAATGTGCCCAAAGCTTAGTCCGCTTGGACTTTTTTTTGCTAAATCTCTCTAAAAAGGTCAATTTTCACTTGTTTTGCCTCAATCTTGATACGGGGTACTTATTATATGTTATACTTTGTATTCCTAAAGCTTTGAGGCTACTATCCCATCATTCAAGGGTGGTTTTCACTATAAGTAATGGGTTTTATTTGGGCGGAGACAAGAATTTACACTTTTTGACTATGTTCCATCTGGATTTACTCTGACACTGAAACATCTTTATTGTTTCTGACCCTTCTACATCCAACTCACAGATGTGACCTTGCTTTGATAAAATAAATTATTCATATAACCCTTTTAGAAGTTAAGTTATAGTCCTTTGTTTTGGGCATGTCATTTTCGAGCCTGAAACCTGAAAAACAGGCTTGGGGCTTAAGAGGTTAAAGTTATTACAGTACTTCATTAAATAGCCAAGTCCACATCTGTGACATTAACTTCATGAACATGTACGTTAGTGCAAAGTAAAAAAGCATAACGTGTTTTGCACCTAGCAAAGTGCAGGAGAAATGCATGTTGTTGCCGTAGTTCTACTGTTAAGACTGCAAATGGCGGAGCGGCAGCTTTTAATCACGAATGGTGCATATACATATTAACTTCATAAACGTTAGCACATAGCAATAAGCATTAAATGACAAGTATTTACGGATTTAAACGGCCGGAACGCTCCGGTATGCTTCTGGCTTAGCGGCAACTTGTTACCAATGCTAATATGTGCGAACGTTACAAGACAACACATTGGCATTCATCTATATCACATTATAACGGACTGTCGTGTTAAGAGTAATAGCAGAGGACAAAAACCACATTGGCATTCATCTGTTATATTAAATTACAATGGACTGTCTTGTTAAGAGTAATAGCGGAGTTTATGTTACCTTTTCAAAAGCCTGTAAGTTATGATGGCTGTTCATTTACAGTGAAGACACTCCCCGCTGAATGAGACGTCATCCAATCACAGTACTAGAACTAAGTGAGACGACCAATGGGTGGACACAAGATGTAAACGAGAATGCCATAGAAATGAACGGGAGGGCCGGGACTCTAAGTGAGACTAAGTGAGACTGAGCAGGCCCGATTATCCTCGCCCCCTAGGCGCAAGGATGACACGCAAATTCGTGAAGCGTTCCTCATTGCCAATTTGTAATGATTTTTCCAACATAAATCCCGATTCCTATCAAGCAGAGGTGGAAGAAGTACTCAGAACTTCCAGTTAAGTAAAAGTGAGGTTGCTTCTCTTGTTTTATACAGTATTTTGTCCAATCGGGGCCACAAACTGCAGCACAGCAGCAGGGGTCTTTATTGGACTCAATGCCTATAGTCACCCAATAGCTTTACTCTCTAATTGTGTGCTAGTACAGATTCCAAACAACATTGAAGCTATGTTGCATTTGCGGAGAATGGGAACCTAGTTTTCCTTTTGGCTTACAAAGATTCTACAACTCATCTGCCCACATTCACAAGACATCGTAACTACCACTACGCTGGCGAGGTCAACAGCACGGTCAACAAGGGAATCGGACCCGGGTCTCCCACGTGGCAGGTGAGAATTCTACCACTGAACCACCAATGCTGAATTATAAAGCCAAGCCACCATATGGCAGTTGAGGCGAAAAGTTCAGCCAACAAAGACTGTTTTTCAAGCAACCACGCTTCTATATTTCATTATAAGATCTATATCCGTAAAGACATTCTAGTGTTCCTCCCTTAAATGGATTTGATGTTTAGCATCAAACTAGTGTTTTCTAATGCCGCGGAGTCAGCACGTATAACATGCCACACAACTCAAGCGTATTACTAAACAGATAGGTTCCAATCGGGGGCACAAAGTGCAGCACAAAGTGCAGCACAGCAGCAGGGGTATTTTTTGGACTCAATGCCAAAGAAGCCACAGGTGAGAGCCACGAACCATGCTAGCGCAGCTGGGGGAAAGTGTGTGGCCTGGGATGTGGAAATGCCAAGTGAGGGTCACCGCGAGGGCTTGGACTGGGACAAATATGGTGGTGTCTGTTCTCGAGGACGGCCTCCACAATTACTCTGGTTTCTCTTCAAAGCGTATAAGTCTTTCGCCTTTTACTGAAGACTTAGTTCAAGCTATTTTTGCTAGGCTTGGCCATTTGGCTGAACATTCTGAGTTTGTGAAAGACAAGAAAAGAGCATTCATTCGCACCTGGGTGATCCAAGCTACGCATCGCCTCTGTTAAGCCAGGTCCAAAGAGCAGCACCAAGACCTGCGGCGACTGCGCAACGAGTCCGTCTCCCGCAGCAAACGTTAAGGGTGAGGGAATGCTCCGGTTTTGGGACAAAATTAACATGCAATCACTCCAGTCATTCTACGTACTCCGTCTCACTGGAATATTAACGGTCAGATTGAATACAACATCGACCCAATTTCTCCGGTCAATGACGGGAGAGTTTTGAAAGTGACGAAACACTGTTTCACACATTTAAAAACACTTAAACAATTAAACAATGTTTACCCAGGATTCAGGCACCTTCCCTGGCTTGTAAAATGTGGTGATGCACCCTGGAGGTATCAGACTATTTAAAACATGTATACCCAGGATTCAATGACTTTTCCTGGCTTGTAAAGTGCTGTGAAGCAGCCTGTTGTCTGGGTGCAAGAGCCATGCGCTGCAAGGAGATCTCTGGGTGTGCTCTGTGGCTCTCACAGCCCGCTTCTCTCTGGCTGCTCTCTCCCTGTATTCACAGCACTTTCCCCCAGTTTTCAAACACTTATTGCTGGGTATGAAAGCCTTGTGCATCACCCTGGAGCTCTGCCTAGGTGCCTTTGAGTGTGAGACCCTGCTAACAGCAGTGAACCTGCTGCCAGCATTACAAACATATTAATCAGGGGTTTTAACACTTTTGTCCATGAAAATGATTTGTATTCACTATCATGGGGCTATATAAATCAAATTCCGGGTAATTAGGAGCACAATTGTACCTTTTACTATTTAAATGTATTTGTATTATATATTTTTGGGCTATTAAAGTGACATTTCTGGGTGACTTTGTCAGTTTATGGAGCTTAGCCCACAATTCCCAGAGGTTCCAGGCCAAATTTGGGAGCTCATAGGCGGCCTGCCATGCGCCCCCACCCGTGAAAAGCTGAAAAAAGTAAAGAAAACGGTCAATTATATCTTAAAATAATCAAAAATGAAGTTTTAAAACATTCTCGAAAAAACAACAGAGTGCCAACGGAGGAGGGGTTCCAAAAAGCTCAAGTCTTCGGCGCTTCGGGCGGAAGCCCCAGACACTTTCCCACTCCCCCGTTGCATTTTACAACCCCCTCCTCCGTCAAAAAAATTCATTCATGTTTTTCAAGCTACCATCCGCACGAAATCGGAAACCCGGTTTTTGAAAGGACTCAGAAAAAAAACGGCTGTTTCACATCATGGAGGAATGTATACGCTACATTAATGCTTTGGCTCGGATACAATTGTTGCATGGAGACCCCCCAGTATGGTTCTTACCAAACTCTAAGTTTTTGAACTGGTCTCTGGAGGAATGCAAGGGGAGTTGTCAGGGAATTATGAGACACTATTTTGGGATACAATTTCTCCATTTTCACCCCTTTCCTCTGGTTCTCCCAAAAGATAACTTAGACTTTTTCTGACTCTGGAGGAATGTAAGGAGAGTTGTCAGCGGACTCTACCCGCCTTAAGAGACACTATTTTCAAATACAATTGATCCATTTTCACCCCTTTTCTATGGTTCTTCCAAAAGTTAACTTACACTTTTTCTGACTCTGGAGGAATTTAAGGAGAGTTGTCAGGGGACTCTACCCGCCTTATGGGACACTATTTTCGGATACTTTTTTTCCATTTTCACCCCTTTTCTCTGGTTCTCCAAAAAGTTAAGTCTAGTTTTCCTCTTGGCTTACAAAGATTCTACCACTCATATGCCCACATTCACAAGACATCGTAACTACCACTACGCTGGCGAGGTCAACATCACGGTCAACAAGGTGGATTTTTCAACAGATATGCTACATCCTCCAAGTCATTGAAGAAGGGATACAGTCCACCCTTACAGTGATTTGATGTCGAGCATCTCACTGACTTCTCAAATCAATGGGAGTCGGCAAGGATAACATCCCTTTACTTGGACACTCCAAAGACCTGTGTGTTTGCTGTAGCAGAGTCCAAGTGGTGCAGGCATTATACTTTATTTTCATACAACAAAGAAATGTCTATTGCATTGGCCGGGAATCGGACCCGGGTCTCCCACGTGGCAGGTGAGAATTCTACCACTGAACCACCAATGCTGAATTATAAAGCCAAGCCACCATACGGCAGTTGAGGCGAAAAGTTCAGCCAACAAAGACTGTTCTATATCGTATAAGGCTTCGCCCTCTAAGGCTATCGCTATTGGGTTAATCCCACTGCACGTGTGCAGCACTGACAGACTTATTCCACGCCCACCTATGACGTGGGCTCCACCTCCGGGCTCACTTCCGTATAAATAGGAAGTAGGCCCTACAATCCACTCCTACTTTTCTTCAGCACTCCGTTGCAGAAGCATTGACAGGCAAAACAAGTTCTTTTAAGAGCTACTTGCTAAAAGAAAGCATTCCTGGTTCCCCTGGGCCCATCCTCCCTCTCCTCCGGACGGGGGAAACAGGATGGGGGCCCAGGGTCAACCCGACATATGAGTTGCGACCGGAGCTCACGGTGTGAGTTTTGCCGGGGATTAGAGCACGCAAACGCGGCTCTCACTCCCCAGGTGTCGTGCACTCATTGTGTCCGTCTCCCTCTGGCCCACAGGCAGTGGAGAGCGGACGCTCTCGCTGCTGCGGCCGAGGATGATTGGCTGGCCCAGGAGTTTTACTCCGTGGACCAAGCCCTTTATTTATTGGATCCGAGTGGCGGGCAGCAGTCAGGCGACTCCTTCCCCTCCATTCACGGATCACCATGTGGTTCCCCCGCCCTGTTTCCCTCTCCTCCGGCCGGGGAGACGGGGCGGGGACCCGGGGTCAGCCCGGTAGCCGAGCCTAGGTTCGGCTGCCGGGCTGACGACGGGTCCCTCTATCCGCCATCACGGCTCTGCCGTCGATAGGTGGTATTCTCCAGGAACTCCCGGAGATCATCGGGAAGGCAGCCGCCTAAATGAGATCTCCCCGTTCCCCCGGTTCAGGAGAGCTCTCCGCCGGATGACATAAAGCGGCATAAGCGGCTGCCTCACAGCCTGTCGGTTGTTAGGCAGCAAAGCTTATGGCTCAAACCAGCTCTCTTTAAAACCTGTCGGTTAATTAGACAGCCCGGGTTTGTTTCCTATGTCATAAATGTGCATCCACACACACCTCCGCTCATTCCTCAACAGGTTTGAGCGTGAACCTCAATGTCCGTTTTACGAATTTCCCCTAAACGGCGATATGAGGAGAGCCGCTGTGTAATACAGCGTGTGGAGGTGCATAAGCCAGCTGTTTGTTAAACTGTACGGTTAAACAGACAGCGGGGCTCGCCGTTTGAGCCGGCTGTAACCTGTTGGTTAGCGCGGCAGCGGGGCTCGCGGCACAAGCCAGCTGTAATTAACCAGTAGGTTATTAAACAGCAGGGCTTGACGGTTAAACCTGATGCTCCTAACCAGTCGGTTATAGGCAGCTCGGTTTTTCTCTGTCTCAGATGTGCCTATACTACACACAGGCGGAATGAGCCTAGGGCTGTTATTACGCACTGTGTGAATAGCACTGCACACACCTCCGCTCATTCCCTCAGCGGGTTTTGAGCGTGAACGCGCCTCAATGTCCAGTTTACGAGCCTTCTCCGAAACAGAGACAGGATGAGAGCCGGTGTGAGATGCAGCGTGTGGAGGGCCCCTCGCAGCCTTTTCGGTCCGGGCCCCTCTTGGGCTGCTTCACGGGCAACGGCGGCAAGGGCTCTGACGTGGCTCGTCACCATGACAACCACAGCACATCCAAAAACAGGCGTGCGCTCTCAGAGTATCACTCAGAGTGGCGACGCGTGTATTCCATGGACAGATTGATAAAATAATAAGCAGCAAGGCCCACCGGGTGAGCCGACTGACCCTAAACTGTAGGTTATGGGCAGCATGGCTCACTGCATAACCGGCTGTCTTTAAAACCTGTCGGTTTTAGGAAGCTCGGATTTTTTTCCTCTGTCCCAAACCTACCTCCTACACACGGTCGTAATGAGCCACGAGTGCCATTATTACAGTGTGGACAACACTGCACACACCTCCGCTCATCCCTTAGGGGTGTTGAGCGTGAACGCACCTTAAATGTCCGGTTTACGAGCCTTCTCCTAAACGCGACATAAGGAGAGCCTGTGTGAAATGCAACGTCTGGAGGGCTCTGGCGTGACTCGTCACCATGACAACCACAGCACATCCAGAGCAGGTTCGCGCCTTGAGTGACGGCGCGTGGGTTAGATGGACAGAGGGAAGTTAATATGCAGCAAGGCTCCCCGGTTAAGCCAGCTGCCAATTGCCTATTGGTTACTTGGCAGCATGGCTCGCTGCCTAAGCCGGCTGGGTTTTTTAACTTATCGGTTAATAAAACAGCTGGGCTTGCTATTTCAAATCCGTCTACCGTAAACTTTTTGGGTTTAGGCAGCATGGATTTTTCCTCTGTCTCAGACACCTCCTACCCACGGTCGTAATGAGCCCACGGAGGGCCATTATTACGACTCGTGTGGACAGCACTGCACACACCTACGCTCATCCCTTAGTGGTTTACGAGTATTCTCCTAAACGACATATTGAGAGCCTGTGTGAAATGCAGCGTGTGGAGGGCTCTGGCATGGTTTGTCACCAACCACAGCACAGCCAGAGAAAGTACACTCGGCGCTATCAGAATACCGTATGGTACTAAGGGTGGCGGCGAGTGTGTCTGATGGACAGATGGATGAGCAGGCGGATGGGCAGAGGGTAGTCTCTGCAATTCGCCTCTCCCCCCGCAGTTCTTCGGGATACAGGAAGTCCTGTCATCCCAGGAACAGTGTCTCGCGCTCCGTGCAGAGCGGCAGGAACTCTGGTTAAAGAAAGCCTTTTCCCGGGGTTCCTCAAAGGGAAGAAAATCAGGGGTTGTTACTCCAGCTATTTTCTGGTCCCAAAGGAGACGGGGCAGGGGGAATGAGACCCATCCTCGATCTGTCAGTGTCCAACAAGGGAATGGCCTTTTCCCATGCTGACGATCAAACAGGTGCTGGAGGGTGTTCACCAGGGAGGTGCACATCCATAGTCCTGAAGGATGCTTACCTCCATGTAACCATCATCCCGAAACACAGCAAATTCCTGCGTTTCTCATTCCTGGCTCCACACACTTTGTTCAAAGTGGGTGGAGACGGTTGGAGCAGAATGGGGATGAGGGTTATTTTACCTGGACGACCAGTTGCTCAAGGTGTGAGGCGCCGGGCGGGTGTGGGGATACTCACAAGTCCCCGGTTGGGTGCTTCATTGTTGGAGTTTACCCCAGTGGACGAGAGGGTCGCCTCCCTACGCCTGCGGGTTATGGGGGGGAAAACTCTGACTGTTGTGTGTGCTTATGCACCCAACAGCAGTTCAGAGTATACGGCCTTCTTGGAGACCCTGGAAAGAGTCCTGTATGGGGCTCCTGAAGGGGACTCTTTAGTCTTGCTGGGAGACTTCAACGCACATGTGGGCAATGATGGAGACACTTGGAGGGGCGTGATTGGGAGGAACGGCCCCCCTGATCTGAACCGGAGTGGTGGTTTGTTACTGGACTTCTGTGCTAGTCATGGATTGGCCATAATAAACACCATGTTCGAACATAAGGATGCTCATAAGTGTACGTGGTACCAGAGCACCCTAGGCAGAAGGTCCATGATCGATTTCGTTATCGTATCATCGGACCTGAGGCCGTATGTTTTGGACACTCGGGTAAAGAGAGGGGCGGAGTTGTCAACTGATCACCATCTGGTGGTGAGTTGGGTCGAGTGGCGGGGGAAGCCTCTGGATAGACCTGGTAAGCCCAAACGTGTAGTTCGGGTGAACTGGGAACGTCTGGAGGAGGCCCAAGTTCAGGAGGCCTTCAACTCACACCTCCGGCGGAGCTTTTCAGGCATTCCTGTGGAGGTTGGGGACATTGAACCAGAGTTGTCGGTGTTCAAAGCCTCTATTGCCAAAGCCGCGGCGGGGAGCTGTGGTCTCAAGGTCCTAGGTGCCTCAAGGGGCGGTAACCCTCGAACCTCCTGGTGGACACCGGTGGTCAGGGAAGCCGTCCGACTGAAGAAGGAGGCCTTCAGGGATTTGTTATCCCGGGGGACTCCCGAGGCAGTTGCAAGGTACCGACAGGCCCGAAGGGCAGCAGCCTCATCCGTGGCCGAGGCAAAGCAGCGGGTGTGGGAGAAGTTCGGAGAGGACATGGAGAAGGACTTTCGGGCGGCACCAAAGTTGTTCTGGAAAACTCTCCGACACCTCAGGAGGGGGAAGCAGGGAACCATCCAAGCTGTGTACAGTAAGGATGGGACGTTGTTGACCTCAACTGATGGAGTGTTGGGGCGTTGGAAGGAACACTTTGAGGAACTCCTGAACCCGACAACTCCGCCCTCTATGTTAGAGGCAGAGCTGGAGTATGACGGGGGATCGGCGCCAATCTCCCGGGGGGAGGTCACTGAGGCAGTGGCAAAACCCCGGGGGTGGATGAGATCCGCCCAGAAATGCTGAAGGCTCTGGGTGTTGAGGGACTGTCATGGTTGACACGTCTCATCAACATTGCGTGGAAGTCGGAAACAGTACCGAAGGAGTGGCAGACCGGGGTGGTGGTTCCCATTTTTAAAAAGGGGGATCAGAGGGTGTGTGCCAATTACAGAGGCATCACACTACTCAGCCTCCCCGGGAAAGTTTACTCTAAGGTACTCGAAAGGAGGGTCAGGCCGATTGTCGAACCTCAGATTGAGGAGGAACAATGCGGATTCCGTCCTGGTCGTGGAACGACGGATCAGCTTTTTACTCTCGCAAGGATCCTGGAGGGGGCCTGGGAGTACGCTTATCCGGTCTACATGTGTTTTGTGGACTTGGAGAAGGCGTATGACCGGGTTCCCAGGTAGTTACTGTGGGAGGTGCTGCGGGAGTATGGGGTGAGGGGGTCTCTACTCAGGGCCATCCAATCTCTGTACTCCCAAAGCGAGAGCTGTGTCCGGGTCCTCGGCAGTAAGTCGGACCCATTTCCGGTGAGGGTTGGCCTCCGCCAGGGCTGCGCTTTGTCACCAATCCTGTTTGTAATATACATGGATCGGATTTCGAGGCGTAGTCATGGGGGAGGGGGTCTGCAGTTCGGTGGACTAAGGATTGCACCACTGCTTTTTGCAGATGATGTGGTTCTGATGGCTTCATCGGTCTGCGACCTTCAGCACTCACTGGATCGGTTCGCAACCGAGTGTGAAGCGGCTGGGATGAGGATCAGCACCTCCAAATCTGAGGCCATGGTTCTCAGCAGGAAACCGATGGACTGTCCACTCCAAGTAGGGAATGAGTCATTACCCCAAGTGAAGGAGTTCAAGTATCTCGGGGTCTTGTTCTCGAGTGAGGGAACAATGGAGCGTGAGATAGGCCGGAGAATCGGAGCAGCGGGAGCGGTACTGCAGTCGCTTTACCGCACCGTTGTGACGAAAAGGGAGCTGAGCCAGAAGGCAAAGCTCTCTGTCTACCGGGCCATTTTCGTTCCTACCCTCACCTATGGTCATGAAGGATGGGTCATGACCGAAAGAACGAGATCGCGGATACAAGCGGCCGAGATGGGTTTTCTCCGCAGGGTGGCTGGTGTCTCCCTTAGGGATAAGGTGAGAAGTTCGGTCATCAGGGAGGGACTCGGAGTTGAGCCGCTCCTCCTTCGCGTCGAAAGGAGCCAGTTAAGGTGGTTCGGGCACCTAGGAAGGGAAAGGTCTGCCTTATGGACAGATTTTACATGTGATTTGTCGTTTAAATGTACAAATGTCCGCACAATGGAAATGTGACGTCAACTTATAATGCAAAGTCCCTGCCACCGACAGGACAAATTTGACCAACTGTACCTACATACTTGGGGGTGCTCTACGCATGTGTCTGTGTCCACCCCGTGGATCATGGACATTACATTTGGGGTCCACGAAGCAAACACCCTGCTAACAGCACTGATGATCCCGCATAAAAGCGCTGATCTGAGGGTAAAATAATCATCATTCTGTATATAATAATGCTATGTCAATATCCTGGACATTTCCTTTTAACTTTGGGGTCCACGACGCTGACACCAGCCGTGATACCCGCATAAAAGCGCTGATGCTGAGGGTAAAAAATCAGCATTCTGTATATTAAAATGCTAATGTCAATATCCTGACATTTCCTTTAACTTTGGGTCCACGAAGCTGAACCAGCGTGATACCCGCATAAAGCGCTGATCTGAGGGTAAAATAATCATCATCTGTATATAAATATGCTATGTCATATCCTGGACATTCCTTTAACTTTGGGGTCCACGAAGCTGACACAGCCCGCAAGGCATCACGCTAAAATTCTTTCTGTGAGTTTTTTAAATAGTACATTCCCTTTTGTCACAGCAAACCGCTGAACGTGCTATCCTGGTTTACATAATGATTTCTAACTTATTGGGTCCACGAAGCTGACACCAGCCGTATACCCGCTTAAAGCGCTGATTGGGATTTGTATAAATATGGCATCATTCTCGGAGCTACACAGCGTGTACCGCCCATTTAAATTATGTAACTTGCTATGTAAATCTTTTTTTTTTGGGTCCACGAGCGACACCTGCTAACAGCGTGTCAGCACCTGCGTCATTCAGGGTTTAAATCGTTTTTCACTTTTAAAACATTCTGCCCTGGATGTTTCTAACCATTATTACCGTTATGGAGGGGCTGCAGGAGACTTTACCCGGCTTGTAAGCACTCATTCCGGGGTAATAAAGCCAAGTGCATCACCCTGGAGCTCTTTGTAAGCCCTTCTAACCATTATTACCGTTATGGAGGGGCTGCATGAACACTTTACCCAGCTTTCACACACTTCTTCCTGGCTAAGAAAGCCATGTGCATCACCCTGGAGCTCTGCCTGTGAGTGTGGGACCCTGCCTACAGCAGTGAACCTGCTGCCAGCATTACAAACATATTAATCAGGCATTTTAACACTTTTTTCCATGAAAATTATTTTTAATCACTATCATGGGGCTATATAAATCAAATTCCGGGTAATTAGGAGCACAATTGTACCTTTTACTATTTAAATGTATTTGTATTATATATTTTTGGGCTATTAAAATGACATTTCTGGGTGACTTTGTCAGTTTATGGAGCTTAGTCCACAATTCCCGGAGGTTCCAGGCCGAATTTGGGAGCTCATAGGCGGCCTGCCATGCGCCCCCACCCGTGGAAAGCAAAAAAAAGTAAAGAAAACGGTCAATTATATCTTAAAATAGTCAAAAATGAAGTTTTTTAAAATTCTCGAAAAAACGGCTAAGTGCCCACGGAGGAGGGGCTAAAAAAAACTCAAGTCTTAGGCGCTTCCGGCGGAAGCCCCGGACACAATTTCACCCCCACCTTTCATTTTACAAGGGAGAGGGGTTTCGAGACCTCCCTTCCTCCGTCAATTATTTCTATTCATCTTTTCCAAGCTACCATCTGCACGAAATCGGAAACCCGGTTTTTGAGAGCACTTAGAAAAAAAACGGCTGTTTCACATCATGGAGGAATGTGTCCGCTACAAGAGTGCTTTGGCTCGGATACAATTGTTGCCTGGAGGACCCCCAATCATGGTTCTTAACACACTTTAAGTTTTTGAACGTGCCTCTGGAGGAATACAAGGGGCGTTGTCACGTAATTACGATACACTATTTTGGGATACAATTTATCCATTTTCACCCCTTCCTCTGGTTCTTCCAAAAGTTAACTTGCTTTTTCTGCCTCTGGAGGAATGTAAGGGGAGTTGCCAGGGGACTTTACCTGCATTATGGTGCACTATTTTCGGATACATTTTATCCATTTTCACCCTTTTCTATGGTTCTTCCAAAAGTTAACTTGAAACTTTTTCTGCCTCTGGAGGAATGTAAAGGGAGTTGTCAGGGGACTCTACCCGCCTTATGGAACACTATCTTGGGGTACTTTTATCAATTTTCACCCCTTTTTTATGGTTCTCCAAAAAGATAACAGAGTATTTCCAGACTCTGGAGGAATGTAAGGGGAGTTGCCAGGGGACTTTACCTGCATTATGGTGCACTATTTTCGGATACATTTTATCAATTTTCACCCTTTTCTATGGTTCTTCCAAAGTTAACTTGAACTTTTTCTGCCTCTGGAGGAATGTAAAGGGAGTTGCCAGGGGACTCTACCCGCCTTATGGAACACTATCTTGGGGTACTTTTATCCATTTTTCACCCCTTTTTTATGGTTCTCCAAAAAAGATAACAGAGTATTTCCAGACTCTGGAGGAATGTAAGGGGAGTTGCCAGGGGACTCTACCCGCCTTATGAAACACTATTTTGGGGTACTTTTATCCATTTTCACCCCTTTCCTATGATTCTCCAAAAAGATAACAGAGTATTTCCAGACTCTGGAGGAATGTAAGGGGAGTTGCCAGGGGAACTCTACCCGCCTTATGAAACACTATTTTGGGGTACTTTTATCCATTTTCACCCCTTTCCTATGGTTCTCCAAAAAGATAACAGAGTATTTCCAGACTCTGGAGGAATGTAAGGGGAGTTGCCAGGGGACTCTACCCGCCTTATGAAACACTATTTTGGGTACTTTTATCCATTTTCACCCCTTTCCTATGGTTCTCCAAAAAGATAACAGAGTATTTCCAGACTCTGGAGGAATGTAAGGGGAGTTGTCAGGGGACTCTACCTGCATTATGAAGCAGTATTTTCGGATACATTTGGCGGCTTTTCATGGTTCTCCCAAAGGGCGAACTCAGACTTTTTCCTGATTTCTCACTGATCGAATGGTAAACGCGACCCGCCATCGGAGGGCCTTCTCCCCCGGTCCACGTGCCGGTGCTTTGGCTGTCGGTTCCTCCGAACTGCGGGTTCGACTCTAATGGCCGGGAGGGTGTGCTGTGTGGGGGTAACCCTGCGTGTCTCTTCCCTCCCGGGCCGCCCGATATGAAGCGTGACCGAGACGAACCGTCTGACTCAGGGGTCCCACCACGGGTCCCGCAGCGGGACGGAGGTTTCCGGGCTGGAACCACCCCACCTCCGCCTCGCTGCGCCCGGCAAAAACTCATGTTTCTCTTACCCTCCACTGTTGCATAGCGGCCTTCGTCGGCTGCGGCATTCAGCAATTGGCCTTGCTCCGGGCACGGTTCCCCCGGGGACCAGTGTTCGGTGGCTTCACATGATATAGGGTCGACCCTACTTCATCACAGGCTACCTGTTTGATCCTGGGTAACAACCATATGTGCTTGTCTGCAAAGAGGGAACTGCCTGGTCCTGCCCTGGTGTTCCTCTACGGCTAGTGTCCAGCGTCAGCTGTGCTAACAGCAAGTTTGACCCGCCATCGGAGGGCCTTCTCCCCGGGTCCACATGCCGGTGCTTGGCGGTCGGAATAATAATATTTTACAGGGCTCAGGGGTCTGCACTTTGAAGCTCCTGGAGCGGACAGATATATGTGTATTTGCCTGAATGATGGAAATAAACAAAAAATGCTATTTTACAGGACATGACGGATATAGGTGTATTTTCACTGCTTTTGGAAATACACGAAATGTGATTTTGCAGGGCGACACGCAGCTCATTTTACCCATGTGATGTGGTGGCAGTACATTACGGAGCTGTCGTTTAACCAACGTGATGTACCAGGGGCATGAGGTTCTGTAGGGTGTGAACATCTGAGTTTAGTCCGTGGTGGAGTGCTTAAGTCCGGGGGCCCGGGGTCTCACGGTGTGCGATGTTATGGAAGTGCGCATGTTAGGGATATATGCTGGGGCTGTGAAGAAGGCCGAATATGGATGCTAGTGGGCGGACAGTAAAGCACCGCAAACTCCACCCCCCCCCCTTTAAGGCTCCCATGGGCACGAGGTTCTGTAGGGTGTGAACATCTGAGTTTAGTCCGTGGTGGAGTGCTTAAGTCCGGGGGCCCGGGGTCTCACGGTGTGCAATGTTATGGAAGTGCGCATGTTAGGGATATATGCTGGGGCTGTGAAGAAGGTCCGAATATGGATGCTAGTGGGCGGACAGTAAAGCACCGCAAACTCCACCCCCCCCCCTCCCCTTAAGGCTCCCATGGGCACGAGGTTCTCGAGGGTGTGATCATCTGGGTTTTAGTCCGTGGGGGAGTGCTTAATTTCGGGGTCCCGGGGTCCTCACGGTGCGAGGTTATGGAGGTTATTCGAAATTCTCGAAAAAACGGCTAAGTGCCAACGGAGGAGGGGCTCACAAAAACTCAAGTCTTCGGCGCTTCCGGCGGAAGCCCGGACACATTTTCACCCCCACGTTTCATTTACAAGGGAGAGGGGCTTCGAGGACCTCCCTTCCTCCGTCAAATAAATCTATTCATCTTTTCCAAGCTACCATCTGCACGAAATCGGAAACCCGGTTTTTGAGAGCACTTAGAAAAAAAAAACGGCTGTTTCACATCAGGAGGAATGTGTCCGCTACATGAGTGTTTTGGCTCGGATACAATTGTTGCCTGGGAGGACCCGAATCATGGTTCTTAACAAACTTCAAGTTTTTGAACGTGCCTCTGGAGGAATTCAAGGAGAGTTGTTACGGAATAATGAGACACTATTTCGGATACAATTGTTGCCTGGATGACCCAAATCATGGTTCTTAACAAACTTTAAGTTTTTGAACGTGCCTCTGGAGGAATTCAAGGAGAGTTGTCACGGAATAATGAGACACTATTTCGGATACAATTGTTGCCTGGAGGACCCGAATCATGGTTCTTAACAAACTTTAAGTTTTTGAACGTGCCTCTGGAGGAATTCAAGGAGAGTTGTTACGGAATAATGAGACACTATTTCGGATACAATTGTTGCCTGGAGGACCCGAATCATGGTTCTTAACAAACTTTAAGTTTTTGAACGTGCCTCTGGAGGAATTCAAGGAGAGTTGTCACGGAATAATGATACACTATTTCGGATACAATTGTTGCCTGGAGGACCCAAATCATGGTTCTTAACAAACTTTAAGTTTTTGAACGTGCCTCTGGAGGAATTCAAGGAGAGTTGTTACGGAATAATGAGACACTATTTCGGATACAATTGTTGCCTGGAGGACCCTAATCATGGTTCTTAACAAACTTTAAGTTTTTGAACGTGCCTCTGGAGGAATTCAAGGAGAGTTGTCACGGAATAATGATGCACTATTTCCGGATACATTTGGCCGGTTTTCATGGTACTCCAAAAAAGATAACAGAGTATTTCCAGACTCTGGAGGACTGCAAGGGAAGTTTGATGGGACTCTACCCGCATTATGATGCACTATTTTCGGATACTTTTCCACGCAGTTTTGGCCCCCGCCTTGCCTGGAGGATAGGACCGAGATATGACAGGGATCTCTGCCCGCCTAACGAGTGCCTAAATGGGACACCTTTCGCACGATGATGCAAATGAACAAAACAATGTTTTGAAAATAAACTAGATAGATTTGACAGGGGTCTTCCTAGTTCGCTGAGTGCAACTTTCCTTCTTTGTCGCCCCCGGTTCTATACATTATACTGGGTACACTTCCCGGTACCAAAATGCTCATGCATACAGATAGGATGTTGATCGGTTGTCCGATCTGTAAAACGTCCTACAGGGCCCTGAGCAAGCATTTGCAAAGGCACCATAGTGTGCATAATTTAGTTGAACGAAAAATTCTGCTGTTGTTGGCCAATGGACGTACAAACATTAGGCTCCATCCATGCACCATTGCAGGATGTGAATATAGCGGGACAAGGCTGGACCGGCACTTGGACAGAGACCATGTTGAGCTGTCCCGAGAGGAGATACATGTGGTCGTAAATAAAGTAAAATGACAGTAGCAACGAAGGAGCTTCATGACCTTCGATTGAAAAACCCTCCAGTTGCGATGATTACCTCTTGGGAGGTGGACTATGAGGGTGATGAGGTCCTGTCACCACCTCCACCCTTGTCCCCAGTGATTTCATGTCACAAACCGGAGTGTATTGAATGGAGGATGGAGGCAACCACCATGAGGAATCAGAGGGACATGTATGCTGCTGGGGTGAAAGCCCTGCGCAGCAAGCTGCAGAAGATGATAAAACACAAGCGACAGAGGAGGAACCAGAGGGCCGAGGACATGCATGGGTTCGATGAAGAGGATGGGGAGGAACAAGAGCGGGTGTTTCTAAAGAAACGACCCCGAACAGAGGCAACACCAAAGAGGCAGTCCAAGTCCAAAGGTCCCTCCTTCAGCAAGTCCCCCATTCCCTCGCGCAGCAAGTCTCCCATTCCCTCGTGCAGCAAGTCCCCCATTGCCTCTCAGACACCTGTATCCAGCTCCTCTGAACCGGCATCCATAGATACAGAGGCCTCGTCAACCTCTCCTCCCATAAATTCCCCCTGGTTCAGCGGCAGGGGCCGGGGGAATATAATGCGGGAAATAACATTCCCCACCCATCATGGGTAAGTGTGTTGAATAACAACAACAAATGCAGTTTCTGTAACACACAATGTGTTGTCATTAAAGTACTGTTATGTTTCACAGAGGAGTATCTACAAGGATATCGGGAGCATTACGAGGGCATCGACCCAACAGTGAGGCTCCAAGAAAACGCAGTCTCCAAACTAAGCAGAGTCAAATCGTTCCTAAGCTTCATGGCACACGGTTTCAAACGCCTGTCTGACTGGCTCTTTCTGAGGGATCTGAAGAGGATACGTGGGTGAGTAACATCAAAAAACTGTCCATGATGTTACCATCATTGTGTGTGTTCTCCACATTGACGCAATACGATGTACTGATGCGTTTTCCTTTGCCAACAGCTGGTCCCGGAGCCTGATAAAGTCAAGCCTACAGGTCACGACCTCTGACTTCTATATCAAAAATATATCACACTTTCTCAAGTACATGGCAGACACACCATGCAAGGGGAGCAGGCTCAACCAATACGACATGATTGTAATCAAACGGGAAGTTGTTGCCATCCTGAAGTCCCTGAGGAAGAAGGTGCTTATCCACCAGATGCAGGTGAAGCGGGACAAGATGGAAGGTCTGCCGAGCCATAAAGACATCATGGCATGTTTGACTGCGGCCAACACTCGCATCCCTCAGCTCCTGGACGTGATGGCCAGCAATCCGACTACCGCAACCCGGCTATTGCTCTATGGGTACATGACCCTCCATTGGAGCTGCATTTATGGCCACCGTCCGGGGGTCTACTCCAACATGACCAACGCCGAGGTCCGAAAGGCGGAGACAACTGGCACTGCCTTTGGCTACCTCATCCACGTGAGTGCTATTACAAAATGTGTTTATTCTGGCAGTGATAAACATGTTGTGCATGATTGATATTTGTATTGACGCTCTCTACCTCTGTCATAACAGGTAAGCAACCACAAGACGGCCAACGCGTTTGGTGAAGCGCAGCTGTACCTCACCATAGAAGAATTCGGATGGATGAAGAGGTGGCTGGAAATCAAGGGGACGCTGACCTGCACCCAGAACCGCTACTTCCTATACACAGCGGGGAAGAACCCGTCGAGGAACCTTGCCTACTTCCTGAGGTTGGCATGGGCTGATGTGGGACTAAACGGTCCCATTAACTTCACCGACCTCCGCACAGTCCACGCAGATAATGCGAAGAGGTTTCAGGACATAGGCAACCGCCAAAGAGTGAGTGATTTCATGTGTCACAACACTGCAACTGCAGACAAATTTTATGCCAATAATCCTTCTTTGAAGGAGGCTGCGGAAATACGGCTGCTCTTCACAGAGTCACTGCAAGCAGCGGCAGCAGCAGCAGCATCAGGGGGGAGTGAAGACAACTTGGGGGACATTGACATTGACAGTGACAGCTCTGGAGAGGTGCATAGCCCCACTCCCTACCAAGACTCCCCCCGATGCCGAGACGTCAGATGAAGAATTCTACTTAAACTTCAACGCTTGGAGAGTGGCGAAGAGGGAACAGTCAATGGCCGAACACAGTCCCTCAGACATGGGTGAAGAGAGGGTGCCATACTCTGCACCAACTTCACCCGATACGGACAATGTTACCAGTGCACAAGCCACTGACCAACTTGTAAATATGGAATGTGTTGTTCAACTCAGTCCCCTTGTGCTGGATGAGTGAATAATGTTAGCATGTTATAAAGCGACCATGTCAATGTATATAGTTCTGTAATGCATGTTTATTTATTGTAATAAAGTTTGTTAAAATTACTTACTTGGTCCTCTTTTTTAAAAACTATTACACCCTAGTTGAGTTGGTACCGGATAATGGGAGTGGAGAATGATGAGTTGGTACCGGATAATTGGAGCGGAACAAGTGACAATAGTGAGTAGCATGAGAGGGAAGGTAAAGCAATATGCTGGAAATAAGGGTGTTTTCCCCTTCAGGGTCCCCAGGGGCACGAGGTTCTGGTGGTGTGCATGGAGGGGTGCTCAAGTGTTGGAGGATGTGTAAGGCAGAGGAGGGTAAAAAAAAGTTAAAGTGTGAACCTCCAGCAGGGCAGGTGGGGCTGTGAATAAAGCCGAATATGGATGCTGGTGGGCGGACAGTAAAGCACCACACAATCCACCACCTTTAAGTGTTACCAGGGCCATGAGAACATCCTCCGCAGGAGGGTGGGTGGGGCTGTTAATAAGGATGAATATGGATGCTGGTGGGCGGACTGTAAAGCACCGCAAACTACACCCCCCCTTTAAGGTTACCAGGGGCACGAGGTTCTTGAGGGTGTGATCATCTGGGTTTAGTCCGTGGGGGAGTGCTTAAGTTCGGGGGCCCGGGGACCCACGGTGCGCGAGGTTATGGTAGTGTGCCTGTCAGGGAGAGATGCTGGAGCTGTTTAGTCCGTATTTTAGGGCTCTGTGAGCGGCTACAAATAGGTGCTTCTCCGGTATATTTCATGGAAGTCTGAGATAGCCTGTTTGCTCATGTCAGGTCGAGATGCTGGAGCACTTTACCCGCCTTGTAAGCCCTTATTCCCGGGTAAAACAATCAATGTATTTCCGCCTGCTTTCCTTCAGCACCTCACAGCCTGTTTGCTCATGTCAGGTCGAGATGCTGGAGCTGTTTAGTCCGTATTTTAGGGCTCTGTGAGCGGCTACAAATAGGTGCTTTTCCGGTATATTTCATGGAAGTCTGAGATAGCCTGTTTGCTCATGTCAGGTCGAGATGCTGGAGCACTTTTCTTTACCCGCCTTGTAAGCCCTTATTCCCGGGTAAAACAATCAATGTATTTCCGCCTGCTTTCCTTCAGCACCTGACAGCCTGTTTGCTCATGTCAGGTCGAGATGCTGGAGCTGTTTAGTCCGTATTTTAGGGCTCTGTGAGCGGCTACAAATAGGTGCTTTTCCGGTATATTTCATGGAAGTCTGAGATAGCCTGTTTGCTCATGTCAGGTCGAGATGCTGGAGCACTTTACCCGCCTTGTAAGCCCTTATTCCCGGGTAAAACAATCAATGTATTTCCGCCTGCTTTCCTTCAGCACCTCACAGCCTGTTTGCTCATGTCAGGTCGAGATGCTGGAGCTGTTTAGTCCGTATTTTAGGGCTCTGTGAGCGGCTACAAATAGGTGCTTTTCCGGTATATTTCATGGAAGTCTGAGATAGCCTGTTTGCTCATGTCAGGTCGAGATGCTGGAGCACTTTACCCGCCTTGTAAGCCCTTATTCCCGGGTAAAACAATCAATGTATTTCCGCCTGCTTTCCTTCAGCACCTGACAGCCTGTTTGCTCATGTCAGGTCGAGATGCTGGAGCTGTTTAATCCGATTTTTAGCAGTCCTTTCCCCGCAGAAACTAGTTTAAATCACCGTTGTCACTATTGTGGGGATTTAGGAATGTACCTGTGTGTGTTGTGGAGCTTCCCTGCACTTTAAATCCATTGATTTGCCCTTTGTTTAGGGTGTTTTTGACTGTTTTTGCACTGTGCTCACTTGGCTGATGCGCCCTCCTGTGGGGACACATGATAACTGCACTCAAATGGCTTTTTAAACGGTTTTAAATCGTTTTTTCACTTTTAAAAACAGCTTTCTGCCCTGGAAATGATTTCTAACCATTATTACCGTTATGGAGGGGCTGCAGGGAGACTTAACCCGCCTTGTAAGCCCTTCTTCCTGGGTAAAACAATCAATGTATTTCCGCCTGCTTTCCATCAGCCCCTGACAGTCATTTCAAAGGGTTTTAAATCGTTTTTTCACTTTTAAAAACAGCTTTCTGCCCTGGAAATGATTTCTAACCATTATTACCGTTATGCAGGGTCTGCAGGGAGACTTTACCCGGCTTGTAAGCACTCATTCCGGGGTAATAAGGCCATGTGCATCACCCTGGAGCTCTGCCTGTGAGTGTGGGACCCTGCTTACAGCAGTGAACCTGCTGCCGGGGTTACATGGCAATGATTTCTAACCATTATTACCGTTATGGAGGGGCTGGAGCACTGTACCCGCCTTGTAAGTCCCTTATTCCCGGGTAAAACAATCAATGTATTTCCGCCTGCTTTCCTTCAGCACCTACCTATTTCCGCCTGCTTTCCATCAGCACCTGACAGTCATTTCAAAGGGTTTTAAATCGTTTTTTCACTTTTAAAAACAGCTTTCTGCCCTGGCAATGATTTCTAACCATTATTACCGTTATGGAGGGGCTGCAGGGAGACTTTACCCTATTGTAAGCACTCATTCCGGGGTAATAAAGCCATGTGCATCACCCTGGAGCTCTGCCTGTGAGTGTGGGACCCTGCTTACAGCAGTGAACCTGCTGCCGGGGTTACATGGCAATGATTTCTAACCATTATTACCGTTATGGAGGGGCTGCAGGGAGACTTTACCCTATTGTAAGCACTCATTCCGGGGTAATAAGGCCATGTGCATCACCCTGGAGCTCTGCCTGTGAGTGTGGGACCAGTGACTCTGTAAGCAGCAGCCTGTCAACTCTGGGTGGGATTGAGCGAGGTGCTGGATGGAGCTGCTCTCTCTGGGTCACAGCCTGGACATATTCCTGTACATTTCATGTGTCAAATGTGGATGAAATGTTGTTGTAGCTGTTTAGTCTGTGATTTGGGGCTCTGTGTAGGGCCACAGAGAGGTGCTTTTCCCCGGTGTATTTCATGGAAGTCTGAGATAGCCTCTCTTTACAATACTTTCCCCCCCCTTTCAAACACGTATTCCTGGGTTGAAAAGTCAGGTGCTGCACCACCTGTGCTCTGGGTCTGTATTCACAACCCTTTCCCCGACATTTCAAACAGTTTTCCGCACGTTTTAAACACTTATTTGCAATGTCCATTTCATGGACACCACTCTATGTATTAATGTCCGTGATATGGACATATTATTCTGTACACGCCACGGACAATGATGTCCACTCACTGGACATTAAGCCCCCCGGTGCATTTGTCCTGAATTACGCGAGAAACCCCAAAACTTTAACCTTTTATATCTCTGCGGGGAATGCTCGCCCGTCTCCGGTTCTTTTTCCACGTGGAAGGCCCCTGCACTGGCTATCTATGTAGCACCCCAGCTTATTTTTATTTTGCTCTGGGGCCGAACTGCATGCCTGTACACTTGGAGTACCGCAACCTGTAGTTAATGTCCACACAGTGGCATGCCTGTACACTTGGAGTACCGCGACCTGTAGTTAATGTCCACACAGTGGACACACAAGTCCCTAAGTTAAGTTAGGATGCCACCTGGGCGCCTCCCTAGGGAGGTGTTCCAGGCACGTCCAGCTGGGAAGAGACCAAGGGGTAGTCCTAGGACCAGGTGGAGGGATTATATCTCTTCGCTGGCCTGGGAGCGCCTTGGGATCCCCCAGTCAGAGCTGGTTGATGTCGCCAGGGAAAAGGAAGTTTGGGGCTCTCTGCTGGAACTGCTACCCCCGCGACCCGACCACGGATAAGCAGAAGAAGATGGATGGATGGATGGACCGGCTGTGGCTGGCTCGCTCCAGGGAGTTTTGTTTTTTTCAGAAGATACAGTTCGTATCTCATCTGTCAAAACCTAGGTTTCATTATCAACTGGAAGAAGAGCTGTCCTCTTCCCTCCCAGACATTTAACTGGGAGTGGAATTGAACTCAGCCCGCATGAGAGCGCGACTCTCACAGCAGAGAATGGAGAAAGTGACAGCTCTCCTCCAGTGCAGCTGTTAACCTGTCGGTTAGCAGGCAGCACGGTTTTTCCTCTGTCCCAGATGTGCCTAATACACATGATCGTAATGCGCCCAGAGCTGTTATTACGCACTGTGTGAATAGCACTGCACACACCTCCGCTCATTCCTCAGCAGGTTTGAGCGTGAACGCGCCTCAAGGTCCAGTTTACGAGCCTTCTCCTAAACAGAGACAGGATGAGAGCTGGTGTGAGATGCAGTGTGTGGAGGCCCCCTCGCAGCCTTTTCGGACCGGGCCCCTCTTGGGTTGCTTCACGGGCAACGGCGGCGAGGGCTCTGACGTGGCTCGTCACCATGACAACCACAACACATCCAGAGCAGGTCGCGCGCTCTCAGAGTATTACTCAGAGTGGCGACGCGCGTGTTCGATGGACAGATGGATAATAATAAGCAGCAAGGCTCACCGGTTAAGCCGGCGGCCCCTAACCTGTCGGTTATAGGCAGCATGGCTCGCTGCATAAACCTGCTGTCTTTAAAAACCCATTGGTTTTTAAGCAGCACGGACAGCTCTCCTCCGGCGCGTCACACCCCGCGGGGCGGTGACAGCCCTCTCCGTGATGCAGCTGTTAAGGATGATATCAGCTGGTCACGTGGTGATCCCCCTGGGTCTCCTTCACAGTGAGGAGACTACAGAGGTGGTTTATTTGCCTGCGTATCGACCCCGTGCGTCAGAGGAGACGCATGGTGTACATTCCTCCTTCCGTGGGTTTGGATTGAACCCACTGGAAAAATCGCCACGTCAGTGGGGGTGCCCCTGAGCAGAGTGACGTCACACACCACAGTGTTCACAGACGCATCTCTCGCAGGCTGAGGAACGTGCATCTCGCAGGCAGTGGGGGGACAATGGCCGGGTCACATGTCTCTCCATATAAACGTGCTGGAATTACTATATGGAAAGTAATCCAGCACTTCGCCCTGTTGCTGTACAATCAACATGTGTTGATTCAAACAGATAACAAAGCAGCGGCGGCCTACATAAATCGCCAGGGAGGTGTTCGATCAGTGCAGCTGCTGAACACACATCCTACACAGCCAAATGGACAATGTTCCGTTTGGTGTATGGGGGAAATCCTGGACCCCGTGGGGCCCCCTGCCTCGTGCTGTCGTTCCTCCAGCTGTTGCTGGACAGGAATTTGACCTATAGCACGGTCGAAACATATGCTGCTGCCATTTCATCTTGCCACGTAGATGGGTGTCAGCACGGTGTGTAGTCACCCTCTGACAAAACGTTTTCTACGGGGAGCACAGAGACTCAGACCTGGGTCACGCGCTTTGGCGCCTCAATGGGTTTTCGGCTTTAGTGTTACGCGCACTGAGTAAAGCTCCATTTGAACCTTTAGATCAGGTTCCCCTGAAGTTCTTGTCAGCCAAAGTAGCTCTGCTCTTGGCTCTGATATCAGCTAAAGGGTGAGTGATTGGTCTGCTCTCTCGGTGGCTCCGTCATGTCTCCGGATCCAAGGAGATGGCAGCTTAGCTGTTTTGCGCCCTAACCCGGTTTTTATGCCAAAGGTTATCAGAAGCTCTTTTTAGATCGAGAGTGATAACTTTGGATGGCTTCTTTTCTCCTCCTCACCTCCTTTACGGCGTTGCACGGAGGAATGACAGTGAAAGACATTTGCACTGCGGCATCTTGGTCTTCCCCCTGTTCTTTT
The DNA here is from genome assembly GCA_028583405.1 of Pogonophryne albipinna. Lineage (NCBI taxonomy): Eukaryota > Metazoa > Chordata > Actinopteri > Perciformes > Artedidraconidae > Pogonophryne > Pogonophryne albipinna. The sequence continues at coordinate 202,177 of JAPTMU010000029.1, forward strand.
ATTCATTGATCGTTTTTAAACAAGTGAGACTCGATCTCTACTTTTTAAACGACAGGTAGCCCGAGTAAGCCTACCTTCGTTCCCTGATGGAGAATATTCATTTTTTAATGCTATATTCCCAGGGAATGTGATGTTCCATTTACGCATGGCGAGATGGACATGGGTTATTAACTGAGTAGGTGTATTTGGTGCTTCTGGTAACGGACGGAACCAGTGGGGCGTAGACTACATCCTGCTTCGCCCTTAACCCAATAGCGATAGCCTTAGAGGGCGAAGCCTTATACGATATAGAACTGGGGTTACGTAATGTAACCCAGCATCTATGAGTATAGGCGCAGCCCTCTAAGGTTCGGGCCCCACTGGTTCCGCGAATAGCTGAAGAAAAGCTGTTGGAGTGGATTGTAGGGCCTACTTCCTATTTATACGGAAGTGAGCCCGGAGGTGGGGCCCACGTCATAGGTGGGCGTGGAATAAGTCTGTCAGTGCTGCACACGTACAGTGGGATTAACCCAATAGCGATAGCCTTAGAGGGCTGCGCCTATACTCATAGAAGCTGGGTTACATTACGTAACCCCAGTTTTTCAAGCAACCACGCTTCTATATTTCATTATAAGATCTATATCCGTAAAGACATTCTAGTGTTCCTCCCTTAAATGGATTTGATGTTTAGCATCAAAATAGTGTTTTCTAATGCAGCGGAGTCAGCACGTATAACATGCCACACAACTCAAGCGTATTACTAAAGAGATAGGTTCCAATCGGGGGCACAAAGTGCAGCACAAAGTGCAGCACAGCAGCAGGGGTCTTTTTTGGACTCAATGCCAAAGAAGCCACAGGTGAGAGCCACGAACCATGCTAGCGCAGCTGGGGGGAAGGGTGTGGCCTGGGATGTGGAAAAGCCAAGTGAGGGTCACCGCGAGGGCTTGGACTGGGACAAATATGGTGGTGTCTGTTCTCGAGGACGGCCTCCACAATTATTCTGGTTTCTCTTCAAAGCGTATAAGTCTTTCGCCTTTTACTAAAGACTTAGTTCAACCTATTTTTGCTAGGCTTTGCCATTTGGCTGAACATTCTGAGTTTGTGAAAGACAAGAAAAGAGCATTCATTCGCACCTGGGCGATCCAAGCTACGCAGCGCCTCTGTTAAGCCAGGTCCAAAGAGCCGCACCAAGACCTGCGGCGACTGCGCAACGAGTCCGTCTCCCGCAGCAAACGTTAAAGGTGAGGGAATGCTCTGGTTTTGGGACAAAATTAACAAATGCGATCACTCTGGTCATTGTACGTACTTCGTCTCACTGGAATATTAACGGTCAGATTGAATTCAACATCGACCCAATTTCTCCGGTCAATGACGGGAGAGTTTTGAAAGTGACAAAACACTGTTTCACACATTTAAAAACACTTAAACAATTAAACAATGTTTACCCAGGATTCAGGCACCTTCCCTGGCTTGTAAAATGTGGTGAAGCAGCCTGTTGTCTGGGTGCAAGAGCCATGCACTGCAAGGAGATCTCTGGGTGTGCTCTGTGGCTCTCACAGCCCGCTTCTCTCTGGCTGCTCTCTCCCTGTATTCACAGCACTTTCCCCCAGTTTTCAAACACTTATTGCTGGGTATGAAAGCCTTGTGCATCACCCTGGAGCTCTGCCTAGGTGCCTGTTATTGTGAGACCCTGCTAACAGCAGTGAACCTGCTGCCAGCATTACAAACATATTAATCAGGGGTTTTAACACTTTTGTCCATGAAAATGATTTTTATTCACTATCATGGGGCTATATAAATCAAATTCCGGGTAATTAGGAGCACAATTGTACCTTTTACTATTTAAATGTATTTGTATTATATATTTTTGGGCTATTAAAGTGACATTTCTGGGTGACTTTGTCAGTTTATGGAGCTTAGCCCACAATTCCCAGAGATTCCAGGCCAAATTTGGGAGCTCATAGGCGGCCTGCCATGCGCCCCCACCCGTGAAAAGCTGAAAAAAGTTAAGAAAACGGTCAATTATATCTTAAAATAATCAAAAATGAAGTTTTAAAACATTCTCGAAAAAACAACAGAGTGCCAACGGAGGAGGGGCTCCAAAAAGTTCAAGTCTTCGGCGCTTCGGGCGGAAGCCCCGGACACTTTTCCACTCCCCCGTTGCATTTTACAACGGAGAGGGGAATCGAGACCTCCCCTCCTCCGTCAAAAAAATTCATTCATGTTTTTCAAGCTACCATCCGCACGAAATCGGAAACCCGGTTTTTGAAAGGACTCAGAAAAAAAACGGCTGTTTCACATCATGGAGGAATGTGTCCGCTACATTAATGCTTTGGCTCGGATACAATTGTTGCATGGAGACCCCCCAGTATGGTTCTTACCAAACTTTAAGTTTTTGAACTGGTCTCTGGAGGAATGCAAGGGGAGTTGTCAGGGAATTATGAGACACTATTTTGGGATACAATTTCTCCATTTTCACCCCTTTGCTCTGGTTCTCCCAAAAGATAACTTACACTTTTTCTGACTCTGGAGGAATGTAAGGAGAGTTGTCAGGGACTCTACCCGCCTTAAGAGACACTATTTTCAAATACAATTTATCCATTTTCACCCCTTTTCTATGGTTCTTCCAAAAGTTAACTTAGACTTTTTCTGACTCTGGAGGAATGTAAGGAGAGTTGTCATGGGACTCTACCCGACTTAAGAGACACTATTTTCGGATACAATTGATCCATTTTCACCCCTTTCCTCTGGTTCTTCAACAAGTTAACTTACACTTTTTCTGACTCTGGAGGAATGTAAGGAGAGTTGTCAGGGGACTCTACCCGCCTTATGGGACACTTTTTTCGGATACTTTTTTTCCATGTTCACCCCTTTTCTCTGGTTCTCCAAAAAGTTAAGTCTAGTTTTCCTCTTGGCTTACTTCTACCACTCATATGCCCACATTCACAAGACATCGTAACTACCACTATGCTGGCGAGGTCAACATCACGGTCAACAAGGTGGATTTTTCAACAGATATGCTATATGCTCTAAGTCATTTCAGAAGGGATACAGTCCACCCTTACAGTGATTTCAAATCAAATCAAATCAAAGTTTATTTATATAGCACATTTCCAGACAACTTTAGGTTGCGCCAAAATGCTGTACACGGATATAAAAACACACTGCAACAATCGCAGGACAGGTCAAAAACAACAAATATGAGGCAGACACAGTTAAAAAACAGAACAAAAAACCGTCATGCTCTGCTCAAGTTTAAAAGGCCAGAGAGAAATAGTGCGTTTTCAGGGAGGATTTAAAAGCACCTAGTGTTTGGGCCGACCTCACAGATTTGATGTCGAGCATCTCACTGAGTTCTCAAATCAATGGGAGTCGGCAAGGATAACATCCCTTTACTTGTACACTCCAAAGACCTGTGTGTTTTCTGTAGCAGAGTCCAAGTGGTGTAGGCATTATACTTTATTTTCAGACAACAAAGAACTGTCTATTGCTTTTTTTTTTAGAAAACTTTATTTTATATTATTTGTGCAGTACATGATATACACAAGTTACATTCATAATACACATAAAACACAATGAATAAATATATAAATAACATAAAGAGAGCACGTTTATATTCCAATGAGACTCAGCTCGGTCACAGACTCAAAACGCCCCATGGCTGAGTCTGGGATTTGTCCAGGGTTTTTCTTCTCCTTAGTTCAGTAAGTATTTGTTTCACGATGGTGCCACTGTTTATGATTGTCTGATTTAGTACCATTTTTCACCTTGTCTTCCAGATCTTCATACATGTGATACAAATTACCAGCTGAAAAAGGTCCCTGTGTTTATTGTCCATCCCCTCATCCAGAATACAATACATAATTGAGACATATTCTACATTGAAGTCTAACCCGATGCCCCGTAGGAGCGACCACACCTCCTGGGCTCTGTAGCAGTCCATGAGGAGGTGCTGTAGAGTCTCGTCCTCCTCACAGTTAATCATGGGGCATGTTCTAGTTTTCACATAGCAGCTCCATGAAACCACAGCTCTGACCGCAAGTCTGTTGACTGATATCAGCCACCTCACGTCTCTCATGCTCTCCGATAACTGTTTACTTTTTACTAATTTTAAGACTTCCTTACCTTCGTCAGGTGTTAGGTTTTTGTATGCTATAACACCTCCATATTTGAAATCGTTTATCATTTTAAAAATTACTCTATTCGGTAGTCCGATCCAATCAATCTCTAAATGCTGAATTTCAGTTGTGAAGTCACCATAAACTAATTTGTAATAGGGTCCATTTCTAGCTCTGCCTCTTCTTTTCTTCCATCCCATTTCTCCATCCTCAACCCAAGGTGCTTTCCTATCGATTGCAGCCGAGATGTTTTTTACAAAGGTCATTTTTAGTTTAATGCCCAGGTCTATGGCTCCCAGGCCTCCATATTCCCTACTCTTAAATAACAAATTACGTTTAGCAACCTCCCTTGTTGTACCCCACACCAAATTGACACACTGTTTGTTTAATTGCATAATTATTTGGGCTGGGGGGGGGAAGATGTTTGCTAGAAAAAGGATCTTGCAGAGTATGAATGATTTTATTATGTTTATTCTTGATTTATAATTTGTATTTTTATTCTCCCAGTGTTTAACTTGTTCTTTGACTTCAATAAGTTTGTTCTCCCAATTGAGTTCAGCACAGTTGTCGCTACAAATAGTTATTCCAAGTATTTTTATTTCTTTTTTCACTTGAATGTTAATGTCACATTTGGCATCGTCGGTGCCGATCCAAACACCTTCAGTTTTGCTGTGGTTTAATTTAGCTCCTGTCTATTGCATTGGCCGGGAATTGAACCCGGGTCTTCCACGTGGCAGGTGAGAATTCTACCACTGAACCACCAATGCTGAATTATAAAGACAAGCCACCATACGGCAGTTGAGGCGAAAAGTTCATCCAACAAAGACTGTTTTTCAAGCAACCACGCTTCTATATTTCATTATAAGATCTATATCCGTAAAGACATTCTAGTGTTCCTCCCTTAAATGGATTTGATGTTTAGCATCAAACTAGTGTTTTCTAATGCCGCGGAGTCAGCACGTATAACATGCCACACAACTCAAGCGTATTACTAAAGAGATAGGTTCCAATCGGGGGCACAAAGTGCAGCACAGCAGCAGGGGTCTTTTTTGGACTCAATGCCAAAGAAGCCACAGGTGAGAGCCTGTGGCTTCTTTGGCATTGTGGCACCTTCCCTGGCTTGTAAAATGTGGTGATGCACCCTGGAGGTATCAGACTATTTAAAACATGTATACCCAGGATTCAATCACTTTTCCTGGCTTGTTGACCGTGCTGTTGACCTCGCCAGCGTAGTGGTAGTTACGATGTCTTGTGAATGTGGGCAGATGATAGAGAGTAAAGCTATTGGGTGACTATAGGCATTGAGTCCAATAAAGACCCCTGCTGCTGTGCTGCAGTTTGTGGCCCCGATTGGACAAAATACTGTATAAAACAAGAGAAGCAACCTCACTTTTACTTAACTGGAAGTTCTGAGTACTTCTTCCACCTCTGCTTGATAGGAATCGGGATTTATGTTGGAAAAATCATTACAAATTGGCAATGAGGAACGCTTCACAAATTTGCGTGTCATCCTTGCGCAGGGGCCTATGCTAATCTTCTCTGTATCGTACCAATTGTATTATATGTGCTATCGAAATAACACAATATTGCCCTGCATCTGGGGGGTATTCCCAGGTCTCTGAGCAAGGTCAACTTTGTATTATGGTAGCAGAACACATAGAGCTCAAAGGGAGCAAAACACTGGGTTTAAATGGGCCGAAAACTGCAGACAGAAGCTGCGCTAGCATGGTTCGTGGCTCTCGCCTTTGGCTTCTTTGGCATTGAGTCCAAAAAAGACCCCTGCTGCTGTGCTGCACTTTGTGCCCCCGATTGGAACCTATGTCTATTTCAAGCCTTATCTGTCTTTAAGGGTTAAATGTGGTTGATGGGCTGCTTTGGCCGGCTCAAAGACAGGAACCGCCACGCCGTGTCCTTTGTCGTTGCAAGACTGCCCTGCCTCTGACCCGTCCAACTCATACTTACCTGGCAGGGGAGATACCATGATCACCAAGGTGGTTCACCCAGGGCGAGGCTCGGCCATTGCACCCCGGCTATGCTGACCGCTGCGAATTCCCCAAATGTGGGAATCTCGACTGCATAATTTGTGGTAGTGGGGGACTGCGTTCGCGCTCTCCCCTGATTATAGTGTTGAAGAAAAGGTCAAAGACAACCTGGCTACAGCTTGCATGTATGGCGGCTTCTTTGCTCCAGGAAAGACTTTCTGGTGCCAATGTCATCCCCAGAGTGTGTCCTTCCTTTGGGCTCGAAATATCTCTGTCCCTTGCAGTGAGCCTCACTCTGCGTGCCACGCTCCAGAGCCAAGGCAAGTTCAATTTGTCACCTTTAGCTTCTTTGGCATTGAGTCCAAAAAAGATCCGCTGCTGATGTGCTGCAGTTTCTGCCCTCAATTGTAACCATCTGTTTTGGTTTCGAGATGCGTCTTTGTTTGTTTTTCCACAAGGCAGGAGATGGGTGCACCGTTCCCGGAGGCGCTGCAATACCGGGTCGATGCGTGGAGTGAACAGGGCAAGCCCCTCTTTCAGCTCCCAGTGCTAAAAATCCATTTAATATATAGTCCCCGTATAGGGGACGTATCAGATATTAAACTGATAAGAACAGATACTACACTTGATCTTAGCCAAAAGGCCGAGAAGCGATGACCCTTAACGTTTGCTGCGGGAGACGGACTCGTTGCGCAGTCGCCGCAGGTCTTGGTGCGGCTCTTTTGACCTGGCGTAACAGAGGCGCTGGGTAGCTTGGATCGCCCAGTTGCTAATGACTGCTCTTGTCTTTCACAAACTCAGAATGCTCAGCCAAAAGGCCAAGCCTACCAAAAATAGGTTGAACTCGTAGGTGTTCCTCTCCACGGAAGTCTTTAGTAAAAGGCGAAAGACTTATACGCTTTGAAGAGAAACCAGAGTAATTGTGGAGGCCGTCCTCGAGAACAGACACCACCATAGTTGTCCCAGTCCAAGCCCTCGCGGTGACCCTCACTTGGCTTTTCCACATCCCAGGCGACACCCTTTCCCCCAGCTGCGCTTAGCAAGCCACAGGCTCTCACCTGTGGCTTCTTTGGCATTGAGTTCAAAAAAGACCCCTGCTGCTGTGCTGCACTTTGTGCCCCCGATTGGAACCTATCTCTTTAGTAATACGCTTGAGTTGTGTGGCATGTTATACGTGCTGACTCCGCGGCATTAGAAAACACTAGTTTGATGCTAAACATCAAATCCATTTAAGGGAGGAACACTAGAATGTCTTTACGGATATAGATCTTATAATGCAATATAGAAGCGTGGTTGCTTTAAAAACAGTCTTTGTTGGCTGAACTTTTCGCCTCAACTGCCGTACTGGTGGCTTGGCTTTATAATTCAGCATTGGTGGTTCAGTGGTAGAATTCTCACCTGCCACGTGGGAGACCCGGGTCCGATTCCCGGCCAATGCAATAGACAGTTCTTTGTTGTCTGAAAATAAAGTATAATGCCTACACCACTTGGACTCTGCTACAGCAAACACACAGGTCTTTGGAGTGTACAAGTAAAGGGATGTTATCCTTGCCGACTCCCATTGATTTGAGAACTCAGTGAGATGCTCGACATCAAATCACTGTAAGGGATGACCGGTGGACTGTATCCCTTCTTAAATGACTTAGAGGATGTAGCATATCTGTTGAAAAATCCACCTTGTTGACCGTGCTGTTGACCTCGCCAGCGTAGTGGTAGTTACGATGTCTTGTGAATGTGGGCAGATGAGTTGTAGAATCTTTGTAAGCCAAGAGGAAAACTAGGTTCCCATTCTCCGCAAATGCAACATAGCTTCAATGTTGTTTGGAATCTGTACTAGCACACAATTAGAGAGTAAAGCTATTGGGTGACTATAGGCATTGAGTCCAATAAAGACCCCTGCTGCTGTGCTGCAGTTTGTGGCCCCGATTGGACAAAATACTGTATAAAACAAGAGAAGCAACCTCACTTTTACTTAACTGGAAGTTCTGAGTACTTCTTCCACCTCTGCTTGATAGGAATCGGGATTTATGTTGGAAAAATCATTACAAATTGGCAATGAGGAACGCTTCACGAATTTGCGTGTCATCCTTGCGCAAGGATGACACGGAAATTCGTGTGCTAGTACAGATTCCAAACAACATTGAAGCTATGTTGCATTTGCGGAGAATGGGAACCTAGTTTTCCTCTTGGCTTACAAAGATTCTACAACTCATCTGCCCACATTCACAAGACATCGTAACTACCACTACGCTGGCGAGGTCAACAGCACGGTCAACAAGGTGGATTTTTCAACAGATATGCTACATCCTCTAAGTCATTTAAGAAGGGATACAGTCCACCGGTCATCCCTTACAGTGATTTGATGTCGAGCATCTCACTGAGTTCTCAAATCAATGGGAGTCAGCAAGGATAACATCCCTTTACTTGTACACTCCAAAGACCTGTGTGTTCGCTGTAGCAGAGTCCAAGTGGTGTAGGCATTATACTTTATTTTCAGACAACAAAGAACTGTCTATTGCATTGGCCGGGAATCGGACCCGGGTCTCCCACGTGGCAGGTGAGAATTCTACCACTGAACCACCAATGCTGAATTATAAAGCCAAGCCACCATACGGCAGTTGAGGCGAAAAGTTCAGCAAACAAAGACTGTTTTTAAAGCAACCACGCTTCTATATTGCATTATAAGATCTATATCCGTAAAGACATTCTAGTGTTCCTCCCTTAAATGGATTTGATGTTTAGCATCAAACTAGTGTTTTCTAATGCCGCGGAGTCAGCACGTATAACATGCCACACAACTCAAGCGTATTACTAAAGAGATAGGTTCCAATCGGGGGCACAAAGTGCAGCACAGCAGTAGGGGTCTTTTTTGAACTCAATGCCAAAGAAGCCACAGGTGAGAGCCTGTGGCTTTCTAGCGCAGCTGGGGGAAAGGGTGTCGCCTGGGATGTGGAAAAGCCAAGTGAGGGTCACCGCGAGGGCTTGGACTGGGAAAACTATGGTGGTGTCTGTTCTCGAGGACGGCCTACACAATTACTCTGGTTTCTCTTCAAAGCGTATAAGTATTTCACCTTTTACTAAAGACTTCCGTGGAGAGGAACACCTACGAGTTCAACCTATTTTTGGTAGGCTTGGCCTTTTGGCTGAGCATTCTGAGTTTGTGAAAGACAAGAGCAGTCATTAGCAACTGGGCGATCCAAGCTACCCAGCGCCTCTGTTATGCCAGGTCAAAAGAGCCGCACCAAGACCTGCGGCGACTGCGCAACGAGTCCGTCTCCCGCAGCAAACGTTAAGGGTCATCGCTTCTCGGCCTTTTGGCTAAGATCAAGTGTAGTATCTGTTCTTATCAGTTTAATATCTGATACGTCCCCTATACGGGGACTATATATTAAATGGATTTTTAGCACTGGGAGCTGAAAGAGGGGCTTGCCCTGTTCACTCCACGCATCGACCCGGTATTGCAGCGCCTCCGGGAACGGTGCACCCATCTACTGCCTTGTGGAAAAACAAACAAAGATGCATCTCGAAACCAAAACAGATGGTTACAATTGAGGGCAGAAACTGCAGCACATCAGCAGCGGATCTTTTTTGGACTCAATGCCAAAGAAGTTTAAGGTGACAAATTGAACTTGCCTTGGCTCTGGAGCGTGGCACGCAGAGTGAGGCTCACTGCAAGGGACAGAGATATTTCGAGCCCAAAGGAAGGACACACTCTGGGGATGACATTCGCACCAGAAAGTCTTTCCTGGAGCAAAGAAGCTGCCATACATGCAAGCTGTAGCCAGGGTGTCTTTGACCTTTTCTTCAACACTATAATCAGGGGAGAGCGCGAACGCAGTCCCCCACTACCACAAATTATGCAGTCGAGATTCCCACATTTGGGGAATTCGCAGCGGTCAGCATAGCCGGGGTGCAATGGCCGAGCCTCGCCCTGGGTGAACCACCTTGGTGATCATGGTATCTCCCCTGCCAGGTAAGTATGAGTTGGACGGGTCAGAGGCAGGGCTGTCTTGCAACGACAAAGGACACGGCGTGGCGGTTCCTGCCTCTGAGCCAGCCAAAGCAGCCCATCAACCACATTTAACCCTTAAAGACAGATAAGGTTTGAAATAGACATAGGTTCCAATCGGGGGCACAAAGTGCAGCACAGCAGCAGGGGTCTTTTTTGGACTCAATGCCAAAGAAGCCAAAGGCGAGAGCCACGAACCATGCTAGCGCAGCTTCTGTCTGCAGTTTTCGGCCCATTTAAACCCAGTGTTTTGCTCCCTTTGAGCTCTATGTGTTCTGCTACCATAATACAAAGTTGACCTTGCTCAGAGACCTGGGAATACCCCCCAGATGCAGGGCAATATTGTGTTATTTCGATAGCACATATAATAAAATTGGTACGATACAGAGAAGATTAGCATGGCCCCTGTCCATTCTTCTCTGTGAAAGGAGGGGGGCAAGGAAAGTGGGCCCGGCTCCGTGCGGAGTGGAAGGTCCGTGGTTCGATCCCCAGCTGTGGCAGAGATGAGGAAGAGCTCAGCCAGCACTGCCTGACACATATGACTCTAAAACAGGGGGTTTTGGTAAATGATGATGATAAACTACAAAGAGTATCTGTAAAGTGCATAACATCGAAATAAATAAAACTGATTTGATTAAAGAAAGGTTTGTTCTACACAGCTGTATTATGATGCATGTTATATGTTATATATATTCAGTGAAATATCAGACGTTGTGTAATGAATTCTAAATAAAGTTTCCACACAAAGTTCAGTTCAGAGTTTTATTTTAAAATAGATTTAAATAAATAAAGATAAAAGACAATTAAAGAAAAAAGAGCCATCATTCCCCCCCCGCTGGGTCCCTTTTGAGTCTCTTCATCTCCTCGCGCCATTCCTCCACAGTTTTCCCGCCGGCAGCCGCGCAGTAAGACACACCTGCAATGCGAGTGTGGCCAGTGTCGATCCTCTTGGCCTTGCCACACTTGCTGCAGGTGTACTGACCCGTCTGCTGACGGGCTTTGCTCCAGGGCGACGGCCCACCCCTTGCAGCATCAGCCTCTGCCGCCTTCCTCTTCCTGTAGGCCGTTGTCTTCGGCACACGGAGAGGAGGAGGCTGAGCAGCAGGGGCAGCCATGAGAGGGCCAGCCGGGAGCAGTGTCCGAAGAGGAGGCTGAGCAGCAGGGGCAGCCATGAGAGGGCCAGCTGGGAGCAGTGATCGAAGAGGAGGAGGAGGGGCAGCCATGAGAGGGCCAGCCAGGAGCAGTAATCGAAGAGGAGGCTGAGCAGCAGGGGCAGCCATGAGAGGGACAGCCGGGAGAAGTGTCCGAAGAGGAGGAGGAGGGGGGGTGTGGCCAGATGAGGCAGGCAGACCCACCCCTGAAGGTCCCGGCACCTCCGGGATGTTGTAATGGAAGGGCTGTCCTTGTCCCACCTGTACAAAGGACAGCACTTTCGCTGCCGGGAGAGGCTGGAAAGCCACAGCTACTGCAGGGACGACGCCAGTTCCCTGCAGCAGCACAGACACCCCCCTGTCTTTCTGGCGCAGAGAGAACCTGTAAGACAAACCCAGGCAGATGTTTTTACGGAAAGAGAAACCCGAGTACGGATTAGAAAACCACCAACAAAGCTGCAGGTTAAACTCACCACTGGGACAGGGTCCTCTGGTTGAGCTCAAAGAGCTGGATGTCGGTCTGAGCCATCAACCTCGGGCTGGCCAGCACTGCCTCTCTAATGGCCACGTAGTCCGTGAGGATGAGGAACCACCGAGTCCTCATGATCCCTCCGAACCGCGTGGCCGCGGGGTGGAGACGGCAGAGCTGGCTGCAAATGGCCTCTACCAGGCGGCTGGTGCTGGGCCATGTTGCAGGGCCCGAGTTCAGCCCGAGAAGACAGCTGAGTCACGGAGAGGACAGTGAGGGTTAATAGGCAGCAAATATTTAGTATAGGAAACAGGAATATTTGAAGCGAGTCTTACCGTTGGAGACTCTCCTTCCCAGGACAGGAGGTGTTCTTCCCCTTCGCTGTCTTGAACCGCCCCTTCGGCTGCCTCTCCCGGTGTCTGGGAGGGTAGACGACTCGTCGCCTGTCCGGCTCGGGCAGGCGTTGCCAGAGGGCCATGAGTTCGTCCACCCTCTTGTCAGAAAGCCCCTGAAGGCTCCTGGCTTCCAGCAGGGCCTTGGCCAGCTTCAGGACATGCTGGTATCCTGGCTGGCCATCAGGACCCTGTATCTCCTCCTGAGGAGAAAAGGAAGGAGGGAGGAGGAGAGAAGTGCTTCTGTGGAGTCTTGAATACATATAATTATTATTGTTATCATTATCAGTAGTAGCAGTGTGTTAGTGAACTTACCTCAGAGTCTGAGGAGGACTGCTGAGCAGGAGCCTCAGGGGCCTCGGGAGGGTCAGGTTGGTGAGGGGCGGCCGGGCCGGATGGCTCAGACCTGTGTGCGTCAGCCGGATCACCCGACCGGGCTGCTGTGCTGGTGGAGGGGATATCTGGCTGGAAGACGGTCGGGTCCTCCACGTCTTCCTCGATACCCTCGTCCACCTCCTCCAGCGACTGGATGGCAGCAGCCTCGTCCGGAATGTCGGGGTCCAAGCTGACGTCCTCAAGCACTTTGCCTGTCTGCCTGTACAGGAACTCCACCCCGATGAGCTCCCATGTCACGCGGCAAAAAGACAGGATGCAAAGGATTTGCAAAATGCTCCTTTTCCTCACAGTTATGATGTCTGAATAAAGTGAATAGGGTTTTCACATCACCCACCTGTGTACTCGGCAGGCTTGGTGAAGTCCTTAACCAGCTGACGGCCAAGCACCCTTTGGCTCTTCTGGTTAAGGGCGTGCTTGAGGTGGCCACTGTAGGAGTGCAGAGGCTCCACCTCTCCCGAAGCTGCCGCTGCGCGGTCCTCATTCCACCTCACCAGTCCATCGATCAGGAACGCCTGGAAGTGCTTGGCACTCGCCTGCGTCCCTGAGGAAGCAGGTATCAGATCAGAAATTAATTGACATGTACGTGAAATGTGAATTCATGATAGACTTTATCACAAGCTGTACCTGGGATGAACCGGTTGAGGTGGAGGTGGAAGGACTCCAAAGACGTGGAGCCCCTCGCGCAGCGATAGACCGGCAGGATGACTACGCCCTTTGTCAGCCTGCCGGTCTGCGTGTACAGCTGCACGCCAGGTGGGTCCTGGATGCAGCTGAGGTGGGGCCACTGCGTACTCCATATGTCCTGGATGCGGAGAGGGTCGAGCAACGGGATGTCCAGGTTGTCGCGTCCTGCCGTACCGCCGAAGGTTTGGAGGAGGTCCTGGATCAGGAGCGCCGTGTCTTCCGCCCCACGCGTCCGACGACGGCAGTGGAGCCTCCACTCCTCCCTGGTGATCTTCTGGATCACCTCGGCGTCGGTCAGGCCGACCAGCTTCCCCTCCAGCTGGGACCGCTTGGCTTCAGTGAGACGGCGGGCATCTCCGGGGTCCACCTCGAAGATGCACAGAGACAGCTGCCTCATGAAGGCGGGGTACAGCTCGTGGCTCTCTGTGGTGACACCTGCTGCGAAACGTCGCATCAGGTGCCAGATGTCCAATTTCACCACAAGCTGTCCCCACTCCTGTGATAAGGAAACAAAAGTCTGTCTGATTATTGGAGTACAATTTTTCTCAAAGCGTGGCTTTGGTCAATAGTCATTTTGTGTAAGATAAATAATATTGCTATAATTCTACTGTGATTATCAGTACTAGTGTTGACAGACCTGAAACAAGGCAGCTGTCTTTGACACGCCGTCTCTTTTGCAGCAGTCCCGATCCACATAGATCAGCTGGGGGGGTGGTACCCCGGCGAGTCGGTACCGCCTCATCAGTCCGGCCGCCATACTGGACAGGCCCTCGGCGCCCTCGGAGCAGTTGAGGACGCTGATGAGGACCTGCCCGTACTCGTTACCAACGTTGGTAACCCAGGCGGCCGTGTCGGAAGCGGTACCGGCGAGCTTCTTCGTCACCTGGACAGAGAGAGAGAGATAGTTCAAAGGTGAGTGCATAAACACACGGCGGCTGTAAGAAAAAAATGAAATTGTGCCAAACTATACTGACCTTCTTGGTGGAATCCATCTTCAGGATGGATCCGAAGGTGGACGTGATCCTGGCCTTGTACTCATCCAGCCGCGTCATTATGTCGTAGCCGTAGACTGTCAGCAGCCAGATGGGTGAGGGCAGAGTGGGCATTATGGGCGGTGGTGGAAACTGCCTCCTCACGCTGCACAAGGCCAGGAACTGCTCGCACACGCCGAGGTACTGGATCGCTCTCCGCATCCAGGCGTCTGAGTGCTGCTCCCGCAGGGTGTTACACAGCTGAGTGGCACTGTTGCCCAGAGTGCGGGACTTCAGCTGGGTAACCACCCTATGGTCACAGGACAGCCTGCAGAAACACAAAACAAGCATTATATACAGCTCCGTCATCACATTCATTCATATATACGGTATGTTGTCAATTCCTCTCACTTGTACGTAAGTACTGCTGGGAACAGGCAGCTGTAGGTGGGGGCCAGCTGCCTGATGAGGCCCTGTGACCACCCGCCGACCTTCTTCTTGCATCGACGGCACTCCAGGTACTCGGTGGCCATGAGATACCAGCCGTCGATGTCCAGGACCCTCCGGATGGTCCTGTACAGCCCAGCCTTCACCATGGACCCGGTGCATGAAGGCTGGGGGCATGTCAGCTGCAGACGCCAGATCCGGTGTGGCATCCAGAGAAACAGCCGACATGCAAAGAAGGGGTCGGGGGACGCGGGAGGCTGGTGGTAGATCGGCCGGGATTGGGGGGGGTTCCACCACAGACTCAAGTCTGTGATGAGGCTCGGCCTCCCCCACTGGTCCCTGGTGAACAGCACCCGACCGATCCACTGCTGCTGCTCCACAGTGAGAGCTGCCCGCCAGGACACGGGCAGCAGCTGGAGAGAGAACCAGAGCAACGTAAAGGGCACTTATATCTGAGGACATCGCTCCAGGGCAGCAGATGAGCAGCGTTTGCTTTGACAGACAGTCTTACCTCACGTGGCGGAGGAGGGAGGAAGGCTGGCCCCGGCAACTCCTCCTGTCCGGGAGCAGCAGCTCCGGGGGAAGCCGTGGCTGCGGGCGGCGGTAGCGAGGAGGGGGCTGGTGCAGGCTGGACTACTGCTGGAGGTCGCAGGGCGTGGTCCTGTTCCTGCGTGGCCTCCAGCAGCTCCTCGTCCGTGGGCTCGCCCAGCACAGCAGAGACACCAGCCCCCTTCTGTGGTGCGGAGGAGGGGGTGGCGGGAGGCGGATGGAACGAGAGAGGGGCCTGTACATCTGAGGCTTAAAGGGAAATCAAAGTCAACTTTATGTCAATCTCAAAATATGTTTGTCCACACAGAAAGATTGAAATACTGTTTCCCACAGCCCAGAGGTATGAAAAAGACACACAAATGTTTAATTAACATGAAAGAATTAGATGTGTTGTGTTAATATTGAGCCACAGAAAACTAAAACCTAGTGGAGCACAGAAGGTTGTTTAAAGAGAGAAAGTGACGACGAGACAAAACAATGACACCAGATTAGACTTGTTGAGGGAGCGTTGCAGGCAGCGAGCGGTTGGAGGGGTTACACAGTTTTACGAGGGAGAGGATGATGAGCTTAGTCTACAAGCACTCGTTAGTGATGATCTGACAGGCGATTGGTCGGCGTGAAGCTTGGTGATTTGAGACTTGCAACAGGCGGATAGTTTTTCATTAAAGCAAACTTACCTGCCAGGTCATATCCTTCTGAGTACGGACATATTTATAGAGCAAAATAAAGGGAGAAGGGTCAAAAAGAAAGTCAAACTTTCAGTTATCAACAGCATGTTGCATGAATGCTACTTGAGTTTGTACTTACACTCCTCCATGTCAACTACCACCCTGATCAGCTCTTCATCCGAAGGTTCCTCCGATGGCTTGGAGGGAAGAGCTGATCCGAGGGAGGCTGTAATCGCAACGTGAGTGAGAAGAAGTTTGATTCTCTGACTTGGACCCTGATCCGGCCTCCCATTGGCGAACGATGGAACCCACCCTGGACAGCCATTGGTCAGAATTTTGGAGAACAACGTCTCTCCGGTAGCGCAAGGATGACACGCAAATTCGTGAAGCGTTCCTCATTGCCAATTTGTAATGATTTTTCCAACATAAATCCCGATTCCTATCAAGCAGAGGTGGAAGAAGTACTCAGAACTTCCAGTTAAGTAAAAGTGAGGTTGCTTCTCTTGTTTTATACAGTATTTTGTCCAATCGGGGCCACAAACTGCAGCACAGCAGCAGGGGTCTTTATTGGACTCAATGCCTATAGTCACCCAATAGCTTTACTCTCTAATTGTGTGCTAGTACAGATTCCAAACAACATTGAAGCTATGTTGCATTTGCGGAGAATGGGAACCTAGTTTTCCTCTTGGCTTACAAAGATTCTACAACTCATCTGCCCACATTCACAAGACATCGTAACTACCACTACGCTGGCGAGGTCAACAGCACGGTCAACAAGGTGGATTTTTAAACAGATATGCTACATCCTCTAAGTCATTTAAGAGGGGATACAGTCCACCGGTCATCCCTTACAGTGATTTGATGTCGAGCATCTCACTGAGTTCTCAAATCAATGGGAGTCGGCAAGGATAACATCCCTTTACTTGTATACTCCAAAGACCTGTGTGTTTGCTGTAGCAGAGTCCAAGTGGTGTAGGCATTATACTTTATTTTCAGACAACAAAGAACTGTCTATTGCATTGGCCGGGAATCGGACCCGGGTCTCCCACGTGGCAGGTGAGAATTCTACCACTGAACCACCAATGCTGAATTATAAAGCCAAGCCACCATACGGCAGTTGAGGCGAACAGTTCAGCCAACAAAGACTGTTTTTAAAGCAACCACGCTTCTATATTTCATTATAAGATCTATATCCGTAAAGACATTCTAGTGTTCCTCCCTTAAATGGATTTGATGTTTAGCATCAAACTAGTGTTTTCTAATGCCGCGGAGTCAGCACGTATAACGTGCCACACAACTCAAGCGTATTACTAAAGAGATAGGTTCCAATCGGGGGCACAGAGTGCAGCACAGCAGCAGGGGTCTTTTTTGAACTCAATGCCAAAGAAACCACAGGTGAGAGCCTGTGGCTTGCTAGCGCAGCTGGGGGAAAGGGTGTCGCCTGGGATGTGGAAAAGCCAAGTGAGGGTCACCGCGAGGGCTTGGACTGGGACAACTATGGTGGTGTCTGTTCTCGAGGACGGCCTCCACAATTACTCTGGTTTCTCTTCAAAGCGTATAAGTCTTTCGCCTTTTACTAAATACTTCCGTGGAGAGGAACACCTACGAGTTCAACCTATTTTTGGTAGGCTTGGCCTTTTGGCTGAGCATTCTGAGTTTTTGAAAGACAAGAGCAGTCATTAGCACCTGGGCGATCCAAGCTACCCAGCGCCTCTGTTACGCCAGGTCAAAAGAGCCGCACCAAGACCTGCGGCGACTGCGCAACGAGTCCGTCTCCCGCAGCAAACGTTAAGGGTCATCGCTTCTCGGCCTTTTGGCTAAGATGCTTGTCTGTTGTTTTCTTACACTGCAGACGCTTTTCTGCTTGCTCTTGCCTCTGGTTACTTCTTATGCTGATTTTCCTATTCTTATTCTCTGAAAACTTCGAGCAGCGGCTCCTGGACATTAACTTATCACTGGGACAGTTCATCTTCGTAAATAGACGGAGGGTTTCAGCCATATTTCAACATTTTTACGACGACCTCAGTCTTACAGTAGCGTGGCCTAGCAACAGCTAAAGCCTGGTAGGCTACTGCATGCTATTTAGCTTAAGCTAGTTGGTAGCAAAATGCCTCCGTTCTCTACAGATGATTTCCAAAAACTTATACAGAAGATGGCTGTGTTGGAAATGAAAATGCAACGGTTGGAAGTTAACGTGGAAGTGAATGGACTATGTCGTGGAAATGACACCACTTTACCAGTGTTGCAAAATAATGGAAAAGGGTATGCTAACTCACAGCTAGTTAGCAGCTACAAGGATTCCAAGGAACAGGAGGGCTGTGTACCGGGTAATAAATCTACAAGTGGTAGTCCTCCCTGGAACTCTCTGGGTGCAAAGCCTAAGAGTAAATCATTTCCATGGGATTTGGGAGGACGGATAACAGGCAGAGCCCAGCGCTCGGAAATCTGTGATGCGACCGGCTGGCCTGCATTGTTATCACCCAGGAAGAGCGCCTCTTCAACCCCTGTTCCTACTAGGAAACAGCAGTGGACAGCTGCTAAAGGGAGAATTACAAACAATCCTCCTAAACCACCAAGTATGCCAATCCAGAACAGATACGCTCCGCTGACCGAGAGCCGGAGATCTCTTTCTGATGACCTGGATAACCTGTCCTCTTCACACAGCAGGGTAAGGACCAATAGCTACTCCAAAAGTAAAAGGCTAGAGGGAAAGCTAACGACTGGGCCTGAAACTCTGATTGTGGGTGACTCTGCTGTAAGAGATGTAAAAGGTCTGTGTAATAAGAACAACACCAAAGTACTCTGTTTTCCCAAGGATGTGGTATCTGACTTGGCTGAGAAGATCCTGCATATTGGGGCTGAACATCCGACTGTGAAGAATGTGGTACTGCACATTGGAACAAATGATGTTGTGAAACAAGAGTCAGAAGTGCTGAAAGAAGACTTTAAATGTTTGTTGGAAACTGTCAGCTCTCTAAATGCAGAGGTGTTCATCAGTGGCCCTCTACCGCCAGTCAGAAGAGGAGTGGAGAGATTCAGCAGATTGTTTGCACTGAACACCTGGCTTTCAACTGTCTGTACTGACCATTCTGTCCATTTTATTGACAATTTTAACTTTTTCTGGGATCGCAGACATCTTTTCAAGGCAAATGGAGTTTGCCTGAACAAGTCAGGAGTAAAATTGTTTATCTCTAACATATTCAACTGCCTGCGTCATCAGTCTGTTCCCTCTGCCAAGGACAAGCGGCAAGAGGAATCAAAACAGGAGAAAGACACAACACATCGCGCAGAAAACATTGAAGAAGTATCACTGCACCCGCCTGAGGAATGTTCTGATTATGGGAGACCTATGACACAAATGGAGGAGTCTCCACTGCCCGTCACCCTCCCTGTCAACGCCTTTGAGGATACTCTTCATTCATCCCCCAGCTCTCTCTACTCTCCGCTCACCCTTTCACCCTCGCCCACCCCCCTGGAGTTCGATGACCACATGAAGGCGACACGCAGGATTGGCAGCATGTCCTTTACCCCCGCCCCTCAACGACGCCCACCAAAATCACCGAAGCAGAGATGCGCACCATCTCCCCCGGCTTACAGTGTAGCCCTCACCCTGACCTCCTATGAGAGGAGCAGGGTGGTGGGTCCTCCCTCCCCTTCAAAGCCTGATAGGGATGTGTGTGTACAAAACGCTGCAAACTGATATCTGCTGGGTCCAGGCTCAAGGGCGTATGGCACTCTCAACTCTTTCCAGGACATGCCGGGGCCCTGCCTGCCTGTAGCTTTGCCGATATCTGTGTTGATAGGTAATAGATTAAGAGCGGTGAATCATCTTAGATACAGGAAGCGCTCAAACGTTTGTGTGAGTTTATCTAATTTAGCAGTGATTCCATGTCAGCCACAGCTTGTTACAAAAAACCTGACTGATAGTGTGTTTAACGAACTTAAACTAGCTTTATTAAATGTCAGGTCTTTGGCAGGAAAAACATTTTTAATCAATGATTTTATCACTGAGCACAATCTGGATTTTATGTTTTTAACAGAAACTTGGATTGAACAAAATAACAGTGCAGCTGTTCTTATCGAATCAACCCCTCCCAACTTTAGTTTTATGAGTCAGGAAAGAATGCATAAGAAAGGGGGTGGAGTTGCTATTCTGTTCAATGATTCCCTTCAATGCAGGAAGACATCTTATGGGAACTTTGCTTCTTTTGAATATGTGGCCCTTCAGCTGAAATGCTCCTCTCGAGCTCTGTTCCTAAATATCTATAGACCACCCAAATACTGTGCAAGCTTTTTTGATGATTTTACCGAACTGCTGTCTATAGTGTGTATTGACTTTGACCGTCTAGTCATTGTTGGTGATTTTAACATCCATGTTGACAACCCCCAGGACAGAGGGGCAAAAGAACTGTTTTGTGTTCTTGATAGCTATGGACTGACTCAGCATGTGACGGAGCCCACGCACAATAAGGGGCACACTCTGGACTTAATTATCTCAAAGGGTCTGAATATCTCTAAGGTTGTGGTGACTGATGTTGCACTCTCTGACCATTCCTGTGTTTTCTTTGAGAGCTCTATTTCTGTTCACAAAAATGTTCAGAAAGAGGTAACCACAAAGCGATATTTAACTGAAAACGCTAGGGAAATGTTTACTCAGAATTTTTCTTCCACACTTGCCCCTGCTAACATCTCAGTAAATGAGCTAGTAGATCATTTTAATTCAAAAATTAAAAATGTTATAGATGCCATTGCTCCAACTAAGGTAAAGGAAGTGTCTGTTAAGAAAATATCTCCATGGAGAAAGGCCATGACCGTGAAAACAGAAAAAAGAGAATGTCGAAAGGCTGAACGCAGGTGGCGAAAAACAAATCTCCAGGTTCACTTTGAAATCTATAAAGAGAGACTTGGCCTTTATAATTTGGAATTGAAAAACGCACGACAATCGTTCTTCTCTGACATCATTACCAAAAACAAAAACAACGCACGTGCCTTATTTGCTACCGTCGACAGACTAACTAACCCCCCAGTGTCAGTAGCCTCTGAATTTCTATCCACCAGGGTGTGCAATGATTTTGCCTCCTTTTTCACTGACAACATTCAGAAAATCAGACAAGCAGTCAGTGCCTCTGCATCAGGAACAGCAAATGTGTTGTCTCTGTGTCCACTTAACATCAATTCAAACACCATGACACAATTCCATCAGATTAATGATAAAAACCTAGAGGACATTATACAACTTCTGAAATCCTCCTCCTGCTGCCTTGATATTATTCCAACAGGATTTTTCAAAGATGTTTTGCCTTGCATGGCCTCAGATCTACTTCATATAGTAAACAAATCTCTTCACACAGGTATTTTTCCACAGGCCCTGAAAACTGCAGTCATTAAACCGCTCTTAAAAAAGAATAATCTAGATGCTTCAGTAATGAACAATTACAGGCCCATATCAAACCTCCCATTTCTAGGTAAAATCATTGAAAAAGTTGTTTTTCAACAGTTGAGTAATTTCTTGCATTTAAATAACTGTTTGGATGTGTTCCAGTCAGGCTTTCGTCCAAACCACAGCACTGAGACTGCTCTTGTAAAGGTCTTTAATGACATCCACTTAAACACAGACAGTGGCAGAACTTCAGTGTTAGTATTATTAGATCTCAGTGCTGCGTTTGACACTGTTGACCACAACATATTACTAGACCGACTGGAAAACTGGGTGGGACTTTCGGAAACAGTTCTAAATTGGTTTGAATCCTACTTAAAGGACAGAAACAACTTTGTTTCTATAGGTAAATACACATCTGAGTTGACAAATATGACATGTGGGGTACCTCAAGGCTCCATCTTGGGGCCTCTTCTCTTTAACGTCTACATGCTACCACTGGCTCAGATAATGAAGAACAACAAAATAAGTTACCATAGCTATGCGGATGACACACAAATTTATGTAACAATTTCACCAGGAGACTATGCTCCAATTCAAACACTGAGTAAGTACATTGAACAAATCAATGACTGGATGTGTCAGAACTTTCTCCAATTAAACAAAGATAAAACTGAGGTAATGGTTTTTGGAGCCAAGGCAGAACGTATAAAAGTTAGCGCTGAGCTTCAGTCTGCAATGTTCAAAACAACAGATAAAGCCAGAAATCTAGGTGTAGTCATGGACTCTGACCTGAGTTTCAACAGTCATATTAAAACAGTTACTAAATCAGCCTACTATCACCTAAAGAATATATCTAGGGTTAAAAGACTAATGTCACAGCAGGATTTGGAAAAACTTGTCCATGCTTTTATCTTCAGTAGACTCGACTACTGTAATGGTGTCTTCACAGGTCTCACTAAAAAATATATTAGAAAGCTGCAGCTGATTCAGAACGCCGCTGCTCGAGTCCTCACTAACACTAAGAAAGTGGATCACATCACTCCTGTTCTGAAGTCTTTACACTGGCTTCCTGTGTGTCAAAGAATAGATTTCAAAATACTGCTGCTGGTTTATAAAGCACTGAATGGTTCAGGCCCAAAATACATTTCTGACCTCCTGCTAAATTATGAACCATCCAGATCTCTCAGGTCTTCAGGGACTGGTCAGCTTTCTGTCCCCAGAGTCAGAACTAAACATGGAGAAGCAGCGTTTAGTTATTATGCTCCAAATATCTGGAACAAACTCCCAGAAACCTGCAGGTCCGCTGCAACTCTGACTACTTTTAGATCCAGGCTGAAGACTTTTCTTTTTGTCGCTGCTTTTAATTGAACTATTCATATCTTAAACTGCACTGTAACTTTTATTCATGTATTTTTTTCTTTTAATGTTTATTTTATTCGCTTTTCTTTTTAATGACTGATTTTAAATGCCATTTTCTTAATGTCTTTCATTTTTTGTAAAGCACTTTGAATTGCCTTGTATTGAAAAGTGCTATATAAATAAACTTGCCTTGCCTTGCCTAAGATCAAGTGTAGTATCTGTTCTTATCAGTTTAATATCTGATACGTCCCCTATACGGGGACTATATATTAAATGGATTTTTAGCACTGGGAGCTGAAAGAGGGGCTTGCCCTGTTCACTCCATGCATCGACCCGGTATTGCAGTGCCTCCGGGAACGGTGCACCCATCTCCTGCCTTGTGGAAAAACAAACAAAGACGCATCTCGAAACCAAAACAGATGGTTACAATTGAGGGCAGAAACTGCAGCACATCAGCAGCGGATCTTTTTTGGACTCAATGCCAAAGAAGCTAAAGGTGACAAATTGAACTTGCCTTGGCTCTGGAGCGTGGCACGCAGAGTGAGGCTCACTGCAAGGGACAGAGATATTTCGAGCCCAAAGGAAGGACACACTCTGGGGATGACATTGGCACCAGAAAGTCTTTCCTGGAGCAAAGAATCCGCCATACATGCAAGCTGTAGCCAGGTTGTCTTTGACCTTTTCTTCAACACTATAATCAGGGGAGAGCGCGAACGCAGTCCCCCACTACCACAAATTATGCAGTCGAGATTCCCACATTTGGGGAACTCGCAGAGCTCGAGTCCACGGGAGTGCAATGTCCACAGTCACTGTAGACAGTTACGCCTTCTGATTCGACAAAAGTCTACAGTCATTTCCATCCGATTGGAAGTCCACGGTCGTACTGTCCAATGGAGTTTGGAGGCGGGACTCCGACTGTAGACTTTTGGCAAATCAGAAGGCTTGACTGTCTACAGTCACTGTACTCGCATGTGATTGGAAGTCTACAGTCGTACTGTCCATTGGAGTGTTTGGAGTGGGCGGGCTCTCCGCGATGCAAATCTCCATCGAGAAAAACAGCGTTTTTACAGCTGTTGTTGACGCTTTGGAGCAATGACCTGTTGCTATGTAAATATTGTAAATAGTCATTTAAATGTTTTTAAACTTGCTGTGTTATCATTTTTATTTTTCATGTTGACTTTTATATTTATTATGTATATTGTAAATACTTTTCATTTATATATACGTCATTAATGTAAATACTTTTATGTACATTACATGTTACTTGTTAGACGCTTTTATCCAAAGCGACTTACATACTCAATACTGTGGGGTGAAGTGTCTTGCCCAGGGACACAACGACATGCTGACTGCAGTGGGGTTTGAACCTGTGCTCCCCTGATCCAAACACCAACGCACTGCGCCACAGCCTCCCTGTACATAATTGTACATCTGATTTGTATCCACTTCAGCTTTTTTACCTGTGTTTGCCTTAGTTTATGTTGCTGTTGCCATCCTTTATACTGAATCAATGAAGGTGAATGGTTTCTCAGAAAAAGTCCCAAAGAATCCAACTGGGTTCAATAGCTGGATCATTCCTGTTCTTCTTTTGCAGTGGAGTGAGATCTCGTTGTTGTTGTTGTTGTTGTTGTTGTTGTTGTTGTTGACTTGCATAACAACAAATGTTAGTTTACAAGACATCATTGATACCCTAACATTTGATTCATACCTGCTGATGACAAATAAATCCTGGGATCTACAAAAGTGAATGTGTTTCATGCATCTGATTTGGATCCACTTTTTACCTGTGTTTACCTTTATGCTGTTGCCATCATTTATACTGAATCAATTAAATATTTTGCCAAAAAGGTCAAACTTTAGGAATACAGAGCAGTTCTTATCATACCATAACCATAGCCGTGGAGGCAGTGCAAACTAAAATATAATATTGGTGACAAAAAACACAGAGCCATCAGTGCAATTGTTACATTCTAATTTATCCGATATTATAGGCTTTAATTATCTATTTATTATGTGTAAATACTTGTATGTACATAACAAAATATGAATTATTAAATGCAATAATGGGGATTCATTTGTTTATCTAAATATAGGGACAAAGGTAGAGTGCCACATTACTTGCACAGTACACAATGTTCAGATGACTTTGCCCAAAAGCAAACACTTAAGTTGCTTGAGTCAGACTCAGAAATATTAAACCACTTTAATCAGACTCTCAAGTCATAAGGAAATCCATAAAGATATCTCACTGAAGAAAAGACACATTTGAATGAAATAAGCTTTATTTCAATGGAAACAATAAGTACATTAATGAATAAATAACATGAATAATGTGCGTACAAATATACATATAACACAAAATAAGTCTGTGCCTTTAGAAAGATAGAAGTGACATGTAAATAAATGTCATAAGGGAGAAGAAAGAATTCTCACATCTGATTGAAAACTACAGTAATGGGAATAAATCACAACAATGATATACAATTAATAATGACAGAAAACAGTAATGCTATCAATTAAAGGCAAGGTGCTCTCTTATTAATACATTTGGTGAAAATAGACCTAGTATATTTCAACTATATCAACTGATTGATTGACGACAACAACATCAAGGTGTTCACATCACATTACGACCACACGAGGGAGCCAATATCCTCATTGGCATTCTGTCAATATGTAAATGATCTCAAAGTGTCCCCTCCCATCAAATTTCATTTTTCTTTTCCTAAAGATTCGGTCCAATGGCGTCCCTCGGAATTGCACTCCGGTAAGGCCGATCGCCATTGGCAGCGGTCAGCATAGCCGGGGTGCAATGGCCGAGCCTCGCCCTGGGTGAACCACCTTGGTGATCATGGTATCTCCCCTGCCAGGTAAGTATGAGTTGGACGGGTCAGAGGCAGGGCAGTCTTGCAACGATAAAAGACACGGCGTGGCGGTTCCTGCCTCTGAGCCGGCCAAAGCAGCCCATCAACCACATTTAACCCTTAAAGACAGATAAGGCTTGAAATAGATGTAACCCACTCAAATAATGCAGTGAGTTTTTTCACCCTGTAATAACCAGCAACTCTCACTCGGGGCAGTGCTGGGGCAGCAGAGCATATGAGGGAGGAGAGGAAGAGCAGGTGGTTGTTAATGAGGCTCAATAAGTGGCAGCTGAGTGTGGGCCCTGTGTGTGTTCAAATTGTTTGATGATGTGCTTTTTTGATGCTGCGGGGAACCAGGAACTAGCAGAACCGACGGAAGTTTTTGTAGCTGCAGTTTTTGTCTTCTACTCACCAGAGAAAGGATTCTGAAGGATTCTAAAGGATTCTACTCACCAGAAAAAGGATTCTAAAGGATTCTACTCACCAGAAAAAGGACTGATGGTCATTGGATTACCAGAGAGAGAGAGAAACTACAGACTACCCGGGTTCGATTAATGTTGTTTTGTCCATGATAGCAGATTGGGTTTCACTGGGGTGGATGAGGGTTTTGTGAAAGTGTTGTATGAATGTTTAATAAAATGCCGGCTATATTAATTTGATATTGTTTTTTCTATTTATATTATCTTCTACTCCTCATCGAAAGCAACCTAGTACATAGAAGTGTTACATTATTTGGCGAGCTAGCCAGGAGGAGTAGTTTGAATTGAATAATTGGAAAAACATTTTACATTGTTTGCTGGTAGATATGTTAATTCATACAATCATTTTTCTTTTCTTAATCTGTTATTCAAATTTCTCGTCTGTTTAGAAACTGTTTATCAATTCATTTAACTATGACTTCTGAGCAAGAATATGGTGTTGATGTTAAGAAGTCTGTGTATATTGAAGGTATTACAGCAACAGATACTGATGACCAGATTGCTGAATTATGTTTACCCTTTGGGCCTGTTAACAAAGTGCTAAGGGTGAGGCAGACCGGGCAAGGCAGTGGTGTTAAAGCTTTAGTGGAATTTGAGTCTGAGGAATCTTTTCTAGACCTAGAACCTAGCCTTCCACAGTGTTTCCCAAGTATAGCAGACCCTGAGATTATGTGGCGTGTAGATAGAGCTAACCAAAACGTCACAGACCCCTAAGAAAACCACACCCACAGTGCGTGCAGAACTCTTGCATCAGAATGACAGCTCAGTCTCTGAGAGTGATGCAGACTCTGATGACAGTAGGACTCCTTTGATATGCAGACACACCAAGCTTACTCAAGGTGCTTCTCCAGAACTTGCCTCCAAAGCTAGAGGTAGGACAAAATCATTATTGCAGCAAGCTCATTCATTCAACAAAGCAGCATCAGACAACAGCATTATCAATCCCCCCGAGATTCAAAGGATCATCGTAGAGCATGTTATTAAGAATGATGGCTCCAATGCATCAAATCCAGGATCCAAATGGCTTCGTCCTTTCTCAGGAAGAGATCCTAAGCCCCCAAATGAAGTGGACTTTGAGACATGGTCTCTCCATGTGGAGCTTATGATGCATGATAACCCCACTGTTGATATCCAGCGACGTAAGATTTTGGAGAGCCTGCTTCCACCCGCTTCTAGCTTAGTAAGACAGCTAGGTCCATATGCAACTCCCCGTGATTATGTCAAACTTCTCGACTCAGCATATGGGTTAGTTGAGGATGGGGAAGAGATCTTTGCAAGGTTTCTTGGCACACAACAAAACACAGGAGAGAAAGCCTCGGAGTTTCTGCAGCGACTGCAAGCATTGCTGAACACAGCTATACAGAGAGGTGGCATTTTAAATGCAGAAGCAAACAGACTCTTGTTGAGACAGTTTCGTCGTGGATGTTGGGATCAGTCACTACTTCTAGCATTACAGCAAGAAATTAACTCTGCAACACCACCTGACTTTTCAGACTTCTTACTGCAGTTGCGTACAGAAGAAGATAGGAGAGCTTCTAAGCTTGATCGTATGCATCGTCATTTTGGGGGAACAAAAACAAAATCATCTGTAAATATGCAGCTTGTGCCAGAGGTTTTTCCTTATGATGCTAATGTACTCCAGAAGTACATGACAGAAACAGAAGATTTAAGGAAGCAGGTGGCTGAACTAAAAATGCAGCTCAGCAAGAAGGAAGATCAAAGAACACAGCAATACTCTAACAACCCAAATCCAGCCCAGGAATATCCCCGTGCTAAAGCAGCAGCAGATCTTCAGGCGCAGCTAGCAGCAACTCATCCTCCCAGGCCAATGGCTTGGTTCTGTTTTAAATGTGGCAATGATGGCCACATAGCAAGACATTGCGAAAATCCACCAAATAAACCCTTGGTAGATCAGAAATACAATGAGTTGAAGGCAAGGCAAAAGGAATGGCAGAGCAAATTCGGCCATTTAAACTGGACCGGGTCGCAGTGGAGGGAATAACTGCACCCAGTGATGAACTGAAATGTCCCATACAAAAACAAGAAACAGTTACCAGTAAAAATAATTCTTCAACTCAGTCATCTGATGTTCTTCTTCCAAGAGGATTGATAGGCCCCAAGTGTACAGCAACTTGAAGGAGTTCAGTGTGTAAGCCTTCTTGATTCCGGTTCCCAAGTGACTACAATTTCAAAGTCATTTCATGAAAACCATCTCTCACATCGACCAATCTTCCCTATTCAAGATCTTTTGGACATAGAGGGCGCTGGTGGTCAAGAAGTGCCTTATCTGGGGTATGTCCAAGCTAACATCCATTTTCCAGAGGATGTCATGGGGAAGGCTGAAAGAGTTGTTACTCTTGCACTTGTTGTGCCTGATCATAGAACAAACATGGATGTTCCTTTGTTGATAGGCACTAATACACTGGACCCTCTGTATGCAAAGTGTGCACAGAACAAGTTTGGAAAGTATAGTTCCAGAGCCAGCCATTGTTTCCAACTGGTGAAACATCTATACCAGAGATACAAAATACATCAACAAAATGGCAGAGTTGGGACTGTGATGCAGCAGGGCATTGTTGGTTGGCTGCTCTTTCCAGCTTTGACTTTAATATCCAGTACAGAGCTGGGAAAAAGAACCAAGATGCAGATGCTCTTTCCAGACGTCCACATCCTCATGACCAAGACACAGTGGATTTCAGTACTGAGGATGAAGATAACCGCATTGAGAGGTTCATTGCTCAGTTCCTGAAAAATGACAAAGGAACTGATTTCTCAAATGAAGCTGTGAAGGCTGTGTGTCAGAGGCATCAGTTGTCTTCAGGTGCAGATCCAGGAGCAATCCAGCCTGTACCTATTGAGTGCCTGGCAATTGATGTCACTGCCATACCAGCAGGTTTCCGTCAAACTGATGTGCTTGGATCCTGTACATTGCCACAAATGTCACTTGAAGACTGGGTACAGGGACAAGATCAAATCATCAGTAGAGTAATTGCCATCTTGAATTCAGGAAACCGTCTGACATACAGAACAAGGCAGCGGGAAGACAGAGAAGTCCAGCTGATGTTGAGAGTATTGGACCAATTGGTCATGATCGATGGAGTCTTATACAGAAAACGCATCAGCCAAGGAGAACCTTCATATCAGCTTGTCCTTCCAAAGAGTCAGAGAAAAACATCACTTGAAAGCCTCCACGATGCTGTTGGGCACATGGGTGTGGAGAGAACCCTTGACTTAGTTCGTGTCCGATTCTATTGGCCACGGATGGCCGTAGATGTCAATGAAAAAATCAGGACTTGTGAGAGGTGTGTCAGGAGAAAGGCACGAGCTGAAAGGAATGCTCCACTGGTGAATATAAGAACTTGCCGCCCTTTGGAGCTAGTCTGCATGGACTACCTTTCCCTTGAGCCAGATGGAAGAGGAACCAAGGACATCTTGGTCATAACGGATCATTTCACAAAATATGCTGTTGCAGTTCCTACAGCAGATCAAAAAGCAAAGACGGTAGCAAAAGCTCTATCGAACAACTTTTTCATCCACTATGGATTTCCTGAGCGATTGCATAGCGACCAGGGTCGTGATTTTGAGTCAACCCTGATCAAAGAGCTTTGCTCACTTCTAGGCATCAAAAAGACAAGGACTACACCTTATCATCCACGTGGAAATCCTGTGGAGCGATTCAACAGAACCCTTCTTGCAATGTTGGGAACACTTGAAGAAGGAGACAAAATCAAATGGAGGGATTTTGTGCAACCCCTCGTTCATGCATATAATTGCACAAAAAATGACACCACAGGCTTTTCTCCATATCAACTCATGTTTGGCCGGCAGCCAAGGCTTCCAATTGACATTGCCTTTGGTCTGAGTCCAGAGAGATCCAAACTATCTCATTCAGAGTATGTCAAGAAGTTGACCGAAAGTCTAACTGAAAGCTACCGTTTAGCTACTGAACATAGTCGGAAAAATGCTTTTCAGAACAAACGGAGGTATGACAACAAAGTAAGAGAATCTACCCTGGCAGCAGGAGACCGAGTCCTCGTAAGAAACGTCAGTTTCAGGGGAAAACATAAAATTGCTGATCGCTGGAGTAAAACCATATACACTGTGGTTAAACAAATCCAAGACTCACCTGTCTGTCGTGGTGCCAGAGAACACAGGAGGACCTGAAAAAGTGTTACACAGAGACTTGCTTTTGCCCTGTGGATTTCTACCGTCTGATGTTGAACAGGTATGCCCTCAAAAATCTAAAACCAGACAAGAACCAAATACAGTTTCACTTCCTGATGTTCCTGAAGCTCTAGCTGAGGTTGAAGATGAAATGCCTCACATGGAAGATGAAGTTGAGTACTACTCCCACTACGACACACTGATGGAAGAGACAGCAGTCACATTGATGGACAAGGAACAAAGTAGCCCGATCACACAAGAGAATAGTGGATTCGGAGGAGAGCCTCAGACTGAAGGAACAGCTGAAAGAGACTTTCACATGGAAGACCAATGTGTCTCTGAGAGTCAGGAAGTGGATTTGAGTTTTAATGTGTCTTCTCTCAATCCTGAAGTTCCAGCATTCCAACCCAATGGAGTTAAAGTTGAGGAAAACTGGGAAGAAATCCAAATTCAGCACTCACCTCAGCATCATATTGTAGGAACTGAGGAAAGTCTTCCTCACATTCCAGTGAACCAGAATGAGTTATGTAGCCCAAATACAACCGAAAGTGGAATACAAACGGAAAATGGGGAAGAGAACGCACAGCCAGAAAGTATTGTCCCTTCTCATGAAGAGGAAACGGTACTGAGAAGATCCTCCAGAGAAAGAAGAGCTCCTGATAGGCTAACATATCAAACCTTAGGAAACCCCCTGGTGACACTTATGCACTCTATCTTAAGTGGGTTGGATCAGGCTTTCTCCCAAAGTCTCAACTTTGACACTGTACCCTATATATACCAGTTAACCCCTTTAACTTCTGAGATAGTGTAGGGTGCAACATGCAAGGATGCATGCAGATTTAGGGGGGGAGAATGTAACTCACTCAAATAATGCAGTGAGTTTTTTCACCCTGTAATAACCAGCAACTCTCACTCGGGGCAGTGCTGGGGCAGCAGAGTCTGCATATGAGGGAGGAGAGGAAGAGCAGGCCAGGTGTGGTTGTTAATGAGGCTCAATAAGTGGCAGCTGAGTGTGGGCCCTGTGTGTGTTCAAATTGTTTGATGATGTGCTTTTTTGATGTGCTTTTTTGATGCTGCGGGGAACCAGGAACTAGCAGAACCGACGGAAGTTTTTGTAGCTGCAGTTTTTGTCTTCTACTCACCAGAGAAAGGATTCTAAAGGATTCTACTCACCAGAAAAAGGATTCTAAAGGATTCTACTCACCAGAAAAAGGACTGATGGTCATTGGATTACCAGAGAGAGAGAAACTACAGACTACCCGGGTTCGATTAATGTTGTTTTGTCCATGATAGCAGATTGGGTTTCACTGGGGTGGATGAGGGGTTTGTGAAAGTGTTGTATGAATGTTTAATAAAATGCCGGCTATATTAATTTGATATAGTTTTTTCTATTTATATTATCTTCTACTCCTCATTGAAAGCAACCTAGTACATAGAAGTGTTACATAGACATAGGTTCCAATCGGGGGCACAAAGTGCAGCACAGCAGCAGGGGTCTTTTTTGGACTCAATGCCAAAGAAGCCAAAGGCGAGAGCCACGAACCATGCTAGCGCAGCTTCTGTCTGCAGTTTTCGGCCCATTTAAACCCAGTGTTTTGCTCCCTTTGAGCTCTATGTGTTCTGCTAACAAAGTTGACCTTGCTCAGAGACCTGGGAATACCCCCCAGATGCAGGGCAATATTGTGTTATTTCGATAGCACATATAATAAAATTGGTACGATACAGAGAAGATTAGCATGGCCCCTGCGCAAGGATGACACGCAAATTCGTGAAGCGTTCCTCATTGCCAATTTGTAATGATTTTTCCAACATAAATCCCGATTCCTATCAAGCACAGGTGGAAGAAGTACTCAGAACTTCCAGTTAAGTAAAAGTGAGGTTGCTTCTCTTGTTTTATACAGTATTTTGTCCAATCGAGGCCACAAACTGCAGCACAGCAGCAGGGGTCTTTATTGGACTCAATGCCTATAGTCACCCAATAGCTTTACTCTCTAATTGTGTGCTCGTACAGATTCCAAACAACATTGAAGCTATGTTGCATTTGCGGAGAATGGGAACCTAGTTTTCCTCTTGGCTTACAAAGATTCTACAACTCATCTGCCCACATTCACAAGACATCGTAACTACCACTACGCTGGCGAGGTCAACAAGGTGGATTTTTCAACAGATATGCTACATCCTCTAAGTCATTTAAGAAGGGATACAGTCCACCGGTCATCCCTTACAGTGATTTGATGTCGAGCATCTCACTGAGTTCTCAAATCAATGGGAGTCGGCAAGGATAACATCCCTTTACTTGTACACTCCAAAGACCTGTGTGTTTGCTGTAGCAGAGTCCAAGTGGTGTAGGCATTATACTTTATTTTCAGACAACAAAGAACTGTCTATTGCATTGGCCGGGAATCGGACCCGGGTCTCCCACGTGGCAGGTGAGAATTCTACCACTGAACCACCAATGCTGAATTATAAAGCCAAGCCACCGTACGACAGTTGAGGCGAAAAGTTCAGCCAACAAAGACTGTTTTTCAAGCAACCACACTTCTATATTTCATTATAAGATCTATATCCGTAAAGACATTCTAGTGTTCCTCCCTTAAATGGATTTGATGTTTAGCATCAAACTAGTGTTTTCTAATGCCGCGGAGTCAGCACGTATAACATGCCACACAACTCAAGTGTATTACTAAAGAGATAGGTTCCAATCGGGGGCACAAAGTGCAGCACAGCAGCAGGGGTCTTTTTTGAACTCAAAGCCAAAGAAGCCACAGGTGAGAGCCTGTGGCTTGCTAGCGCAGCTGGGGGAAAGGGTGTCGCCTGGGATGTGGAAAAGCCAAGTGAGGGTCACCGTGAGGGCTTGGACTGGGACAACTATGGTGGTGTCTGTTCTCGAGGATGGCCTCCACAATTACTCTGGTTTCTCTTCAAAGCGTATAAGTCTTTCGCCTTTTACTAAAGACTTCCGTGGAGAGGAACACCTACGAGTTCAACCTATTTTTGGTAGGCTTGGCCTTTTGGCTGAGCATTCTGAGTTTGTGAAAGACAAGAGCAGTCATTAGCACCTGGGCGATCCAAGCTACCCAGCGCCTCTGTTACGCCAGGTCAAAAGAGCCGCACCAAGACCTGCGGCGACTGCGCAACGAGTCCGTCTCCCGCAGCAAACGTTAAGGGTCATCGCTTCTCGGCCGTTTGGCTAAGATCAAGTGTAGTATCTGTTCTTATCAGAAACTGCGCTCTTGGCCTTTTTGCTTAGACAGTGATCACCTCCCCTTGGATGGAAAACTTTTGCCTGTTGTGGCTCTGGTTTTTTGTCTACATCTGGGAGGATATTGTTTTGTATTTGTTTTGCATCATTGAGTTGTTGTTTTGTGTTTGATTTCTTGCAGATTCGTGACAGGCCTCGTTGGAGCATTGGTCGCACACCTTGTCCTCTGGCCCCAGCGGCTGAACCAAGGAGGGACCCGGGACAAACCAACCTGGAACATCGGTCGCACACCTCATCGCCTGGGGCCAACAGCTGAACTAGGGAGGGGTGAGTACCCCTTTTGACTTGCGGTGCCTCTAACATGTCGGCCGACCATGCCGGCATGCAGAGGCACCATAGTGTGAGGTTCACTTTTGTGGAGAAAGATGGTTAGCAGCTGGCGCTGTCCAGACTGGACTTCTCCAGAAACCTCATACAGAAGGCTTTCAACTTCACACCTGATGACTTAAACTGCATCCTCACCCTGCCTTTCAACAAAGGCTTTGATGTTAGCTTCCGTACATCAATTGCCTTTAGAGAATTTTGGATAAAATTTGAAAGTGTGAAAGCCCAGTTTTTTGCTTTTAATGTTGAGAAACTGACTGACAATGCCTTGAAAGTAGTCATTGTCAGGATGTTCAATGAGACAGTAACTGCAGAAGACATCCATTTTTGGCTGGGTAGATACTGCACAGTAAAAGGCATGGCTTCAAAAGTGAGAGATGAGGACGGCATTTGGAACTGTGCCTGGCGTGTCCCCATTCAACACTGGCAAGACCCCCAGGGCTATCAAGGCCTTAAACAACTGCCATCAATGATAGTTCTGGGGAACAACATTGGATACATCCACTATCAGGGACAGCCCAAACTCTGCCGCAAGTGTGGAGAGCATGGGCACCTCGCGGAAGCATGTCAGCAGATGGTTTGTCGGAAATGTAGACAGATTGGGCATACCTTTTGAGGAGTGTACAAATGGCAGGAAGTGTAACCTTTGTGGAGAATCCAACCACTTCTTCAGAGATTGCCCTCAGTCTTTTGCCAACAAACTTAAAGCTGTAAGAGTAGATAGACAAAATGGCAGACGAGAGGAAACGGGTGAAATGTTGATTGGAGAGGCGGAGACAGACATTTTGAATCCCCCTCCAAATCCTGTTACTGGAAAAAGAGGATCAGGTGAGGAGGGGCAAGGGGAGGGAACTGTGGATCCCCCGCCAATGGAGAGTGGAGAGGGTGTAGTGCAGGAAGGGGGCGGAGCTAACCCCACAAATGAAAAGGAACCTGACACTCACCTGCAGAGCGTTGGCAACGATCCCCCCTCCCCAATATGCAGCAGTCCATGAGGCCTTTAGCAGAACTGCTATCAGAGTTGTCATCTGATCCTCCCATGGGGGAAGGGGAGGGACCGGTGGATAACCAGCCAACAGAAGGGGGAGACGGTACAATGCAGGAAGGGGGCGGAGCTATCCCTGAAAAAGAAACTGACACTCACCCACAGAGCGACAGCAATGATATCCCCCTCCCCAACGCACAGCAGTCCAAGAGGCCTGTGTCAGAACTATCCTCCAACTCTCCCATAGTTTCAGAGAAGAGAGTAAGAACTGATTACTCCCCAGAAAATTCATCTCCGGAGGACTCCAGGGTATTCCTCTCCACCTCCCCAAATCAGATATCCTTTCTAACCATGGTTCTGCAATCGACCCCAAAGAAGTCAACTTTCGACGCAAGACTGCGTGAGAGGCCAACCCCAAGAGTCCGAAAGGGAAGAGAAGGGCAACCCCCTTACTCCTCCCCGGTAAGACCAAAGGAAGTGCTAGACTCACATGAGATTGGCTAACAACCTTTGTTTTTAACAGCATAACCCCCTTTTAGTCGTTTAAAATGTTGTACCTGTTAATCTTAACCATACTCATGACACTCACAGTCTCAACAATAAATGTGAGAAGTGTAAAGTCGAGAGTTAGAGCCCAGACTGTTTTATCCTTTCTCAACTCTTAATGTCTTTCATTTTTTGTAAAGCACTTTGAATTGCCTTGTGTTGAAAAGTGCTATATAAATAAACTTGCCTTGCCTTGCCTTGCCTTGCCTTGCCTAAGTAACTCTCAAAAAGGGTATTGAAGGTCCTGGCAAGAGCCATGTAGTACTGCAGTTTGGCAGAGATGAGCGGATCCTTCAGGCTGCTGCGATGGTGTCGAAGGATGCTGTTCCAGGGTTTGGGAGTTTCTTGGTTCTCACTGCATCCATGTACTGGAGCAGAGATGGCCAGACCGCAAGAGCCCTCTCACCACAGGCAGATTTTCAACCCAGCGGTGGCCACAGAACGACAAAGGGAAGACTGTAATCTTCCCTCCTTGCTGGCACATTGTGGAACAATGTGTGCATTGCCCGCAGCAGCTTGTCCAGCTGCCACATGGTGAAGCCACATTTGAAAGCATTGTGTGGAGTCCACAGCTCCCCACGACAACAAGCTGAGCACCACCATACTGTTCCGCATGCTCTCGCTGGAGAAGTTCGAAGAACTTCCAATTTACATCGGGCCCATCCATTGAGATGGACACCAGGCTCCTCAGTTCAAGTTGGTCTACACCAGGGGTCGGCAACCCCTGGCACGCGGCACCGTAACCAGTGGCACACTAGGAATAAGTGGAATAAGTGTGCAAAATTATTTAAATTGTATTTTCGGATCTTGAACGAGACCGCCGCCAGAGCGCGTCTCCCCGTTACCTGCAGAAGGAAGCCATGCACGCAACGCAGCCCCGCTCTCTTTATCTCCAGGCGACTTTCTGCCGCTTTCCTCCGTGGTGCTGATCGTTTCACCACGGAGGAAAGCACTTCACTAATTGCAGTACCCATAAGGAGCTGTTCAAATGCCGCAGTTTTTGCGTGGCTGTGTCTTTAGTTGAAAGCCCGGTGGCGATCTGCTCATCTCTCATCGAAATAATATGCTACAAAAAGCGCTATAGAAATATAATTTATTATTATTATTACAAAGGGGCGGACTGGGCCATCTGTTGAACTTTCCTGTCGGCTCCCAGACCGTAGTCGAGGAGGGCAGAAGCAACAAGCTTCAGGTTCAATAACCCACTCAAGCTTAAATGACTGGAGAGAGGCGAGCTCTTCTTGGGAGGCCGTTGCATTTATTTAGCTGTTCTTCTGTTTCACAAAATACATCACAGACCTCTGTTTTTCTGCTTCCTCGTTTCACTTCCAGAAACATACACACGTTCTCTCCATAGGTTCCCTCACTGTCGCTCTACCACACACACACACACGCACACCTCTCTCTCTCTCTTAAAGGGACAGCGATCTCATCTCACTCTGCATGACCCTAATATCATAGTGTGTTCTGGAGAATGTTAGAAATTAAAATCAATGTTTTGATAGCATAATGTACCTTAAAACATACCGTCAGTTTAAAAGCTGTTTTATACTGAAAAACCAGAAGTTCCTGTGCACAACCAGTTGTTAAGCTTTTATTCTGAAAATCCTTCATCTCCGATTAGCATTTAGCATGAGGCTAATATACCATTTACTATAGAGGTGAATTTAGCAGCGAGATGATATGATGTTGCACACCGAAACCTACTGATTTCAACACTACAACTATAGACGTCGAGATATTATTATTGTTGAATATTAAATGAAGGTACAGTTTATTTGAGTACGTTATTGTTTACAGATGTGGGTAGCATGTGACAACATCCGGAACGACCGGAAACCAAACTGCCGTGAAGTATTTCCTGTATTTTTTGGAGTATTGATTACAGCGTTCAGAATGTGTTAAATGAAAAGTCATGAAAGAGTTAAGGAAGAGAAAAGGCGTGTTTAGATATATATTGAATGTACAATGTCTGTATCCTCTGATATGCGAAACAACGGACATTAAAACATTGGAGAGCCGGCCCGCAGGGAGGAGCCAGCAGAGGATATATAAACAGCGGGACCTGAGGGGTTCGGCCTCTTTCTTCACCTGCCAGAGCCAGAGACACAGCTGCTTTTCTGTCCAACAATATTCTGTTTGTAACATAACCGCGCCTTTATTTTTAATTAAAGTACCAATTTGAAACCATCTCAGAAACTCCATTTAGTCTCCTTTTAAGCTTCTCTCCTGGACGCGAGAATAACCAACACAGATAACAAGAATCACAGAACGGACGATCGTCTTTATTATTATGCCGTTCAAACCAATTATTTAAATGTGTTTGTTAAATTCGGCATCATGTAAGTTGCTCTGACAGGTCCACACACTGCTTCCGCGCAGCGAGGCTCCCCCGCCTTCCTGTTGATAATTCTCGATCGTTGGCACGCTGATAACAATTTTTTTTTTAATGGCATTTCATATCATTAAGGTTGCCGACCCCTGGTCTACACACTCCTGATACATACAAATGAACCACTTAATCATATCTCAGTATGTTCGGCTATACAAATAAACTTGAACCTTTACACTTGTTTGAATTAAGTTGTGCGAGTTTATTGTTATGTATGCTATTGTATCTAGTATTGTGTTGATAAGCAATGGAAATAGTAGGCTAACTGGTCTGGGGGAAGCTCGCGAGTGTGTGTGTGTGTATACGTGTGTGTGATTGTGTATTTTTGCATTTGTGTGTATTGTCTTTGTTTCCCGGGGAAAACCCTCACGAGAAACACCGGCTGTTGTTACGCCTGCTGTGACGTCAAGTTACTCCATTCTCCGCTTGTAATTATGCCGAAGCTTCAAAGTTGTATTTATCATCTGAATTTGCTGAAACAAGTTTAATATTCTGAAAGCCAAGACTTTGTTTATTTGAAATCAGATTAAAACAAACTGTAACGGACCCTGCCGTGTTATCTATGATTACTATACTCTTACATTCATAATGTCAGCGGAGGGAGGGGGGGCGGCGCTGAGGAACAGCAGAGTGTGAGGGAGAGCTGTCTTCTTCCCTTTACAAGCTTCAAACATTTATTTATTGTGTGATTTTGGAAATAAAAGTTTCATATTCTGAAAGCCAAGACTTTGTTGATTTAAAATCAAACAAAACACCTGAACCCCACGTTTATTTTGAAATGAGCCGTTGAGACTTCCGACTGATTTCGATAGAGCGGGTCACATATTAAGGCAACCGGAATGTAACAATTTGAGTAATGTTTTCTACTTTGATGAACTGATAAGTATCACATTTATAAAGCAAAAACAGGGATCGCACCAACGCTGGACAACACCTTGGAACTGTTAGAAATTAAAATCAATGTTGATATGGCGTAATTTGAATTTGAATTGTATTTAATTTAAATCTGTGTTATTCTAAAAACAGAATATTCACACTACTTCCGGTTTTACGCTAGTGAATTTCGTCATTTCCGGTTAGCATTAGCATGTGGCGAAATGCTACGTTTTCAAACCGTGAATTGAAGGTGAAATGACATGTGATGTTGTACACTGAGCACACTGGGATTAGCACTCATTTATTGATGCTGAATAACGTTTATTAGGGAATGTTTAAATAACCACAGACACCAGAATGATGTAATTTAGCTGATTTGTCACTTAAGTTAATTTGAACGTAGTTACCTTTTTTACACACTCATTCCCTACTTAAAACATCTTCAAAAACAAACGTGTTCCTAGTATGTAATTGACAGTGCAGTTTAGTTGTATGGGAAAAAAATTGTTTAGGAGACTGGGCTACACACACACACACACACACACACACACACACACACACACACACCTGACTTCATTATATGCGCTCAGGATGTCAGCAGCAGCAACCATGGTAACAAGTCGAAGAAAGAGTGAGAGCGTTTAGATTCACAGCCACTTCACACCGATGCATCATTAATGTCATTTAACTCTGTGGCATCTTCTATCTCTCAGTCTGTTTTCTCCCGCTTTCTCCTCACCCTTCTTTCCTCCCCTCCTCCCGCTATGCCTTTCTCTCACCCACCCCTCTGTTAGTCAGGTTATACAGGGCTTTGACTCACACTTCTTGGTTACTTCCCAATGTCAGCGTGTGGATTTGTGAATGCCATGTCTTGCTGCCTCATTGCAGTCCAGCTGTAGAGCAGTCAGCGCGGGGCTAATCACTGACATCTATACATTTATTTTACTCCGTGGCATGAATAATCCAGAGCGACACTGCGGCCGGTCGCATGCAGAGGATCCTGTCATAAGAAATGAATGAGCTTCCATTCACACATGTTATGCACTCCACTGCGTTCCTGCTGAGCCTGCATGTTGAAACTTCAAGCATCATGTTTGACTTATGATTTTCATTAATTGGTGGGATAGGACATGGAAGATTGGAAAAGCCTGTTAAGCATCGGGTGAAATGTAATTAATATGAGAATAGGCCGAAACATGTATTTTTTATGAATTTGAGCCAAAATCATGGTTATAAATAAAAACATCTATTTCATTTTTTGTAAACTGACATCAAATTGAGGCTTTTCCAGTAGACATTAGAGAAGTTTGTCTGGAAGGAAAGGAGGTCAGAAAGGAGACGAGCTGAGGGATTGAGGTGTTAAAAATGGTGCAACAGCGCGGTCTGCTGGTCACACGCGGCACGGCATCAGTGATCTCCTGTTAGGGGAGAAACCACAGATTATTAGGCTAAACTATTTCTTAGTATATTATAAAGGTCCTTTAAAAAGTCATAGTAAAGAATGTTTAACAAAAAGGAAACCCTTGTTTCATTTCTTGACATATGAAGGTCAAAGGTTTGGATAGAGGACTTGGTATCTCTTTGTACTACGCATTACTCAGAGAAAAGATTCAGCAGCAAAAATATACATTTTATTTGTAAAGCACCTCTCAGTGCTAAAAGCAATCCCAAAGTGCTGACATGGAAACTACCTTTCATATTAGCCAAGTACAGAGAGAACATCTTTATAGCTGCTTGTATAAGGAAAGGGAAAAATGAAGTAGAATGTGTGTTTGCGTAACAGCCGCTAAGCGTACTCTTAGGACAGGGGTCGGCAACCCGCGGCCCACTGCGGCCCTTTAAGCCCTCTGCTCTGGCTCCCTTGAGCTTAGACAAAAATAAGAAAATGGTTGAAAATGTTTGGTATCTTGTATTTTGAGGTGATACTGTGACACATAAATAAAAAACAAAACGGTTTTAATTAGGTCAACTAAAATATGCGTCACATCCTGCTACGGTCCCGCGCCTTTTCTTGGAGGCGAATAACCTGACCCCCGGCTCGATGAGCGAACTATGGATACATCAAAGAAAAGTACCGGAGGAGCACAGGATTTAATTCTGCGTGGACAGAGTTATCTGCTTTCACAGCAAACGATGCTGGCTCACCGGGATGTTTGATATGTAGAGAGAAGTTGTCAACGGTGCTGCAGCCTTTACGTATCGAGGAACAACAAGGGAGAGGAAGACAGCTGACGAACCTCAGTCATAATTCAATGGGGTATGTCATTTATTTCAGAAAACACTTTTTGTTATATTCCATGGAATGCTCTTAACGTCCCGATAGCAATGAATATCTGAAATGCTTTGACAATAAATACATACAAAAATTAATCTGTGGAAGCCGTAGCGCTGTAAAAAGCACGACCAATCATCTGAGCCGGCTAAAGTAACTGGATGGCCTACCTGCCTGTCAGCCTTCCATCTGTGCACAAACTGATCTCGTGCCCTCATTGGTCATGTGCGTTGGAGGAGGGGCTCTGTAAGAAAGTCTGAAGGAAGAGGCATATTTTTTCCGGTTGTGTATTTTCAAATTCTAGCGCACTCGAGCTGCTTTCTCCGTTCTTACTACCTTTAACTCTTTTTAGGGTGCAGCTATATGTTTTATTTATTTCAAAGTGGGCCCATTTTAATATTTTTTTTCCTTCAAATGTGCAGAGGACTCCCCAAGTGCTGTGTTTCATTTATTTTAAAGTAGGCCTGTGTATTATTTTTAATTTTCCTTATAAAAGAGTTCTTTGTTTCTTATTAGAGGTGAACCGTTTTATATCATGTAATAAATAGCCTAATAAATGCAAAAAAACTGTAGTTTTTGTCTGATATAACAATAAGAAACTATGAAATATGTTTTGCGGCTCCAGACAAAAAAATGTTTTGGAAAAAGGAGCAAAATGGCTCTTTTGGTCAAAAAGGTTGCAGACCCCTGTTTTAGGAGAATGAGAATATAAATATGAAAGCGGAGATAGGAAGAAGGCCAGATCCAGACAGTGGGGTTGTCTCTTGTGTGTTGCTGC
This sequence comes from Pogonophryne albipinna, assembly GCA_028583405.1. Lineage (NCBI taxonomy): Eukaryota > Metazoa > Chordata > Actinopteri > Perciformes > Artedidraconidae > Pogonophryne > Pogonophryne albipinna. The sequence goes on from JAPTMU010000029.1 coordinate 243,673, forward strand.
TGAAACCCCGTCCTCTGAAAACGATCTGCTTTCCCTTGCAGGCAGAGGATCAAACCTCCCTCAGGGCTTTAGATATTCTGACTTCATTTCTGCATTCTTCAATTCTCAATAACAAAATCTGACTTCATGTTATTACTCGGAGTTTAGAGGGATCGATTTAGTTAATATAAGACTGTTTCAGACAGAGTCCCTAAAGGCACACTTTTCTTTTTTTTAGAAATGCAATAAAATAGGTCAATGCTGTTTCATGATTGTCCTGACTCCTGATAAGCGTATGTTTTGTTACTGCCATTATGCAAATGAGTCCCAGTGCTGACAGTGGCCATGATATCTGTCTCCGGAGTTTGAACCAAGAGTTTCAAAACCAACACACATTACAGCCATTTAGAATTATAAATCACCTATTAAAAATAATAACTCTGAAATGTATCTGCTGGGCAGGAAATGGTGTTATTTAATGTCCCAGAGAAGATCAGTACTTTTATTCATGCACTCAGTTTTATGATGAATTTATCCAAGCTTTGCATCCCAGGATATAAATACTATGCAATATGGATGGTATAAATCATCTGGAGTTATGGATCTTAATGCACTGCCTTCATGTTCACAGGATTTAAACGGAAAAGTCAAGAAAAGAGCTGACACAAGGAAACTGCAACCCACTGAGCAGATAGATAATACAACTTAAGCTTTGTGTTTTGTTTTTTCATGTAAGACTATTTCATATGGAGTCCCTGAAGGAACATAGAGAGAAATACAAACTAAGGTTAAAGCAAAATGTAGGAAATTCAGTTCATTCTTATTAATGCAAAACATTGAAAAGATCAATGTTCTTCCTGACACCAGATTAGCAATAGTTTGATGCAAAGTTCGGATATTTTCTTCATACCTAAGCTAATCAAGCTAACATGATATTAGTTTGATTGTCAATAAACAATACAGTTGCTTTTAACTTAAAAATAGTTGTACACATTAAAAATACAATGTAGATGATTTATATAGTACAGTTTGCACAAAAAAAAGATTTACAATGGGAAACAGCTTTAAGTGCGTAGCATACATGTAGCAAGTTAGCTTTCAAACTGTGTTTATATTGTACAGACTAATGATAAGATTTAAAACATTGATTGAAAGATAAATAAATTAGATAAAGCTGTTTTTTATTTTGAAAAAAACCAAGATTCCGTTGTTCCGTGTCATTCTGAAACATTCCGTTCAAATCAAATCAAGTTTTATTTATATAGCACATTTATAAAGGATGTTTGGTGGAGCCAAAGTGCTGTACATATAATAAAAATAGCCTACAGTCGAGACACTTTACAGCAAATACAACAGCTCAGAATATCAGTATGAGAAAAACGACACCCTCTGTCCTTAGACCCTCTGTCCTTTGACCCTCTGTCCTTAGACCCTCTGTCCTTAGACCCTCACATCGTACAAGGAAAAACTTCCAGAGAAACCCCACAGTTTAAAGGGAACATGGGAGAAACCTCAGGGAGAGCAACAGAGGAGGGATCCCTCTCCCAGGACGGACAGACGTGCAATAGATGCCGTGTGTAAATCCAAGAGATAATACATTTTACAGCATATAGACCGAATGTTAGGAAATGCATGTGTCTGTAATAAGAAGATTGTTCCGTTGTTCCGTGTCATTCTAAAACATTCCGTTGTTCCGTGTCATTCTAAAACATTCCGTGCCATTCTAAAACATTCTGTTGTTCCGTGTCATTCTAAAACATTCCGTTGTTCCGTGTCATTCTAAAACATTCCGTGTCATTCTAAAACATTCCGTTGTTCCGTGTCATTATAAAACATTCCGTTGTTCCGTGCCATTCTAAAACATTCCGTTGTTCCGTGTCATTCTAAAACATTCCGTTGTTCCGTGTCATTCTAAAACTTTCCGTGGTTCCGTGTCATTCTAAAACATTCCGTTGTTCCGTGTCATTCCGTGCCATTCTAAAACATTCCGTTGTTCCGTGTCATTTGTTAGAAATTCAAATCAATGTTTTGATAGCATAATGAACCATAAAACATACCGTCAGTTTAAAAGCTGTTTTATACTGAAAAACCAGAAGTTCCTGTGCACAACCAGTTGTTAAGCTTTTATTCTGAAAATCCTTCATCTCCGGTTAGCATTTAGCATGAGGCTAATATACCATTTACTATAGAGGTGAATTTAGCAGCGAGATGATATGATGTTGCACACCGAAACCTACTCATTTCAACACTACAACTACAGACATCGAGATATTATTATTATTGTTGAATATTAAATGAAGGTACAGTTTATTTGAGTACGTTATTGTTTACAGATGTGGGTAGCATGTGACAACTTCCGGAACGACCGGAAACCAAACTGCCGTGGAGTATTTTTTGGAGTATTGATTACAGCGTTTAGAATGTGTTAAATGAAAAGTCATGAAAGAGTTAAGGAAGAGAAAAGGCGTGTTCAGATATATATTGAATGTACAATGTCTGTATCCTCTGATATGCGAAACAACGGACATTAAAACATTGGAGAGCCGGCCCGCAGGGAGGAGCCAGCAGAGGATATATAAACAGCGGGACCTGAGGGGTTCGGCCTCTTTCTTCACCTGCCAGAGCCAGAGACACAGCTGCTTTTCTGTCCAACAATATTCTGTTTGTAACATAACCGCGCCTTTATTTTTAATTAAAGTACCAATTTGAAACCATCTCAGAAACTCCATTTAGTCTCCTTTTAAGCTTCTCTCCTGGACGCGAGAATAACCAACACAGATAACTAGAATCACAGAACGGACGATCGTCTTTATTATTATGCCGTTCAAACCAATTATTTAAATGTGTTTGTTAAATTCGGCATCATGTAAGTTGCTCTGACAGGTCCACACACTGCTTCCGCGCAGCGAGGCTCCCCCGCCTTCCTGTTGATAATTCTCGATCGTTGGCACGCTGATAACAATTTTTTTTTTAATGGCATTTCATATCAAAAAGGTTGCCGACCCCTGGTCTACACACTCCTGATAAATACAAATGAACCACTTAATCATATCTCAGTATGTTCGGCTATACAAATAAACTTGAACCTTTACACTTGTTTGAATTAAGTTGTGCGAGTTTATTGTTATGTATGCTATTGTATCTAGTATTGTGTTGATAAGCAATGGAAATAGTAGGCTAACTGGTCTGGGGGAAGCTCGCGAGTGTGTGTGTGTGTATACGTGTGTGTGATTGTGTATTTTTGCATTTGTGTGTATTGTCTTTGTTTCCCGGGGAAAACCCTCACGAGAAACACCGGCTGTTGTTACGCCTGCTGTGACGTCAAGTTACTCCATTCTCCGCTTGTAATTATGCCGAAGCTTCAAAGTTGTATTTATCATCTGAATTTGCTGAAACAAGTTTAATATTCTGAAAGCCAAGACTTTGTTTATTTGAAATCAGATTAAAACAAACTGTAACGGACCCTGCCGTGTTATCTATGATTACTATACTCTTACATTCATAATGTCAGCGGAGGGAGGGGGGGCGGCGCTGAGGAACAGCAGAGTGTGAGGGAGAGCTGTCTTCTTCCCTTTACAAGCTTCAAACATTTATTTATTGTGTGATTTTGGAAATAAAAGTTTCATATTCTGAAAGCCAAGACTTTGTTGATTTAAAATCAAACAAAACACCTGAACCCCACGTTTATTTTGAAATGAGCCGTTGAGACTTCCGACTGATTTCGATAGAGCGGGTCACATATTAAGGCAACCGGAATGTAACAATTTGAGTAATGTTTTCTACTTTGATGAACTGATAAGTATCACATTTATAAAGCAAAAACAGGGATCGCACCAACGCTGGACAACACCTTGGAACTGTTAGAAATTAAAATCAATGTTGATATGGCGTAATTTGAATTTGAATTGTATTTAATTTAAATCTGTGTTATTCTAAAAACAGAATATTCACACTACTTCCGGTTTTACGCTAGTGAATTTCGTCATTTCCGGTTAGCATTAGCATGTGGCGAAATGCTACGTTTTCAAACCGTGAATTGAAGGTGAAATGACATGTGATGTTGTACACTGAGCACACTGGGATTAGCACTCATTTATTGACGCTGAATAACGTTTATTAGGGAATGTTTAAATAACCACAGACACCAGAATGATGTAATTTAGCTGATTTGTCACTTAAGTTAATTTGAACGTAGTTACCTTTTTTACACACTCATTCCCTACTTAAAACATCTTCAAAAACAAACGTGTTCCTAGTATGTAATTGACAGTGCAGTTTAGTTGTATGGGAAAAAAATTGTTTAGGAGACTGGGCTACACACACACACACACACACACACACACACACACACACACACACACACACACACACACACACACACACCTGACTTCATTATATGCGCTCAGGATGTCAGCAGCAGCAACCATGGTAACAAGTCGAAGAAAGAGTGAGAGCGTTAAGATTCACAGCCACTTCACACCGATGCATCATTAATGTCATTTAACTCTGTGGCATCTTCTATCTCTCCGTCTGTTTTCTCCCGCTTTCTCCTCACCCTTCTTTCCTCCCCTCCTCCCGCTATGCCTTTCTCTCACCCACCCCTCTGTTAGTCAGGTTATACAGGGCTTTGACTCACACTTCTTGGTTACTTCCCAATGTCAGCGTGTGGATTTGTGAATGCCATGTCTTGCTGCCTCATTGCAGTCCAGCTGTAGAGCAGTCAGCGCGGGGCTAATCACTGACATCTATACATTTATTTTACTCCGTGGCATGAATAATCCAGAGCGACACTGCGGCCGGTCGCATGCAGAGGATCCTGTCATTAGAAATGAATGAGCTTCCATTCACACATGTTATGCACTCCACTGCGTTCCTGCTGAGCCTGCATGTTGAAACTTCAAGCATCATGTTTGACTTATGATTTTCATTAATTGGTGGGATAGGACATGGAAGATTGGAAAAGCCTGTTAAGCATCGGGTGAAATGTAATTAATATGAGAATAGGCCGAAACATGTATTTTTTATGAATTTGAGCCAAAATCATGGTTATAAATAAAAACATCTATTTCATTTTTTGTAAACTGACATCAAATTGAGGCTTTTCCAGTAGACATTAGAGAAGTTTGTCTGGAAGGAAAGGAGGTCAGAAAGGAGACGAGCTGAGGGATTGAGGTGTTAAAAATGGTGCAACAGCGCGGTCTGCTGGTCACACGCGGCACGGCATCAGTGATCTCCTGTTAGGGGAGAAACCACAGATTATTAGGCTAAACTATTTCTTAGTATATTATAAAGGTCCTTTAAAAAGTCATAGTAAAGGATGTTTAACAAAAAGGAAACCCTTGTTTCATTTCTTGACATATGAAGGTCAAAGGTTTGGATAGAGGACTTGGTATCTCTTTGTACTACGCATTACTCAGAGAAAAGATTCAGCAGCAAAAATATACATTTTATTTGTAAAGCACCTCTCAGTGCTAAAAGCAATCCCAAAGTGCTGACATGGAAACTACCTTTCATATTAGCCAAGTACAGAGAGAACATCTTTATAGCTGCTTGTATAAGGAAAGGGAAAAATGAAGTAGAATGTGTGTTTGCGTAACAGCCGCTAAGCGTACTCTTAGGACAGGGGTCGGCAACCCGCGGCCCACTGCGGCCCTTTAAGCCCTCTGCTCTGGCTCCCTTGAGCTTAGACAAAAATAAGAAAATGGTTGAAAATGTTTGGTATCTTGTATTTTGAGGTGATACTGTGACACATAAATAAAAAACAAAACGGTTTTAATTAGGTCAACTAAAATATGCGTCACATCCTGCTACGGTCCCGCGCCTTTTCTTGGAGGCGAATAACCTGACCCCCGGCTCGATGAGCGAACTATGGATACATCAAAGAAAAGTACCGGAGGAGCACAGGATTTAATTCTGCGTGGACAGAGTTATCTGCTTTCACAGCAAACGATGCTGGCTCACCGGGATGTTTGATATGTAGAGAGAAGTTGTCAACGGTGCTGCAGCCTTTACGTATCGAGGAACAACAAGGGAGAGGAAGACAGCTGACGAACCTCAGTCATAATTCAATGGGGTATGTCATTTATTTCAGAAAACACTTTTTGTTATATTCCATGGAATGCTCTTAACGTCCCGATAGCAATGAATATCTGAAATGCTTTGACAATAAATACATACAAAAATTAATCTGTGGAAGCCGTAGCGCTGTAAAAAGCACGACCAATCATCTGAGCCGGCTAAAGTAACTGGATGGCCTACCTGCCTGTCAGCCTTCCATCTGTGCACAAACTGATCTCGTGCCCTCATTGGTCATGTGCGTTGGAGGAGGGGCTCTGTAAGAAAGTCTGAAGGAAGAGGCATATTTTTTCCGGTTGTGTATTTTCAAATTCTAGCGCACTCGAGCTGCTTTCTCCGTTCTTACTACCTTTAACTCTTTTTAGGGTGCAGCTATATGTTTTATTTATTTCAAAGTGGGCCCATTTTAATATTTTTTTTCCTTCAAATGTGCAGAGGACTCCCCAAGTGCTGTGTTTCATTTATTTTAAAGTAGGCCTGTGTATTATTTTTAATTTTCCTTATAAAGAGTTCTTTGTTTCTTATTAGAGGTGAACCGTTTTATATCATGTAATAAATAGCCTAATAAATGCAAAAAAACTGTAGTTTTTGTCTGATATAACAATAAGAAACTATGAAATATGTTTTGCGGCTCCAGACAAAAAAATGTTTTGGAAAAAGGAGCAAAATGGCTCTTTTGGTCAAAAAGGTTGCAGACCCCTGTTTTAGGAGAATGAGAATATAAATATGAAAGCGGAGATAGGAAGAAGGCCAGATCCAGACAGTGGGGTTGTCTCTTGTGTGTTGCTGCTGAAACCCCGTCCTCTGAAAACGATCTGCTTTCCCTTGCAGGCAGAGGATCAAACCTCCCTCAGGGCTTTAGATATTCTGACTTCATTTCTGCATTCTTCAATTCTCAATAACAAAATCTGACTTCATGTTATTACTCGGAGTTTAGAGGGATCGATTTAGTTAATATAAGACTGTTTCAGACAGAGTCCCTAAAGGCACACTTTTCTTTTTTTTAGAAATGCAATAAAATAGGTCAATGCTGTTTCATGATTGTCCTGACTCCTGATAAGCGTATGTTTTGTTACTGCCATTATGCAAATGAGTCCCAGTGCTGACAGTGGCCATGATATCTGTCTCCGGAGTTTGAACCAAGAGTTTCAAAACCAACACACATTACAGCCATTTAGAATTATAAATCACCTATTAAAAATAATAACTCTGAAATGTATCTGCTGGGCAGGAAATGGTGTTATTTAATGTCCCAGAGAAGATCAGTACTTTTATTCATGCACTCAGTTTTATGATGAATTTATCCAAGCTTTGCATCCCAGGATATAAATACTATGCAATATGGATGGTATAAATCATCTGGAGTTATGGATCTTAATGCACTGCCTTCATGTTCACAGGATTTAAACGGAAAAGTCAAGAAAAGAGCTGACACAAGGAAACTGCAACCCACTGAGCAGATAGATAATACAACTTAAGCTTTGTGTTTTGTTTTTTCATGTAAGACTATTTCATATGGAGTCCCTGAAGGAACATAGAGAGAAATACAAACTAAGGTTAAAGCAAAATGTAGGAAATTCAGTTCATTCTTATTAATGCAAAACATTGAAAAGATCAATGTTCTTCCTGACACCAGATTAGCAATAGTTTGATGCAAAGTTCGGATATTTTCTTCATACCTAAGCTAATCAAGCTAACATGATATTAGTTTGATTGTCAATAAACAATACAGTTGCTTTTAACTTAAAAATAGTTGTACACATTAAAAATACAATGTAGATGATTTATATAGTACAGTTTGCACAAAAAAAAGATTTACAATGGGAAACAGCTTTAAGTGCGTAGCATACATGTAGCAAGTTAGCTTTCAAACTGTGTTTATATTGTACAGACTAATGTTAAGATTTAAAACATTGATTGAAAGATAAATAAATTAGATAAAGCTGTTTTTTATTTTGAAAAAAACCAAGATTCCGTGGTTCCGTGTCATTCTGAAACATTCCGTTCAAATCAAATCAAGTTTTATTTATATAACACATTTATAAAGGATGTTTGGTGGAGCCAAAGTGCTGTACATATAATAAAAATAGCCTACAGTAGAGACACTTTACAGCAAATACAACAGCTCAGAATATCAGTATGAGAAAAACGACACCCTCTGTCCTTAGACCCTCTGTCCTTAGACCCTCACATCGTACAAGGAAACACTTCCAGAGAAAACCCACAGTTTAAAGGGAACATGGGAGAAAGCTCAGGGAGAGCAACAGAGGAGGGATCCCTCTCCCAGGACGGACAGACATGCAATAGATGCCGTGTGTAAATCCAAGAGATAATACATTTTACAGCATATAGACCGAATGTTAGGAAATGCATGTGTCTGTAATAAGAAGATTGTTCCGTTGTTCCGTGTCATTATAAAACATTACGTGCCATTCTAAAACATTACGTTGTTCCGTGTCATTCTAAAATATTCCGTTGTTCCGTGGTTCCGTGTCATTCTAAAACATTCTGTTGTTCCGTGGTTCCGTGTCATTCTAAAACATTCCGTTGTTCCGTGTCATTCTAAAACATTCCGTTGTTCCGTGCCATTCTAAAACATTCCGTTGTTCCGTGGTTCCGTGTCATTCTAAAACATTCTGTTGTTCCGTGGTTCCGTGTCATTCTAAAACATTCCGTTGTTCCGTGTCATTCTAAAACATTCCGTTGTTCCGTGCCATTCTAAAACCTTCCGTTGTTCCGTGTCATTCTAACACGTTCCGTGTCATTCTAAAACATTCCGTTGTTCTGTTGTTCCATGTCATTCTAAAACATTCCGTTGTTCCGTGGCATTCTAAAACATTCCGTTGTTCCGTGGCATTCTAAAACCTTCCGTTGTTCCGTGCCATTCTAAAACCTTCCGTTGTTCCGTGTCATTCAAAAACATTCCGTTGTTCCGTGTCATTCTAAAACATTCCGTGCCATTCTAAAACATTCCGTTGTTCCGTGTCATTCTAAAACATTCCGTTGTTCCGTGGTTCCGTGTCATTCTAAAACATTCTGTTGTTCCGTGGTTCCGTGTCATTCTAAAACATTCCGTTGTTCCGTGTCATTCTAAAACATTCCGTTGTTCCGTGGTTCCATGTCATTCTAAAACATTCTGTTGTTCCGTGGTTCCGTGTCATTCTAAAACATTCCGTTGTTCCGTGTCATTCTAAAACATTCCGTTGTTCCGTGCCATTCTAAAACCTTCCGTTGTTCCGTGGTTCCGTGTCATTCTGAAACATTCCGTTGTTCCGTGGTTCCGTGTCATTCTAAAACATTCCGCTGTTCCGTGTCATTCTAAAACATTCCGTTGTTCCGTGCCATTCTAAAACCTTCCGTTGTTCCGTGTCATTTTAAAACATTCCGTTGTTCCGTGTCATTCTAAAACATTCCGTTGTTATGTTGTTCCATGTCATTCTAAAACATTCCGTTGTTCCGTGGCATTCAAAAACCTTCCGTTGTTCCGTGCCATTCTAAAACATTCCGTTGTTCCGTGTCATTCTAAAACATACCGTTGTTCCGTGTCATTCTAAAACATTCCGTTGTTCCGTGTCATTCTAAAACATTCGTTGTTCCGTGTCATTCTAAAACATTCCTTTGTTATGTGGTTCCGTGTCATTCTAAAACATTCCGTTGTTCCGTGTCATTCTAAAACATTCCGTTGTTCCGTGCCATTCTAAAACATTCCGTTGTTCCGTGGTTCCGTGTCATTCTAAAACATTCCATTGTTCCGTGATTCCGTGTCATTCTAAAACATTCTGTTGTTCCGTGTCATTCTAAAACGTTCCGTGGTTCCGTGTCATTCTAAAACATTCCGTTCAAATCAAATCAAGTTTTATTTATATAGCACATTTATAAAGGATGTTTGGTGGAGCCAAAGTGCTGAACATATAATAAAAATAGCCTACAGTAGAGACACTTTACAGAAAATACAACAGCACAGATTGTTCAGAGTATCAGTATGAGAAAAACGACACCCTCTGTCCTTAGACCCTCTGTCCTTTGACCCTCTATCCTTAGACCCTCTGTCCTTAGACCCGCTGTCCTTAAACCCTCTCTCCTTAGACCCTCTGTCCTTAGACCCTCACACCGTACAAGGAAACACTTCCAGAGAAAACCCACAGTTTAAAGGGAACATGGGAGAAACCTCAGGGAGAGCAACAGAGGAGGGATCCCTCTCCCAGGACGGACAGACGTGCAATAGATGCCGTGTGTAAATCCAAGAGATAATACATTTTACAGCATATAGACCGAATGTTAGGAAATGCATGTGTCTGTAATAAGAAGATTGTTCCGTTGTTCCGTGTCATTATAAAACATTACGTGCCATTCTAAAACATTCCGTTGTTCCGTGTCATTCTAAAACATTCCGTTGTTCCGTGGTTCCGTGTCATTCTAAAACATTCTGTTGTTCCGTGGTTCCCTGTCATTCTAAAACATTCCGTTGTTCCGTGCCATTCTAAAACCTTCCGTTGTTCCGTGTCATTCTAAAACATTCCGTTGTTCTGTTGTTCCATGTCATTCTAAAACATTCCGTTGTTCCGTGGCATTCTAAAACCTTCCGTTGTTCCGTGTCATTCTAAAACATACCGTTGTTCCGTGTCATTCTAAAACGTTCCGTGTCATTCTAAAACATTCCGTTGTTCCGTGTCATTCTAAAACATTCCGTTGTTCCGTGTCATTCTAAAACATTCGTTGTTCCGTGTCATTCTAAAACATTCCTTTGTTCCGTGGTTCCGTGTCATTCTAAAACATTCCGTTGTTCCGTGTCATTCTAAAACATTCCGTTGTTCCGTGTCATTCTAAAACATTCCGTTGTTCCGTGTCATTCTAAAACATTCCGTTGTTCCGTGTCATTCTAAAAGATTCCGTGGTTCCATGTCATTCTAAAACATTCCGTTGTTCCGTGTCATTCTAAAACATTCCGTTGTTCCGTGCCATTCTAAAACCTTCCGTTGTTCCGTGGTTCCGTGTCATTCTGAAACATTCCGTTGTTCCGTGGTTCCGTGTCATTCTAAAACCTTCCATGGTTCCGTGTCATTCTAAAACATTCCGTTGTTCCGTGGTTCCGTGTCATTCTAAAACATTCCGTTGTTCCGTGCCATTCTAAAACCTTCCGTTGTTCCGTGTCATTTTAAAACATTCCGTTGTTCCGTGTCATTCTAAAACATTCCGTTGTTCTGTTGTTCCATGTCATTCTAAAACATTCCGTTGTTCCGTGGCATTCTAAAACCTTCCGTTGTTCCGTGCCATTCTAAAACATTCCGTTGTCCAGTGTCATTCTAAAACATACCGTTGTTCCGTGTCATTCTAAAACATTCCGTTGTTCCGTGTCATTCTAAAACATTCCGTTGTTCCGTGTCATTCTAAAACATTCCGTTGTTCCGTGTCATTCTAAAACATTCGTTGTTCCGTGTCATTCTAAAACATTCCTTTGTTCCGTGGTTCCGTGTCATTCTAAAACATTCCGTTGTTCCGTGTCATTCTAAAACATTCCGTTGTTCCGTGGTTCCGTGTCATTCTAAAACATTCTGTTGTTCCGTGTCATTCTAAAACGTTCCGTGGTTCCGTGTCATTCTAAAACATTCCGTTGTTCCGTGTCATTCTAAAACATTCCGTTCAAATCAAATCAAGTTTTATTTATATAGCACATTTATAAAGGATGTTTGGTGGAGCCAAAGTGCTGAACATATAATAAAAATAGCCTACAGTAGAGACACTTTACAGAAAATACAACAGCACAGATTGTTCAGAGTATCAGTATGAGAAAAACGACACCCTCTGTCCTTAGACCCTCTGTCCTTTGACCCTCTATCCTTAGACCCTCTGTCCTTAGACCCTCTGTCCTTAGACCCGCTGTCCTTAAACCCTCTCTCCTTAGACCCTCTGTCCTTAGACCCTCTCTCCTTAGACGCTCACACCGTACAAGGAAACACTTCCAGAGAAAACCAGCAGTTTAAAGGGAACATGGGAGAAAGCTCAGGGAGAGCAACAGAGGAGGGATCCCTCTCCCAGGACGGACAGACGTGCAATAGATGCCGTGTGTAAATCCAAGAGATAATACATTTTACAGCATATAGACCGAATGTTAGGAAATGCATGTGTCTGTAATAAGAAGATTGTTCCGTTGTTCCGTGTCATTATAAAACATTACGTGCCATTCTAAAACATTCCGTTGTTCCGTGTCATTCTAAAACATTCCGTTGTTCCGTGGTTCCGTGTCATTCTAAAACATTCCGTTGTTCCGTTGTTCCGGGTCATTCTAAAACATTCCGTTCATATCAAATCAAGTTTTATTTATATAGCACATTTATAAATGATGTTTGGTGGAGCCAAAGTGCTGAACATATAATAAAAATAGCCTACAGTAGAGACACTTTACAGAAAATACAACAGCACAGATTGTTCAGAGTATCAGTATGAAAAAAACGACACCCTCTGTCCTTAGACCCTCTGTCCTTTGACCCTCTATCCTTAGACCCTCTGTCCTTAGACCCTCACACCGTACAAGGAAACACTTCCAGAGAAAACCCACATTTAAAGTGAACATGGGAGAAACCTCAGGGAGAGCAACAGAGGAGGGATCCCTCTCCCAGGACGGACAGACGTGCAATAGATGCCGTGTGTAAATCCAAGAGATAATACATTTTACAGCATATAGACCGAATGTTAGGAAATGCATGTGTCTGTAATAAGAAGATTGTTCCGTTGTTCCGTGTCATTATAAAACATTACGTGCCATTCTAAAACATTCCGTTGTTCCGTGTCATTCTAAAACATTCCGTTGTTCCGTGGTTCCTTGTCATTCTAAAACATTCTGTTGTTCCGTGGTTCCGTGTCATTCTAAAACATTCCGTTGTTCCGTGTCATTCTAAAACATTCCGTTGTTCCGTGCCATTCTAAAACCTTCCGTTGTTCCGTGTCATTCTAAAACATTCCGTTGTTCTGTTGTTCCATGTCATTCTAAAACATTCCGTTGTTCCGTGGCATTCTAAAACCTTCCGTTGTTCCGTGTCATTCTAAAACATACCGTTGTTCCGTGTCATTCTAAAACGTTCCGTGTCATTCTAAAACATTCCGTTGTTCCGTGTCATTCTAAAACATTCTGTTGTTCCGTGTCATTCTAAAACATTCGTTGTTCCGTGTCATTCTAAAACATTCCTTTGTTCTGTGGTTCCGTGTCATTCTAAAACATTCCGTTGTTCCGTGCAATTCTAAAACATTCCGTTGTTCCGTGTCATTCTAAAACATTCCGTTGTTCCGTGTCATTCTAAAACGTTCCGTGGTTCCGTGTCATTCTAAAACATTCCGTTGTTCCGTGTCATTCTAAAAGATTCCGTGGTTCCATGTCATTCTAAAATATTCTATTGTTCCGTGGTTCCGTGTCATTCTAAAACATTCCGTTGTTCCGTGTCATTCTAAAACATTCCGTTGTTCCGTGCCATTCTAAAACCTTCCGTTGTTCCGTGGTTCCGTGTCATTCTGAAACATTCCGTTGTTCCGTGGTTCCGTGTCATTCTAAAACCTTCCGTGGTTCCGTGTCATTCTAAAACATTCCGTTGTTCCGTGGTTCCGTGTCATTCTAAAACATTCCGTTGTTCCGTGGTTCTGTGTCATTCTAAAACATTCTGTTGTTCCGTGTCATTCTAAAACGTTCCGTGGTTCCGTGTCATTCTAAAACATTCCGTTGTTCCGTGTCATTCTAAAACATTCCGTTGTTCCGTGTCATTCTAAAACATTCCGTTGATCCGTGGTTCCATGTCATTCTAAAACATTCTGTTGTTCCGTGGTTCCGTGTCATTCTAAAACATTCCGTTGTTCCGTGCCATTCTAAAACCTTCCGTTGTTCCGTGGTTCCGTGTCATTCTGAAACATTCCGTTGTTCCGTGTCATTCTAAAACATTCCGTTGTTCCGTGTCATTCTAAAACATTCCGTTCAAATCAAATCAAGTTTTATTTATATAGCACATTTATAAAGGATGTTTGGTGGAGCCAAAGTGCTGAACATATAATAAAAATAGCCTACAGTAGAGACACTTTACAGAAAATACAACAGCACAGATTGTTCAGAGTATCAGTATGAGAAAAACGACACCCTCTGTCCTTAGACCCTCTGTCCTTTGACCCTCTATCCTTAGACCCTCTGTCCTTAGACCCGCTGTCCTTAAACCCTCTCTCCTTAGACCCTCTGTCCTTAGACCCTCACACCGTACAAGGAAACACTTCCAGAGAAAACCCACAGTTTAAAGGGAACATGGGAGAAACCTCAGGGAGAGCAACAGAGGAGGGATCCCTCTCCCAGGACGGACAGACGTGCAATAGATGCCGTGTGTAAATCCAAGAGATAATACATTTTACAGCATATAGACCGAATGTTAGGAAATGCATGTGTCTGTAATAAGAAGATTGTTCCGTTGTTCCGTGTCATTATAAAACATTACGTGCCATTCTAAAACATTCCGTTGTTCCGTGTCATTCTAAAACATTCCGTTGTTCCTTGGTTCCGTGTCATTCTAAAACATTCTGTTGTTCCGTGGTTCCGTGTCATTCTAAAACATTCCGTTGTTCCGTGTCATTCTAAAACATTCCGTTGTTCTGTTGTTCCATGTCATTCTAAAACATTCCGTTGTTCCGTGGCATTCTAAAACCTTCCGTTGTTCCGTGCCATTCTAAAACATTCCATTGTTCCGTGTCATTCTAAAACATACCGTTGTTCCGTGTCATTCTAAAACATTCCGTTGTTCCGTGTCATTCTAAAACATTCGTTGTTCCGTGTCATTCTAAAACATTCCTTTGTTCCGTGGTTCCGTGTCATTCTAAAACATTCCGTGGTTCCGTGTCATTGTAAAACATTCCGTTGTTCCGTGTCATTCTAAAACATTCCGTTGTTCCGTGTCATTCTAAAACATTCCGTTGTTCCGTGCCATTCTAAAACATTCCGTTGTTCCGTGGTTCCGTGTCATACTAAAACATTCCGTTGTTCCGTGTCATTCTAAAACATTCCGTTCAAATCAAATCAAGTTTTATTTATATAGCACATTTATAAAGGATGTTTGGTGGAGCCAAAGTGCTGAACATATAATAAAAATAGCCTACAGTAGAGACACTTTACAGAAAATACAACAGCACAGATTGTTCAGAGTATCAGTATGAGAAAAACGACACCCTCTGTCCTTAGACCCTCTGTCCTTTGACCCTCTATCCTTAGACCCTCTGTCCTTAGACCCTCTGTCCTTAGACCCGCTGTCCTTAAACCCTCTCTCCTTAGACCCTCTGTCCTTAGACCCTCTCTCCTTAGACGCTCACACCGTACAAGGAAACACTTCCAGAGAAAACCAGCAGTTTAAAGGGAACATGGGAGAAAGCTCAGGGAGAGCAACAGAGGAGGGATCCCTCTCCCAGGACGGACAGACGTGCAATAGATGCCGTGTGTAAATCCAAGAGATAATACATTTTACAGCATATAGACCGAATGTTAGGAAATGCATGTGTCTGTAATAAGAAGATTGTTCCGTTGTTCCGTGTCATTATAAAACATTACGTGCCATTCTAAAACATTCCGTTGTTCCGTGTCATTCTAAAACATTCCGTTGTTCCGTGGTTCCGTGTCATTCTAAAACATTCCGTTGTTCCGTTGTTCCGGGTCATTCTAAAACATTCCGTTCATATCAAATCAAGTTTTATTTATATAGCACATTTATAAATGATGTTTGGTGGAGCCAAAGTGCTGAACATATAATAAAAATAGCCTACAGTAGAGACACTTTACAGAAAATACAACAGCACAGATTGTTCAGAGTATCAGTATGAAAAAAACGACACCCTCTGTCCTTAGACCCTCTGTCCTTTGACCCTCTATCCTTAGACCCTCTGTCCTTAGACCCTCACACCGTACAAGGAAACACTTCCAGAGAAAACCCACATTTAAAGTGAACATGGGAGAAACCTCAGGGAGAGCAACAGAGGAGGGATCCCTCTCCCAGGACGGACAGACGTGCAATAGATGCCGTGTGTAAATCCAAGAGATAATACATTTTACAGCATATAGACCGAATGTTAGGAAATGCATGTGTCTGTAATAAGAAGATTGTTCCGTTGTTCCGTGTCATTATAAAACATTACGTGCCATTCTAAAACATTCCGTTGTTCCGTGTCATTCTAAAACATTCCGTTGTTCCGTGGTTCCTTGTCATTCTAAAACATTCTGTTGTTCCGTGGTTCCGTGTCATTCTAAAACATTCCGTTGTTCCGTGTCATTCTAAAACATTCCGTTGTTCCGTGCCATTCTAAAACCTTCCGTTGTTCCGTGTCATTCTAAAACATTCCGTTGTTCTGTTGTTCCATGTCATTCTAAAACATTCCGTTGTTCCGTGGCATTCTAAAACCTTCCGTTGTTCCGTGTCATTCTAAAACATACCGTTGTTCCGTGTCATTCTAAAACGTTCCGTGTCATTCTAAAACATTCCGTTGTTCCGTGTCATTCTAAAACATTCTGTTGTTCCGTGTCATTCTAAAACATTCGTTGTTCCGTGTCATTCTAAAACATTCCTTTGTTCTGTGGTTCCGTGTCATTCTAAAACATTCCGTTGTTCCGTGCAATTCTAAAACATTCCGTTGTTCCGTGTCATTCTAAAACATTCCGTTGTTCCGTGTCATTCTAAAACGTTCCGTGGTTCCGTGTCATTCTAAAACATTCCGTTGTTCCGTGTCATTCTAAAAGATTCCGTGGTTCCATGTCATTCTAAAATATTCTATTGTTCCGTGGTTCCGTGTCATTCTAAAACATTCCGTTGTTCCGTGTCATTCTAAAACATTCCGTTGTTCCGTGCCATTCTAAAACCTTCCGTTGTTCCGTGGTTCCGTGTCATTCTGAAACATTCCGTTGTTCCGTGGTTCCGTGTCATTCTAAAACCTTCCGTGGTTCCGTGTCATTCTAAAACATTCCGTTGTTCCGTGGTTCCGTGTCATTCTAAAACATTCCGTTGTTCCGTGGTTCTGTGTCATTCTAAAACATTCTGTTGTTCCGTGTCATTCTAAAACGTTCCGTGGTTCCGTGTCATTCTAAAACATTCCGTTGTTCCGTGTCATTCTAAAACATTCCGTTGTTCCGTGTCATTCTAAAACATTCCGTTGATCCGTGGTTCCATGTCATTCTAAAACATTCTGTTGTTCCGTGGTTCCGTGTCATTCTAAAACATTCCGTTGTTCCGTGCCATTCTAAAACCTTCCGTTGTTCCGTGGTTCCGTGTCATTCTGAAACATTCCGTTGTTCCGTGTCATTCTAAAACATTCCGTTGTTCCGTGTCATTCTAAAACATTCCGTTCAAATCAAATCAAGTTTTATTTATATAGCACATTTATAAAGGATGTTTGGTGGAGCCAAAGTGCTGAACATATAATAAAAATAGCCTACAGTAGAGACACTTTACAGAAAATACAACAGCACAGATTGTTCAGAGTATCAGTATGAGAAAAACGACACCCTCTGTCCTTAGACCCTCTGTCCTTTGACCCTCTATCCTTAGACCCTCTGTCCTTAGACCCGCTGTCCTTAAACCCTCTCTCCTTAGACCCTCTGTCCTTAGACCCTCACACCGTACAAGGAAACACTTCCAGAGAAAACCCACAGTTTAAAGGGAACATGGGAGAAACCTCAGGGAGAGCAACAGAGGAGGGATCCCTCTCCCAGGACGGACAGACGTGCAATAGATGCCGTGTGTAAATCCAAGAGATAATACATTTTACAGCATATAGACCGAATGTTAGGAAATGCATGTGTCTGTAATAAGAAGATTGTTCCGTTGTTCCGTGTCATTATAAAACATTACGTGCCATTCTAAAACATTCCGTTGTTCCGTGTCATTCTAAAACATTCCGTTGTTCCGTGGTTCCGTGTCATTCTAAAACATTCTGTTGTTCCGTGGTTCCGTGTCATTCTAAAACATTCCGTTGTTCCGTGTCATTCTAAAACATTCCGTTGTTCTGTTGTTCCATGTCATTCTAAAACATTCCGTTGTTCCGTGGCATTCTAAAACCTTCCGTTGTTCCGTGTCATTCTAAAACATACCGTTGTTCCGTGTCATTCTAAAACATACCGTTGTTCCGTGTCATTCTAAAACATTCCGTTGTTCCGTGTCATTCTAAAACATTCGTTGTTCCGTGTCATTCTAAAACATTCATTTGTTCCGTGGTTCCGTGTCATTCTAAAACATTCCGTGGTTCCGTGTCATTGTAAAACATTCCGTTGTTCCGTGTCATTCTAAAACATTCCGTTGTTCCGTGTCATTCTAAAACATTCCGTTGTTCCGTGCCATTCTAAAACATTCCGTTGTTCCGTGGTTCCGTGTCATACTAAAACATTCCGTTGTTCCGTGGTTCCGTGTCATTCTAAAACATTCCGTTGTTCCGTGGTTCCGTGTCATTCTAAAACATTCTGTTGTTCCGTGTCATTCTAAAACGTTCCGTGGTTCCGTGTCATTCTAAAACATTCCGTTGTTCCGTGTCATTCTAAAACATTCCGTTGTTCCGTGGTTCCATGTCATTCTAAAACATTCTGTTGTTCCGTGGTTCCGTGTCATTCTAAAACATTCTGTTGTTCCGTGCCATTCTAAAACCTTCCGTTGTTCCGTGGTTCCGTGTCATTCTGAAACATTCCGTTGTTCCGTGGTTCCGTGTCATTCTAAAACATTCCGTTGTTCCGTGTCATTCTAAAACATTCCGTTGTTCCGTGCCATTCTAAAACCTTCCATTGTTCCGTGTCATTTTAAAACATTCCATTGTTCCGTGTCATTCTAAAACATTCCGTTGTTCTGTTGTTCCATGTCATTCTAAAACATTCCGTTGTTCCGTGGCATTCTAAAACCTTCCGTTGTTCCGTGCCATTCTAAAACATTCCGTTGTTCCGTGTCATTCTAAAACATACCGTTGTTCCGTGTCATTCTAAAACATTCCGTTGTTCCGTGTCATTCTAAAACATTCTAAAACATTCCGTTTTTCCGTGTCATTCTAAAACATTCCGTTGTTCCGTGTCATTCTAAAACATTCCGTTGTTCCGTGTCATTCTAAAACATTCGTTGTTCCGTGTCATTCTAAAACATTCCATTGTTCCGTGGTTCCGTGTCATTCTAAAACATTCCGTTGTTCCGTGTCATTCTAAAACATTCCGTTGTTCCGTGCCATTCTAAAACATTCCGTTGTTCCGTGGTTCCGTGTCATTCTAAAACATTCCGTTGTTCCGTGGTTCCGTGTCATTCTAAAACATTCTGTTGTTCCGTGTCATTCTAAAACGTTCCGTGTCATTCTAAAACATTCCGTTGTTCCGTGTCATTCTAAAACATTCCGTTCAAATCAAATCAAGTTTTATTTATATAGCACATTTATAAAGGATGTTTGGTGGAGCCAAAGTGCTGAACATATAATAAAAATAGCCTACAGTAGAGACACTTTACAGAAAATACAACAGCACAGATTGTTCAGAGTATCAGTATGAGAAAAACGACACCCTCTGTCCTTAGACCCTCTGTCCTTTGACCCTCTATCCTTAGACCCTCTGTCCTTAGACCCGCTGTCCTTAAACCCTCTCTCCTTAGACCCTCTGTCCTTAGACCCTCACACCGTACAAGGAAACACTTCCAGAGAAAACCCACAGTTTAAAGGGAACATGGGAGAAACCTCAGGGAGAGCAACAGAGGAGGGATCCCTCTCCCAGGACGGACAGACGTGCAATAGATGCCGTGTGTAAATCCAAGAGATAATACATTTTACAGCATATAGACCGAATGTTAGGAAATGCATGTGTCTGTAATAAGAAGATTGTTCCGTTGTTCCGTGTCATTATAAAACATTACGTGCCATTCTAAAACATTCCGTTGTTCCGTGTCATTCTAAAACATTCCGTTGTTCCTTGGTTCCGTGTCATTCTAAAACATTCTGTTGTTCCGTGGTTCCGTGTCATTCTAAAACATTCCGTTGTTCTGTTGTTCCATGTCATTCTAAAACATTCCGTTGTTCCGTGGCATTCTAAAACCTTCCGTTGTTCCGTGCCATTCTAAAACATTCCGTTGTTCCGTGTCATTCTAAAACATACCGTTGTTCCGTGTCATTCTAAAACATTCCGTTGTTCCGTGTCATTCTAAAACATTCCGTTGTTCCGTGTCATTCTAAAACATTCCGTTGTTCCGTGCCATTCTAAAACATTCCGTTGTTCCGTGGTTCCGTGTCATTCTAAAACATTCCGTTGTTCCGTGGTTCCGTGTCATTCTAAAACATTCCGTTGTTCCGTGGTTCCGTGTCATTCTAAAACATTCTGTTGTTCCGTGTCATTCTAAAACGTTCCGTGGTTCCGTGTCATTCTAAAACATTCCGTTGTTCCGTGTCATTCTAAAACATTCCGTTGTTCCGTGTCATTCTAAAACATTCCGTTGTTCCGTGGTTCCATGTCATTCTAAAACATTCTGTTGTTCCGTGGTTCCGTCTCATTCTAAAACATTCCGTTGTTCCGTGTCATTCTAAAACATTCCGTTGTTCCGTGCCATTCTAAAACCATCCGTTGTTCCGTGGTTCCGTGTCATTCTGAAACATTCCGTTGTTCCGTGGTTCCGTGTCATTCTAAAACATTCCGTTGTTCCGTGTCATTCTAAAACATTCCGTTGTTCCGTGCCATTCTAAAACCTTCCGTTGTTCCGTGTCATTTTAAAACATTCCGTTGTTCCGTGTCATTCTAAAACATTCCGTTGTTCTGTTGTTCCATGTCATTCTAAAACATTCCGTTGTTCCGTGGCATTCTAAAACCTTCCGTTGTTCCGTGCCATTCTAAAACATTCCGTTGTTCCGTGTCATTCTAAAACATACCGTTGTTCCGTGTCATTCTAAAACATTTCGTTGTTCCGTGTCATTCTAAAACATTCCGTTGTTCCGTGTCATTCTAAAACATTCGTTGTTCCGTGTCATTCTAAAACATTCCTTTGTTCCGTGGTTCCGTGTCATTCTAAAACATTCCGTTGTTCCGTGTCATTCTAAAACATTCCGTTGTTCCGTGCCATTCTAAAACATTCCGTTGTTCCGTGGTTCCGTGTCATTCTAAAACATTCCGTTGTTCCGTGGTTCCGTGTCATTCTAAAACATTCTGTTGTTCCGTGTCATTCTAAAACATTCCGTGGTTCCGTGTCATTCTAAAACATTCTGTTGTTCCGTGTCATTCTAAAACGTTCCGTGTCATTCTAAAACATTCGGTTGTTCCGTGTCATTCTAAAACATTCCGTTGTTCCGTGGTTCCGTGTCATTCTAAAACATTCCGTTGTTCCGTGGTTCTGTGTCATTCTAAAACATTCCGTTGTTCCGTGTCATTCTAAAACATACCGTTGTTCCGTGTCATTCTAAAACGTTCCGTGTCATTCTAAAACATTCCGTTGTTCCGTGTCATTCTAAAACATTCGGTTGTTCCGTGTCATTCTAAAACATTCGTTGTTCCGTGTCATTCTAAAACATTCCTTTGTTCCGTGGTTCCGTGTCATTCTAAAACATTCCGTTGTTCCGTGTCATTCTAAAACATACCGTTGTTCCGTGTCATTCTAAAACATTCCGTTGTTCCGTGTCATTCTAAAACATTCCGTTGTTCCGTGGTTCCGTGTCATTCTAAAACATTCTGTTGTTCCGTGTCATTCTAAAACGTTCCGTGGTTCCGTGTCATTCTAAAACATTCCGTTGTTCCGTGTCATTCTAAAACATTCCGTTCAAATCAAATCAAGTTTTATTTATATAGCACATTTATAAAGGATGTTTGGTGGAGCCAAAGTGCTGAACATATAATAAAAATAGCCTACAGTAGAGACACTTTACAGAAAATACAACAGCACAGATTGTTCAGAGTATCAGTATGAGAAAAACGACACCCTCTGTCCTTAGACCCTCTGTCCTTTGACCCTCTATCCTTAGACCCTCTATCCTTAGACCCTCTGTCCTTAGACCCTCTGTCCTTACACCCGCTGTCCTTAAACCCTCTCTCCTTAGACCCTCTGTCCTTAGACCCTCTCTCCTTAGACCCTCACACCGTACAAGGAAACACTTCCAGAGAAAACCAGCAGTTTAAAGGGAACATGGGAGAAAGCTCAGGGAGAGCAACAGAGGAGGGATCCCTCTCCCAGGACGGACAGACGTGCAATAGATGCCGTGTGTAAATCCAAGAGATAATACATTTTACAGCATATAGACCGAATGTTAGGAAATGCATGTGTCTGTAATAAGAAGATTGTTCCGTTGTTCCGTGTCATTATAAAACATTACGTGCCATTCTAAAACATTCCGTTGTTCCGTGTCATTCTAAAACATTCCGTTGTTCCGTGGTTCCGTGTCATTCTAAAACATTCTGTTGTTCCGTGGTTCCGTGTCATTCTAAAACATTCCGTTGTTCCATGTCATTCTAAAACATTCCGTTGTTCCGTGCCATTCTAAAACCTTCCGTTGTTCCGTGTCATTCTAAAACGTTCCATGTCATTCTAAAACATTCCGTTGTTCTGTTGTTCCATGTCATTGTAAAACATTCCTTTGTTCCGTGGCATTCTAAAACCTTCCGTTGTTCCTTGCCATTCTAAAACATTCCGTTGTTCCGTGTCATTCTAAAACATACCGTTGTTCCGTGTCATTCTAAAACGTTCCGTGTCATTCTAAAACATTCCGTTGTTCCGTGTCATTCTAAAACATTCGTTGTTCCGTGTCATTCTAAAACATTCCTTTGTTCCGTGGTTCCGTGTCATTCTAAAACATTCCGTTGTTCCGTGCCATTCTAAAACATTCCGTGGTTCCGTGTCATTCTAAAACATTCCGTTGTTCCGTGGTTCTGTGTCATTCTAAAACATTCCGTTGTTCCGTGTCATTCTAAAACGTTCCGTGTCATTCTAAAACATTCCGTTGTTCCGTGTCATTCTAAAACATTCCGTTGTTCCGTGCCATTCTAAAACATTCCGTTGTTCCGTGGTTCCGTGTCATTCTAAAACATTCCGTTGTTCCGTGGTTCTGTGTCATTCTAAAACATTCTGTTGTTCCGTGTCATTCTAAAACGTTCCGTGGTTCCGTGTCATTCTAAAACATTCCGTTGTTCCGTGTCATTCTAAAACGTTCCGTGTCATTCTAAAACATTCCGTTGTTCTGTTGTTCCATGTCATTCTAAAACATTCCGTTGTTCCGTGGCATTCTAAAACCTTCCGTTGTTCCGTGTCATTCTAAAACATTCCGTTGATCCGTGGTTCCATGTCATTCTAAAACATTCTGTTGTTCCGTTGTTCCGTGCCATTCTAAAACCTTCCGTTGTTCCGTGGTTCCGTGTCATTCTGAAACATTCCGTGTCATTCTAAAACATTCCGTTGTTCCGTGTCATTCTAAAACATTCCGTTGTTCCGTGTCATTCTAAAACATTCCGTTCAAATCAAATCAAGTTTTATTTATATAGCACATTTATAAAGGATGTTTGGTGGAGCCAAAGTGCTGAACATATAATAAAAATAGCCTACAGTAGAGACACTTTACAGAAAATACAACAGCACAGATTGTTCAGAGTATCAGTATGAGAAAAACGACACCCTCTGTCCTTAGACACTCTGTCCTTTGACCCTCTATCCTTAGACCCTCTGTCCTTAGACCCTCTGTCCTTAGACCCGCTGTCCTTAAACCCTCTCTCCTTAGACCCTCAAACCGTACAAGGAAACACTTCCAGAGAAAACCCACAGTTTAAAGGGAACATGGGAGAAACCTCAGGGAGAGCAACAGAGGAGGGATCCCTCTCCCAGGACGGACAGACGTGCAATAGATGCCGTGTGTAAATCCAAGAGACAATACATTTTACAGCATATAGACCGAATGTTAGGAAATGCATGTGTCTGTAATAAGAAGATTGTTCCGTTGTTCCGTGTCATTATAAAACATTACGTGCCATTCTAAAACATTCCGTTGTTCCGTGTCATTCTAAAACATTCCGTTGTTCCTTGGTTCCGTGTCATTCTAAAACATTCTGTTGTTCCGTGGTTCCGTGTCATTCTAAAACATTCCGTTGTTCCGTGTCATTCTAAAACATTCCGTTGTTCTGTTGTTCCATGTCATTCTAAAACATTCCGTTGTTCCGTGGCATTCTAAAACCTTCCGTTGTTCCGTGCCATTCTAAAACATTCCGTTGTTCCGTGTCATTCTAAAACATACCGTTGTTCCGTGTCATTCTAAAACATTCCGTTGTTCCGTGTCATTCTAAAACATTCGTTGTTCCGTGTCATTCTAAAACATTCCTTTGTTCCGTGGTTCCGTGTCATTCTAAAACATTCCGTGGTTCCGTGTCATTGTAAAACATTCCGTTGTTCCGTGTCATTCTAAAACATTCCGTTGTTCCGTGTCATTCTAAAACATTCCGTTGTTCCGTGCCATTCTAAAACATTCCGTTGTTCCGTGTCATACTAAAACATTCCGTTGTTCCGTGGTTCCGTGTCATTCTAAAACATTCCGTTGTTCCGTGGTTCCGTGTCATTCTAAAACATTCTGTTGTTCCGTGTCATTCTAAAACGTTCCGTGGTTCCGTGTCATTCTAAAACATTCCGTTGTTCCGTGTCATTCTAAAACATTCCGTTGTTCCGTGGTTCCATGTCATTCTAAAACATTCTGTTGTTCCGTGGTTCCGTGTCATTCTAAAACATTCCGTTGTTCCGTGTCATTCTAAAACATTCCGTTGTTCCGTGCCATTCTAAAACATTCCGTTGTTCCGTGTCATTCTAAAACATACCGTTGTTCCGTGTCATTCTAAAACATTCCGTTGTTCCGTGTCATTCTAAAACATTCTAAAACATTCCGTTGTTCCGTGTCATTCTAAAACATTCCGTTGTTCCGTGTCATTCTAAAACATTCCGTTGTTCCGTGTCATTCTAAAACATTCGTTGTTCCGTGTCATTCTAAAACATTCCTTTGTTCCGTGGTTCCGTGTCATTCTAAAACATTCCGTTGTTCCGTGTCATTCTAAAACATTCCGTTGTTCCGTGCCATTCTAAAACATTCCGTTGTTCCGTGGTTCCGTGTCATTCTAAAACATTCCGTTGTTCCGTGGTTCCGTGTCATTCTAAAACATTCTGTTGTTCCGTGTCATTCTAAAACGTTCCGTGGTTCCGTGTCATTCTAAAACATTCCGTTGTTCCGTGTCATTCTAAAACATTCCGTTCAAATCAAATCAAGTTTTATTTATATAGCACATTTATAAAGGATGTTTGGTGGAGCCAAAGTGCTGAACATATAATAAAAATAGCCTACAGTAGAGACACTTTACAGAAAATACAACAACACAGATTGTTCAGAGTATCAGTATGAGAAAAACGACTCCCTCTGTCCTTAGACCCTCTGTCCTTTGACCCTCTATCCTTAGACCCTCTGTCCTTAGACCCTCTGTCCTTAGACCCGCTGTCCTTAAACCCTCTCTCCTTAGACCCTCTGTCCTTAGACCCTCTCTCCTTAGACCCTCACACCGTACAAGGAAACACTTCCAGAGAAAACCAGCAGTTTAAAGGGAACATGGGAGAAAGCTCAGGGAGAGCAACAGAGGAGGGATCCCTCTCCCAGGACGGACAGACGTGCAATAGATGCCGTGTGTAAATCCAAGAGATAATACATTTTACAGCATATAGACCGAATGTTAGGAAATGCATGTGTCTGTAATAAGAAGATTGTTCCGTTGTTCCGTGTCATTATAAAACATTACGTGCCATTCTAAAACATTCCGTTGTTCCGTGTCATTCTAAAACATTCCGTTGTTCCGTGGTTCCGTGTCATTCTAAAACATTCTGTTGTTCCGTGGTTCCGTGTCATTCTAAAACATTCCGTTGTTCCGTGTCATTCTAAAACATTCCGTTGTTCCGTGCCATTCTAAAACCTTCCGTTGTTCCGTGTCATTCTAAAACGTTCCGTTGTTCTGTTGTTCCATGTCATTGTAAAACATTCCGTTGTTCCGTGTCATTCTAAAACATTCCGTTGTTCCGTGTCATTCTAAAACATTCCGTTGATCCGTGGTTCCATGTCATTCTAAAACATTCTGTTGTTCCGTGGTTCCGTGTCATTCTAAAACATTCCGTTGTTCCGTGCCATTCTAAAACCTTCCGTTGTTCCGTGGTTCCGTGTCATTCTGAAACATTCCGTGTCATTCTAAAACATTCCGTTGTTCCGTGTCATTCTAAAACATTCCGTTGTTCCGTGTCATTCTAAAACATTCCGTTCAAATCAAATCAAGTTTTATTTATATAACACATTTATAAAGGATGTTTGGTGGAGCCAAAGTGCTGAACATATAATAAAAATAGCCTACAGTAGAGACACTTTACAGAAAATACAACAGCACAGATTGTTCAGAGTATCAGTATGAGAAAAACGACACCCTCTGTCCTTAGACCCTCTATCCTTAGACCCTCTGTCCTTAGACCCTCTGTTCTTAGACCCGCTGTCCTTAAACCCTCTCTCCTTAGACTCTCACACCGTACAAGGAAACACTTCCAGAGAAAACCCACAGTTTAAAGGGAACATGGGAGAAAGCTCAGGGAGAGCAACAGAGGAGGGATCCCTCTCCCAGGACGGACAGACGTGCAATAGATGCCGTGTGTAAATCCAAGAGATAATACATTTTACAGCATATAGACCGAATGTTAGGAAATGCATGTGTCTGTAATAAGAAGATTGTTCCGTTGTTCCGTGTCATTATAAAACATTACGTGCCATTCTAAAACATTCCGTTGTTCCGTGTCATTCTAAAACATTCCGTTGTTCCTTGGTTCCGTGTCATTCTAAAACATTCTGTTGTTCCGTGGTTCCGTGTCATTCTAAAACATTCCGTTGTTCCGTGTCATTCTAAAACATTCCGTTGTTCTGTTGTTCCATGTCATTCTAAAACATTCCGTTGTTCCGTGGCATTCTAAAACCTTCCGTTGTTCCGTGCCATTCTAAAACATTCCGTTGTTCCGTGTCATTCTAAAACATACCGTTGTTCCGTGTCATTCTAAAACATTCGTTGTTCCGTGTCATTCTAAAACATTCCTTTGTTCCGTGGTTCCGTGTCATTCTAAAACATTCCGTGGTTCCGTGTCATTGTAAAACATTCCGTTGTTCCGTGTCATTCTAAAACATTCCGTTGTTCCGTGTCATTCTAAAACATTCCGTTGTTCCGTGCCATTCTAAAACATTCCGTTGTTCCGTGGTTCCGTGTCATTCTAAAACATTCCGTTGTTCCGTGGTTCCGTGTCATTCTAAAACATTCCGTTGTTCCGTGGTTCCGTGTCATTCTAAAACATTCTGTTGTTCCGTGTCATTCTAAAACGTTCCGTGGTTCCGTGTCATTCTAAAACATTCCGTTGTTCCGTGTCATTCTAAAACATTCCGTTGTTCCGTGTCATTCTAAAACATTCCGTTGTTCCATGGTTCCATGTCATTCTAAAACATTCTGTTGTTCCGTGGTTCCGTGTCATTCTAAAACATTCCGTTGTTCCGTGTCATTCTAAAACATTCCGTTGTTCCGTGCCATTCTAAAACCTTCCGTTGTTCCGTGGTTCCGTGTCATTCTGAAACATTCCGTTGTTCCGTGGTTCCATGTCATTCTAAAACATTCCGTTGTTCCGTGTCATTCTAAAACATTCCGTTGTTCCGTGCCATTCTAAGACCTTCCGTTGTTCCGTGTCATTTTAAAACATTCCGTTGTTCCGTGTCATTCTAAAACATTCCGTTGTTCTGTTGTTCCATGTCATTCTAAAACATTCCGTTGTTCCGTGGCATTCTAAAACCTTCCGTTGTTCCGTGCCATTCTAAAACATTCCGTTGTTCCGTGTCATTCTAAAACATACCGTTGTTCCGTGTCATTCTAAAACATTCCGTTGTTCCGTGTCATTCTAAAACATTCTAAAACATTCCGTTGTTCCGTGTCATTCTAAAACATTCCGTTGTTCCGTGTCATTCTAAAACATTCCGTTGTTCCGTGTCATTCTAAAACATTCGTTGTTCCGTGTCATTCTAAAACATTCCTTTGTTCCGTGGTTCCGTGTCATTCTAAAACATTCCGTTGTTCCGTGTCATTCTAAAACATTCCGTTGTTCCGTGCCATTCTAAAACATTCCGTTGTTCCGTGGTTCCATGTCATTCTAAAACATTCTGTTGTTCCGTGGTTCCGTGTCATTCTAAAACATTCCGTTGTTCCGTGCCATTCTAAAACCTTCCGTTGTTCCGTGGTTCCGTGTCATTCTGAAACATTCCGTGTCATTCTAAAACATTCCGTTGTTCCGTGTCATTCTAAAACATTCCGTTGTTCCGTGTCATTCTAAAACATTCCGTTCAAATCAAATCAAGTTTTATTTATATAGCACATTTATAAAGGATGTTTGGTGGAGCCAAAGTGCTGAACATATAATAAAAATAGCCTACAGTAGAGACACTTTACAGAAAATACAACAGCACAGATTGTTCAGAGTATCAGTATGAGAAAAACGACACCCTCTGTCCTTAGACCCTCTATCCTTAGACCCTCTGTCCTTAGACCCTCTGTCCTTAGACCCGCTGTCCTTAAACCCTCTCTCATTAGACCCTCACACCGTACAAGGAAACACTTCCAGAGAAAACCCACAGTTTAAAGGGAACATGGGAGAAAGCTCAGGGAGAGCAACAGAGGAGGGATCCCTCTCCCAGGACGGACAGACGTGCAATAGATGCCGTGTGTAAATCCAAGAGATAATACATTTTACAGCATATAGACCGAATGTAAGGAAATGCATGTGTCTGTAATAAGAAGATTGTTCCGTTGTTCCGTGTCATTATAAAACATTACGTGCCATTCTAAAACATTCCGTTGTTCCGTGTCATTCTAAAACATTCCGTTGTTCCTTGGTTCCGTGTCATTCTAAAACATTCTGTTGTTCCGTGGTTCCGTGTCATTCTAAAACATTCCGTTGTTCCGTGTCATTCTAAAACATTCCGTTGTTCTGTTGTTCCATGTCATTCTAAAACATTCCGTTGTTCCGTGGCATTCTAAAACCTTCCGTTGTTCCGTGCCATTCTAAAACATTCCGTTGTTCCGTGTCATTCTAAAACATACCGTTGTTCCGTGTCATTCTAAAACATTCCGTTGTTCCGTGTCATTCTAAAACATTCCGTTGTTCTGTTGTTCCATGTCATTCTAAAACATTCCGTTGTTCCGTGGCATTCTAAAACCTTCCGTTGTTCCGTGCCATTCTAAAACATTCCGTTGTTCCGTGTCATTCTAAAACATACCGTTGTTCCGTGTCATTCTAAAACATTCCGTTGTTCCGTGTCATTCTAAAACATTCGTTGTTCCGTGTCATTCTAAAACATTCCGTTGTTCTGTTGTTCCATGTCATTCTAAAACATTCCGTTGTTCCGTGGCATTCTAAAACCTTCCGTTGTTCCGTGCCATTCTAAAACATTCCGTTGTTCCGTGTCATTCTAAAACATACCGTTGTTCCGTGTCATTCTAAAACATTCCGTTGTTCCGTGTCATTCTAAAACATTCCGTTGTTCCTTGGTTCCGTGTCATTCTAAAACATTCTGTTGTTCCGTGGTTCCGTGTCATTCTAAAACATTCCGTTGTTCCGTGTGTGACGACCCCTGCCTGTGTGTGTGTGTGTGTGTGTGTGTCTTTAAGGTTCTCTCCTGTGGCTGATCAGTGGGGATTGCGGACACCTGGCGGCTGTGACTGGAGGGTTAAAAGAGCCTTGACTGAGATCCACAGTCTCTCTCCCCGCCGAGGACCGGACCTCGGAGAGCAGCCACGACGATTATTATTATTTGTTTTGCTTTGCCCTTTGGTTACTTTTGGCGCAATAAATACCTTTTTCATATACGTGCTGGTCCTTCCCACGCTTTTTGTTATGGCTAAGAGCCAGGCCATGACAGATGGGGGCTCGTCCACTTCTTCTATCTATGATACAGCGACGGATAGGTAAGATTTGTGTTAGGAGTTGGTGCGCGTGTATACAGTTTGTTGGAGGCGCGTTTGCAGTGCGGCCAGTTTCTTTGTTTCGGCTCGTTGTGGGAAGGACATATTAGATCGTTGTTTGGGGACTGATTTGATTACTTTGGGAGGCTTTGATTAGTTTGAAATTATGTTTCGGGAGAGTGGTTGCTAGTTGTTCTTGGGCGTGGTCAGCTGGTTGTTTGTTGGTGCGTTGCAGGTGGAGCAGTGCGGAGCGGTGCGGAGTTTTCCCTGGCAGGTTAAGCGGCGGTTCCCTTGGGATTGTTGAGCGGGGTGTGTAGTGTTGCGGAGAAAGTGGTTGAAGCTTCGGCTTGGGAGCATGGCCGTGGTCTCAGTAGTGTTGCTAGCTTGCTAGTCGCTTTGCTGGGCCAGCGGTCTCCAGTGCATAAATACCCACCACGAGTAACTGCATGAAGACTAGGGAGGAGATTAGTCAGTGGGAGGGTGATAGTTAGTGGGGAAACTCCAATCAAAAAGTTAGTGTTGGTCCACGTGGGACGCATAATAAACGCTGTGGTGTTTGTCCGGTTTGTTTTTGTTTTTTTCCTTATTTCTGCGTCAAGGTCCGGTGAGGGGTCGTTGTAGCTGAGTATGGCTGAGGTAGAGGCATTTATTAAAGCTCCTTCTCAGGAGTCGCTTGGCACTTTTTCGAGAGAGCAGCTGCTCTTGATTGCTGAGCATTTCTCTGTGTCTATTGTCGGTGATAGAAGGGTGAAAGACAACATAAAAGACTCTATAGTGTCGACATTAAGGGAGACAGGAGTGTTTGCTGCAAAGGAAGAGGGGGTTTTGTTAAAACCTTTTTTTCAGGCTAGTGCACTTTCTTTTGAGCAGCAGAAGGAAATGTTGATGTTGCAGCTGGAACATGACAAAGTGAAGTATGAATTGGGATTTGAAAAGGAGATCGCAGTGGAGCGGATGCGACAAGAGACTGAGAAAGCCAAGATAGAGTTGGAGGGACATCGTCTGTCTAGTCTCAGAGATAGCGCGTTGTCCGGTGAGGGGCTGGGTGAACAGGTGCCCAGGTCTCCTCATCGCTTTGATATTAATAATCTGCGCTTGCTGCCTCACTTTAATGAAAGTGATCCCGACACGTTTTTTTTGTTATTTGAACGTGTAGCTAGGGCTAGAGATTGGCCTGATGCAGACTGCGCTCTGATGCTTCAGTGTGTTCTCACAGGGAGAGCGCAGTCTGCATATTCCTCGTTATGTCTGGAAGATAGCTCTAGCTACAGTAAAATAAAATCGGCGGTGCTTAGAGCATATGAACTTGTGCCAGAGGCCTATAGACAGCGTTTTAGGTCCTTTGAGCAAAAACGAGATCAAACATATGTGGAGATGGCGAGGGATTTGTCTGTTCATTTTAAGCGTTGGTTAACTGCTCTGGAGATCACTTCTTTTGACGATTTGTGTGAACTCATGATTTTGGAACAGTTCAAGAATATTCTTCCTGACAGGATTGCTACTTACGTAACAGAACACAGGGTCACTTCTGCGGCTCAAGCTGCTGTGGCAGCTGATGAGTTGGTGTTGCTTCATAAGAGCAGGTTCGGAGGGCGCTCTGGGGCCCTAACTGTTTGTGAGGGAAATGGAAGGGATGTTGGGATGGATCCAAGGAAATTGAGTTTGGAAAAATCTGATGTGGATAAAAGAAACGATACTTGCAACTACTGTCGGGAAAAGGGCCATTGGAAGGGAGAGTGTCCTGTGCTCAGAGCAAAATCCAAGGGAGGAGGGTTTTTTGTTAAACCGATTGCATTGGCCGCTCCGGTGAAAAACTGCTGTGTTGCCGATGTGCTTACAGCCCACTTATGTGGATCAGATGTTTTGGCATCGTATGCCCCTTTTATAAGAGACGGCTCTGTGTCATTGGTAGGTAGCGATGTCAGAGTTCCAGTTAAAATCTTGCGGGACACAGGGGCTTTTGACTCCTTTATTGTGGATTCTGTGTTGCCTTTGTCTGAGGAAAGTGATACTGGTGACACGGTTCTGAGTCGGGGGATGGGATTAAAGGTTCTCCCTATTCCTGTTCACAGGATGTATATCGACTGTGATCTGGTTAAGGGTGAAGTAGCTATTGGTGTACGTCCAGCTTTGCCAATCGAGGGGATACATTTTATTCTGGGCAACGGTTTGGCAGGTAGCAGAGTCTGGACTGATGTTTCCCCAGCGGTTTCAGTCACAGGCGGTCTGGTTGAGGCGGGGTCTGAGGAGAGCTCTGCAGTGGGGTTAGACGTTACGTCCTCTTGTGTGATCACTCGTGCTATGGCCAAAACAGATCATGACTGGTCACCAGATGGAAAGTCTGGTGAGGCGGTGGAGGTTCCATCTTTGTCTGAGTTTTCGGTATTACTTGCACACAATGAGGTTTTAGACGAACAACGTCAGGATTCTTCGTTGAAGGAAATGTTCGACCGTGTTGTGCCGGTTGCAGAGCTGGAAAATGCTTCAAGTGGATACTTGTTGCATAATGGCTTGTTGTTTAGAAAATGGGTTCCTGTGGCTGATGGTGGTGTGGTGAAAAATGTTTTCCAGCTGGTGGTGCCAACTAAGTTTCGTCCTCTTGTTCTGAAAGTCGCACATGATGAGTGTGGACACTTTGGTGTTCGGAAAACATACTTGAACATCCTGAAACACTACTTTTGGCCACGTCTGAAAAGAGATGTGTCGCAGTACATTAGAACATGCCACGTGTGTCAGTTAACAGGGAAACCAAACCAGCAGGTTAAACCAGCACCACTACAGCCGATACAAGTGGTAAGTGAGCCGTTTACACACCTCATTGTGGATTGTGTGGGACCATTACCGTGTTCAAGGTCTGGTTGCAAATATCTGCTGACAGTGATGTGTCAAACCACTAGGTATCCAGCTGCTTATCCTTTGAGGTCGATTACCACTAAAGCGGTGGTTAAGGCTTTGTCGCAGTTTATTTCGATATTTGGTATTCCTAAGGTCATCCAGAGTGATCAAGGCTCCAATTTTTCGTCTCACATGTTTGGTCAGGTGTTGAAGCTTTTGAAAATTAAAAAGAACCAATCAACAGCGTACCACGCCCAAAGCCAAGGTGCCTTGGAAAGGTTTCACCAGACATTGAAATCCTTGTTACGTGCATACTGTACGGAACTAGATGGAGACTGGGAGGAGGGTCTTCCATGGTTAATGTTGGCTGCGAGGGAGGCGGTACATGAAGGTACGGGGTTTAGCCCTAATGAGTTGGTTTTCGGACATGCTGTACGGGGTCCCTTAGCAGTGCTGAAAGAGGGGTGTGTGGACACTGAGCCACCACAGAGTTTAGTTGATTACGTGAATGGATTCAGACATCGGTTGGTGGTAGCCTTGAGTATGGCACAGGAAAAGCTGTCAGTTTCTCAGCGTAAAATGAAGAAGTTGTATGACCGTGGTTCGGTACGACGGGAGTTTAATCCAGGTGACCAGGTTCTATCCCTTATGCCTATTGTTGGTTCCCCATTTCAGGCTAAGTATTCAGGTCCGTACACTGTCATTGAAAGAAGGTCTGACCTAAATTATGTTGTGGCAACACCAGAACGGAGGAAGACCAAACGCCTCTATCATATAAATCTTCTGAAACCTTACCACCGGCGTGAGGTTAATACAGACACAGAGAGGACGAAGGACGGGGTGCATCCAGCTGTGGCTGTGACGTCACTTGGGTTGATGCATGAGGGAGATAGGGTGCCTGAACCTGATGATAGTTTGCTCTGTGGTCGTTTGAGAAATTCTGAATCCCTGGGTAATTTAGATGGGTTGTTTTCTCATTTGCCGGAATCGCGACGTGAGGAACTCTCAGTATTGGTACACAAGTATCTGTGTTTGTTTGGAGATACTCCTTCGCAAACTGACTGGGCTGAGCATGATATTGATGTTGGAGACGCTCGGCCAATTAAGCAACATTTTTATCGCATGCCACCAGTTAAGCGCAAGTGTTTAGATGCTGAGATTAATTACATGTTGGAGAATAACATTGCTGTCCCATCGGCATCTAGTTGGGCGTCCCCATGTATTTTGGTGCCGAAGCAGGATGGAACACCTAGGTTCTGTACTGATTTAAGGAAGGTGAATGCGGTGACGAAATCTGACTCTTTTCCTTTGCCAAGAATGGATGATTGTATAGATCAGGTGGGATCTGCGAGATATGTTAGCAAGTTTGATTTGCTGAAGGGTTATTGGCAGGTCCCTTTGTCCAAGCGGGCGCAAGAAATATCCGCATTTATCACACCAGCTGGACTTTATTCATATAAAGTGATGCCATTTGGGTTGAAAAATGCTCCCGCTACATTCCAACGTCTGATGAATCGCGTGGTGTCGGGTTTAGAGGGCTGTACTGTGTATCTAGACGATTTAGTAATTTGCAGTGATACTTGGTCTTCTCATGTTCAGCGCATCGAGCTGTTGTTTGAACGATTGGCGGAGGCACACCTGACTATTAATTTGGCCAAATGTGCCTTTGCAAAGGCCACAGTGACATACCTTGGCCATGTGGTGGGTCAGGGTTGTGTGGCTCCAGTTCTGGCCAAGGTCAGGGCAATATCTGAATATCCACAGCCCACAACCAAAAAGGAACTCCAACGGTTTCTGGGTATGGTGGGTTACTACAGGAGGTTCTGTGAACATTTTTCCACTACAGTGTTTCATCTGACTGAACTTCTTAGGGGTAAGGTAAGATATACTTGGTCGGTTGACTGTCAGAGAGCGTTTGATAACGTTAAATCTCTTTTGTGTTCCTCTCCGGTACTGGCTGCTCCATGTTTTGACCGACCTTTTAATCTCGAAGTAGATGCAAGCCAGGTCGGAGCGGGTGCGGTTTTGCTCCAGGGTGACAATGAGGGGGTGGTGAGACCAGTTAAGTTTCTTCTCAAAGAAGCTTAACTGCTACCAGAAAAATTACTCAGTGATTGAGAAGGAAGCATTGTCACTCATCTGGGCGTTGCAACATTTCAATGTATATGTGGGAGCAGGAGGACCAATTGTGGTGTACACAGATCATAATCCTCTGACTTTTCTGCATTCAATGAAATGTCCTAACCAAAGATTGACGAGGTGGTCTTTGTTCCTCCAGGCTTATAATCTGGATGTTAGGCACATTAGGGGATCGGACAATGTTACTGCTGACGCGCTATCGCGTGCTCCATGGCACTAAGTAGGTGTTAGCTGGACCTTGATGTTTATTTATTACCTGTGTTACTGTTGGCTAAATCGTTCTCGCTCTGCCCATCTTTTTAAAGTGTGCTTCTCAGATATCTGTGTTGCTAAGGATGTGGCTGGTTGCTGAAGGTGGAGTTGCGGTAATAGGTGGTATGTTACCATTAGGGTTCGTGAAGATAGGGATATATATTTTTTTTTTTTTTTTTTGTTTTTGTTTGATGACTCTTTATCTGGGATGGGGTTGGCTTGTTATATCGGTGGTCCTGGGGACACCGATTTTAAGGGGGGGGGTGTGACGACCCCTGCCTGTGTGTGTGTGTGTGTCTTTAAGGTTCTCTCCTGTGGCTGATCAGTGGGGATTGCGGACACCTGGCGGCTGTGACTGGAGGGTTAAAAGAGCCTTGACTGAGATCCACAGTCTCTCTCCCCGCCGAGGACCGGACCTCGGAGAGCAGCCACGACGATTATTATTATTTGTTTTGCTTTGCCCTTTGGTTACTTTTGGCGCAATAAATACCTTTTTCATATACGTGCTGGTCCTTCCCACGCTTTTTGTTATGGCTAAGAGCCAGGCCATGACACGTGTCATTCTAAAACATTCCGTTGTTCTGTTGTTCCATGTCATTCTAAAACATTCCGTTGTTCCGTGGCATTCTAAAACCTTCCGTTGTTCCGTGCCATTCTAAAACATTCCGTTGTTCCGTGTCATTCTAAAACATACCGTTGTTCCGTGTCATTCTAAAACATTCCGTTGTTCCGTGTCATTCTAAAACATTCGTTGTTCCGTGTCATTCTAAAACATTCCGTTGTTCCGTGTCATTCTAAAACATTCCGTTGTTCCGTGTCATTCTAAAACATTCGTTGTTCCGTGTCATTCTAAA
This sequence comes from Pogonophryne albipinna, assembly GCA_028583405.1. NCBI lineage: Eukaryota > Metazoa > Chordata > Actinopteri > Perciformes > Artedidraconidae > Pogonophryne > Pogonophryne albipinna. Next base: position 279,772 of record JAPTMU010000029.1, read on the forward strand.
ACATTCCTTTGTTCCGTGGTTCCGTGTCATTCTAAAACATTCCGTTGTTCCGTGTCATTCTAAAACATTCCGTTGTTCCGTGCCATTCTAAAACATTCCGTTGTTCCGTGGTTCCATGTCATTCTAAAACATTCTGTTGTTCCGTGGTTCCGTGTCATTCTAAAACATTCCGTTGTTCCGTGCCATTCTAAAACCTTCCGTTGTTCCGTGGTTCCGTGTCATTCTGAAACATTCCGTGTCATTCTAAAACATTCCGTTGTTCCGTGTCATTCTAAAACATTCCGTTGTTCCGTGTCATTCTAAAACATTCCGTTCAAATCAAATCAAGTTTTATTTATATAGCACATTTATAAAGGATGTTTGGTGGAGCCAAAGTGCTGAACATATAATAAAAATAGCCTACAGTAGAGACACTTTACAGAAAATACAACAGCACAGATTGTTCAGAGTATCAGTATGAGAAAAACGACACCCTCTGTCCTTAGACCCTCTATCCTTAGACCCTCTATCCTTAGACCCTCTGTCCTTAGACCCGCTGTCCTTAAACCCTCTCTCCTTAGACCCTCACACCGTACAAGGAAACACTTCCAGAGAAAACCCACAGTTTAAAGGGAACATGGGAGAAAGCTCAGGGAGAGCAACAGAGGAGGGATCCCTCTCCCAGGACGGACAGACGTGCAATAGATGCCGTGTGTAAATCCAAGAGATAATACATTTTACAGCATATAGACCGAATGTTAGGAAATGCATGTGTCTGTAATAAGAAGATTGTTCCGTTGTTCCGTGTCATTATAAAACATTACGTGCCATTCTAAAACATTCCGTTGTTCCGTGTCATTCTAAAACATTCCGTTGTTCCTTGGTTCCGTGTCATTCTAAAACATTCTGTTGTTCCGTGGTTCCGTGTCATTCTAAAACATTCCGTTGTTCCGTGTCATTCTAAAACATTCCGTTGTTCTGTTGTTCCATGTCATTCTAAAACATTCCGTTGTTCCGTGGCATTCTAAAACCTTCCGTTGTTCCGTGCCATTCTAAAACATTCCGTTGTTCCGTGTCATTCTAAAACATACCGTTGTTCCGTGTCATTCTAAAACATTCCGTTGTTCCGTGTCATTCTAAAACATTCGTTGTTCCGTGTCATTCTAAAACATTCGTTGTTCCGTGTCATTCTAAAACATTCCTTTGTTCCGTGGTTCCGTGTCATTCTAAAACATTCCGTGGTTCCGTGTCATTGTAAAACATTCCGTTGTTCCGTGTCATTCTAAAACATTCCGTTGTTCCGTGTCATTCTAAAACATTCCGTTGTTCCGTGCCATTCTAAAACATTCCGTTGTTCCGTGGTTCCGTGTCATTCTAAAACATTCCGTTGTTCCGTGGTTCCGTGTCATTCTAAAACATTCCGTTGTTCCGTGGTTCCGTGTCATTCTAAAACATTCTGTTGTTCCGTGTCATTCTAAAACGTTCCGTGGTTCCGTGTCATTCTAAAACATTCCGTTGTTCCGTGTCATTCTAAAACATTCCGTTGTTCCGTGTCATTCTAAAACATTCCGTTGTTCCATGGTTCCATGTCATTCTAAAACATTCTGTTGTTCCGTGGTTCCGTGTCATTCTAAAACATTCCGTTGTTCCGTGTCATTCTAAAACATTCCGTTGTTCCGTGCCATTCTAAAACCTTCCGTTGTTCCGTGGTTCCGTGTCATTCTGAAACATTCCGTTGTTCCGTGGTTCCATGTCATTCTAAAACATTCCGTTGTTCCGTGTCATTCTAAAACATTCCGTTGTTCCGTGCCATTCTAAGACCTTCCGTTGTTCCGTGTCATTTTAAAACATTCCGTTGTTCCGTGTCATTCTAAAACATTCCGTTGTTCTGTTGTTCCATGTCATTCTAAAACATTCCGTTGTTCCGTGGCATTCTAAAACCTTCCGTTGTTCCGTGCCATTCTAAAACATTCCGTTGTTCCGTGTCATTCTAAAACATACCGTTGTTCCGTGTCATTCTAAAACATTCCGTTGTTCCGTGTCATTCTAAAACATTCTAAAACATTCCGTTGTTCCGTATCATTCTAAAACATTCCGTTGTTCCGTGTCATTCTAAAACATTCCGTTGTTCCGTGTCATTCTAAAACATTCGTTGTTCCGTGTCATTCTAAAACATTCCTTTGTTCCGTGGTTCCGTGTCATTCTAAAACATTCCGTTGTTCCGTGTCATTCTAAAACATTCCGTTGTTCCGTGCCATTCTAAAACATTCCGTTGTTCCGTGGTTCCATGTCATTCTAAAACATTCTGTTGTTCCGTGGTTCCGTGTCATTCTAAAACATTCCGTTGTTCCGTGCCATTCTAAAACCTTCCGTTGTTCCGTGGTTCCGTGTCATTCTGAAACATTCCGTGTCATTCTAAAACATTCCGTTGTTCTGTGTCATTCTAAAACATTCCGTTGTTCCGTGTCATTCTAAAACATTCCGTTCAAATCAAATCAAGTTTTATTTATATAGCACATTTATAAAGGATGTTTGGTGGAGCCAAAGTGCTGAACATATAATAAAAATAGCCTACAGTAGAGACACTTTACAGAAAATACAACAGCACAGATTGTTCAGAGTATCAGTATGAGAAAAACGACACCCTCTGTCCTTAGACCCTCTATCCTTAGACCCTCTGTCCTTAGACCCTCTGTCCTTAGACCCGCTGTCCTTAAACCCTCTCTCCTTAGACCCTCACACCGTACAAGGAAACACTTCCAGAGAAAACCCACAGTTTAAAGGGAACATGGGAGAAAGCTCAGGGAGAGCAACAGAGGAGGGATCCCTCTCCCAGGACGGACAGACGTGCAATAGATGCCGTGTGTAAATCCAAGAGATAATACATTTTACAGCATATAGACCGAATGTTAGGAAATGCATGTGTCTGTAATAAGAAGATTGTTCCGTTGTTCCGTGTCATTATAAAACATTACGTGCTATTCTAAAACATTCCGTTGTTCCGTGTCATTCTAAAACATTCCGTTGTTCCTTGGTTCCGTGTCATTCTAAAACATTCTGTTGTTCCGTGGTTCCGTGTCATTCTAAAACATTCCGTTGTTCCGTGTCATTCTAAAACATTCCGTTGTTCTGTTGTTCCATGTCATTCTAAAACATTCCGTTGTTCCGTGGCATTCTAAAACCTTCCGTTGTTCCGTGCCATTCTAAAACATTCCTTTGTTCCGTGTCATTCTAAAACATACCGTTGTTCCGTGTCATTCTAAAACATTCCGTTGTTCCGTGTCATTCTAAAACATTCGTTGTTCCGTGTCATTCTAAAACATTCCGTTGTTCTGTTGTTCCATGTCATTCTAAAACATTCCGTTGTTCCGTGGCATTCTAAAACCTTCCGTTGTTCCGTGCCATTCTAAAACATTCCGTTGTTCCGTGTCATTCTAAAACATACCGTTGTTCCGTGTCATTCTAAAACATTCCGTTGTTCCGTGTCATTCTAAAACATTCCGTTGTTCCTTGGTTCCGTGTCATTCTAAAACATTCTGTTGTTCCGTGGTTCCGTGTCATTCTAAAACATTCCGTTGTTCCGTGTCATTCTAAAACATTCCGTTGTTCTGTTGTTCCATGTCATTCTAAAACATTCCGTTGTTCCGTGGCATTCTAAAACCTTCCGTTGTTCCGTGCCATTCTAAAACATTCCGTTGTTCCGTGTCATTCTAAAACATACCGTGGTTCCGTGTCATTCTAAAACATTCCGTTGTTCCGTGTCATTCTAAAACATTCGTTGTTCCGTGTCATTCTAAAACATTCCGTTGTTCCGTGTCATTCTAAAACATTCCGTTGTTCCGTGTCATTCTAAAACATTCGTTGTTCCGTGTCATTCTAAAACATTCCTTTGTTCCGTGGTTCCGTGTCATTCTAAAACATTCCGTTGTTCCGTGTCATTCTAAAACATTCCGTTGTTCCGTGCCATTCTAAAACATTCCGTTGTTCCGTGGTTCCATGTCATTCTAAAACATTCTGTTGTTCCGTGGTTCCGTGTCATTCTGAAACATTCCGTGTCATTCTAAAACATTCCGTTGTTCCGTGTCATTCTAAAACATTCCGTTCAAATCAAATCAAGTTTTATTTATATAGCACATTTATAAAGGATGTTTGGTGGAGCCAAAGTGCTGAACATATAATAAAAATAGCCTACAGTAGAGACACTTTACAGAAAATACAACAGCACAGATTGTTCAGAGTATCAGTATGAGAAAAACGACACCCTCTGTCCTTAGACCCTCTATCCTTAGACCCTCTGTCCTTAGACCCGCTGTCCTTAAACCCTCTCTCCTTAGACCCTCACACCGTACAAGGAAACACTTCCAGAGAAAACCCACAGTTTAAAGGGAACATGGGAGAAAGCTCAGGGAGAGCAACAGAGGAGGGATCCCTCTCCCAGGACGGACAGACGTGCAATAGATGCCGTGTGTAAATCCAAGAGATAATACATTTTACAGCATATAGACCGAATGTTAGGAAATGCATGTGTCTGTAATAAGAAGATTGTTCCGTTGTTCCGTGTCATTATAAAACATTACGTGCCATTCTAAAACATTCCGTTGTTCCGTGTCATTCTAAAACATTCCGTTGTTCCTTGGTTCCGTGTCATTCTAAAACATTCTGTTGTTCCGTGGTTCCGTGTCATTCTAAAACATTCCGTTGTTCCGTGTCATTCTAAAACGTTCTGTTGTTCCATGTCATTCTAAAACATTCCGTTGTTCCGTGGCATTCTAAAACCTTCCGTTGTTCCGTACCATTCTAAAACATTCCGTTGTTCCGTGTCATTCTAAAACATACCGTTGTTCCGTGTCATTCTAAAACATTCCGTTGTTCCGTGTCATTCTAAAACATTCGTTGTTCCGTGTCATTCTAAAACATTCCTTTGTTCCGTGGTTCCGTGTCATTCTAAAACATTCCGTGGTTCCGTGTCATTGTAAAACATTCCGTTGTTCCGTGTCATTCTAAAACATTCCGTTGTTCCGTGTCATTCTAAAACATTCCGTTGTTCCGTGCCATTCTAAAACATTCCGTTGTTCCGTGGTTCCGTGTCATTCTAAAACATTCCGTTGTTCCGTGGTTCCGTGTCATTCTAAAACATTCCGTTGTTCCGTGGTTCCGTGTCATTCTAAAACATTCTGTTGTTCCGTGTCATTCTAAAACGTTCCGTGGTTCCGTGTCATTCTAAAACATTCCGTTGTTCCGTGTCATTCTAAAACATTCCGTTGTTCCGTGTCATTCTAAAACATTCCGTTGTTCCGTGTCATTCTAAAACATTCCGTTGTTCCGTGCCATTCTAAAACCTTCCGTTGTTCCGTGGTTCCGTGTCATTCTGAAACATTCCGTTGTTCCGTGGTTCCATGTCATTCTAAAACATTCCGTTGTTCCGTGTCATTCTAAAACATTCCGTTGTTCCGTGCCATTCTAAGACCTTCCGTTGTTCCGTGTCATTTTAAAACATTCCGTTGTTCCGTGTCATTCTAAAACATTCCGTTGTTCTGTTGTTCCATGTCATTCTAAAACATTCCGTTGTTCCGTGGCATTCTAAAACCTTCCGTTGTTCCGTGCCATTCTAAAACATTCCGTTGTTCCGTGTCATTCTAAAACATAACGTTGTTCCGTGTCATTCTAAAACATTCCGTTGTTCCGTGTCATTCTAAAACATTCTAAAACATTCCGTTGTTCCGTGTCATTCTAAAACATTCCGTTGTTCCGTGTCATTCTAAAACATTCCGTTGTTCCGTGTCATTCTAAAACATTCGTTGTTCCGTGTCATTCTAAAACATTCCTTTGTTCCGTGGTTCCGTGTCATTCTAAAACATTCCGTTGTTCCGTGTCATTCTAAAACATTCCGTTGTTCCGTGCCATTCTAAAACATTCCGTTGTTCCGTGGTTCTGTGTCATTCTAAAACATTCCGTTGTTCCGTGGTTCCGTGTCATTCTAAAACATTCTGTTGTTCCGTGTCATTCTAAAACGTTCCGTGGTTCCGTGTCATTCTAAAACATTCTGTTGTTCCGTGTCATTCTAAAACATTCCGTTCAAATCAAATCAAGTTTTATTTATATAGCACATTTATAAAGGATGTTTGGTGGAGCCAAAGTGCTGAACATATAATAAAAATAGCCTACAGTAGAGACACTTTACAGAAAATACAACAGCACAGATTGTTCAGAGTATCAGTATGAGAAAAACGACACCCTCTGTCCTTAGACCCTCTGTCCTTTGACCCTCTATCCTTAGACCCTCTGTCCTTAGACCCTCTGTCCTTAGACCCGCTGTCCTTAAACCCTCTCTCCTTAGACCCTCTGTCCTTAGACCCTCTCTCCTTAGACCCTCACACCGTACAAGGAAACACTTCCAGAGAAAACCAGCAGTTTAAAGGGAACATGGGAGAAAGCTCAGGGAGAGCAACAGAGGAGGGATCCCTCTCCCAGGACGGACAGACGTGCAATAGATGCCGTGTGTAAATCCAAGAGATAATACATTTTACAGCATATAGACCGAATGTTAGGAAATGCATGTGTCTGTAATAAGAAGATTGTTCCGTTGTTCCGTGTCATTATAAAACATTACGTGCCATTCTAAAACATTCCGTTGTTCCGTGTCATTCTAAAACATTCCGTTGTTCCGTGGTTCCGTGTCATTCTAAAACATTCTGTTGTTCCGTGGTTCCGTGTCATTCTAAAACATTCCGTTGTTCCGTGTCATTCTAAAACATTCCGTTGTTCCGTGCCATTCTAAAACCTTCCGTTGTTCCGTGTCATTCTAAAACGTTCCGTGTCATTCTAAAACATTCCGTTGTTCTGTTGTTCCATGTCATTGTAAAACATTCCTTTGTTCCGTGGCATTCTAAAACCTTCCGTTGTTCCGTGCCATTCTAAAACATTCCGTTGTTCCGTGTCATTCTAAAACATACCGTTGTTCCGTGTCATTCTAAAACGTTCCGTGTCATTCTAAAACATTCGTTGTTCCGTGTCATTCTAAAACATTCCTTTGTTCCGTGGTTCCGTGTCATTCTAAAACATTCCGTTGTTCCGTGCCATTCTAAAACATTCCGTTGTTCCGTGGTTCCGTGTCATTCTAAAACATTCCGTTGTTCCGTGGTTCTGTGTCATTCTAAAACATTCCGTTGTTCCGTGTCATTCTAAAACGTTCCGTGTCATTCTAAAACATTCCGTTGTTCCGTGTCATTCTAAAACATTCCGTTGTTCCGTGCCATTCTAAAACATTCCGTTGTTCCGTGGTTCCGTGTCATTCTAAAACATTCCGTTGTTCCGTGGTTCTGTGTCATTCTAAAACATTCTGTTGTTCCGTGTCATTCTAAAACGTTCCGTGGTTCCGTGTCATTCTAAAACATTCCGTTGTTCCGTGTCATTCTAAAACGTTCCGTGTCATTCTAAAACATTCCGTTGTTCTGTTGTTCCATGTCATTCTAAAACATTCCGTTGTTCCGTGCCATTCTAAAACATTCCGTTGTTCCGTGTCATTCTAAAACATACCGTTGTTCCGTGTCATTCTAAAACATTCCGTTGTTCCGTGTCATTCTAAAACATACCGTGGTTCCGTGTCATTCTAAAACATTCCGTTGTTCCGTGTCATTCTAAAACATTCCGTTGTTCCGTGTCATTCTAAAACATTCGTTGTTCCGTGTCATTCTAAAACATTCCTTTGTTCCGTGGTTCCGTGTCATTCTAAAACATTCCGTTGTTCCGTGCCATTCTAAAACATTCCGTTGTTCCGTGTCATTCTAAAACATACCGTTGTTCCGTGTCATTCTAAAACATTCCGTTGTTCCGTGTCATTCTAAAACATTTGTTGTTCCGTGTCATTCTAAAACATTCCTTTGTTCCGTGGTTCCGTGTCATTCTAAAACATTCCGTGGTTCCGTGTCATTGTAAAACATTCCGTTGTTCCGTGTCATTCTAAAACATTCCGTTGTTCCGTGTCATTCTAAAACATTCCGTTGTTCCGTGCCATTCTAAAACATTCCGTTGTTCCGTGGTTTCGTGTCATACTAAAACATTCCGTTGCTCCGTGGTTCCGTGTCATTCTAAAACATTCCGTTGTTCCGTGGTTCCGTGTCATTCTAAAACATTCTGTTGTTCCGTGTCATTCTAAAACGTTCCGTGGTTCCGTGTCATTCTAAAACATTCCGTTGTTCCGTGTCATTCTAAAACGTTCCGTGGTTCCATGTCATTCTAAAACATTCTGTTGTTCCGTGGTTCCGTGTCATTCTAAAACATTCCGTTGTTCCGTGTCATTCTAAAACATTCCGTTGTTCCGTGTCATTCTAAAACATTCCGTTGTTCCGTGCCATTCTAAAACCTTCCGTTGTTCCGTGGTTCCGTGTCATTCTGAAACATTCCGTTGTTCCGAGGTTCCGTGTCATTCTAAAACATTCCGTTGTTCCGTGTCATTCTAAAACATTCTGTTGTTCTGTTGTTCCATGTCGTTCTAAAACATTCCGTTGTTCCGTGGCATTCTAAAACCTTCCGTTGTTCCGTGCCATTCTAAAACATTCCGTTGTTCCGTGTCATTCTAAAACATACCGTTGTTCCGTGTCATTCTAAAACATTCCGTTGTTCCGTGTCATTCTAAAACATTCTAAAACATTCCGTTGTTCCGTGTCATTCTAAAACATTCCGTTGTTCCGTGTCATTCTAAAACATTCGTTGTTCCGTGTCATTCTAAAACATTCCTTTGTTCCGTGGTTCCGTGTCATTCTAAAACATTCCGTTGTTCCGTGTCATTCTAAAACATTCCGTTGTTCCGTGCCATTCTAAAACATTCCGTTGTTCCGTGGTTCCGTGTCATTCTAAAACATTCCGTTGTTCCGTGGTTCCGTGTCATTCTAAAACATTCTGTTGTTCCGTGTCATTCTAAAACGTTCCGTGGTTCCGTGTCATTCTAAAACATTCCGTTGTTCCGTGTCATTCTAAAACATTCCGTTCAAATCAAATCAAGTTTTATTTATATAGCACATTTATAAAGGATGTTTGGTGGAGCCAAAGTGCTGAACATATAATAAAAATAGCCTACAGTAGAGACACTTTACAGAAAATACAACAGCACAGATTGTTCAGAGTATCAGTATGAGAAAAACGACTCCCTCTGTCCTTAGACCCTCTGTCCTTTGACCCTCTATCCTTAGACCCTCTGTCCTTAGACCCTCTGTCCTTAGACCCGCTGTCCTTAAACCCTCTCTCCTTAGACCCTCTGTCCTTAGACCCTCTCTCCTTAGACCCTCACACCGTACAAGGAAACACTTCCAGAGAAAACCAGCAGTTTAAAGGGAACATGGGAGAAAGCTCAGGGAGAGCAACAGAGGAGGGATCCCTCTCCCAGGACGGACAGACGTGCAATAGATGCCGTGTGTAAATCCAAGAGATAATACATTTTACAGCATATAGACCGAATGTTAGGAAATGCATGTGTCTGTAATAAGAAGATTGTTCCGTTGTTCCGTGTCATTATAAAACATTACGTGCCATTCTAAAACATTCCGTTGTTCCGTGTCATTATAAAACATTCCGTTGTTCCGTGGTTCCGTGTCATTCTAAAACATTCTGTTGTTCCGTGGTTCCGTGTCATTCTAAAACATTCCGTTGTTCCGTGTCATTCTAAAACATTCCGTTGTTCCGTGCCATTCTAAAACCTTCCGTTGTTCCGTGTCATTCTAAAACGTTCCGTGTCATTGTAAAACATTCCGTTGTTCTGTTGTTCCATGTCATTGTAAAACATTCCGTTGTTCCGTGTCATTCTAAAACATTCCGTTGTTCCGTGTCATTCTAAAACATTCCGTTGATCCGTGGTTCCATGTCATTCTAAAACATTCCGTTGTTCCGTGGTTCCGTGTCATTCTGAAACATTCCGTGTCATTCTAAAACATTCCGTTGTTCCGTGTCATTCTAAAACATTCCGTTGTTCCGTGTCATTCTAAAACATTCCGTTCAAATCAAATCAAGTTTTATTTATATAGCACATTTATAAAGGATGTTTGGTGGAGCCAAAGTGCTGAACATATAATAAAAATAGCCTACAGTAGAGACACTTTACAGAAAATACAACAGCACAGATTGTTCAGAATATCAGTATGAGAAAAACGACACCCTCTGTCCTTAGACCCTCTATCCTTAGACCCTCTGTCCTTAGACCCTCTGTCCTTAGACCCGCTGTCCTTAAACCCTCTCTCCTTAGACCCTCACACCGTACAAGGAAACACTTCCAGAGAAAACCCACAGTTTAAAGGGAACATGGGAGAAAGCTCAGGGAGAGCAACAGAGGAGGGATCCCTCTCCCAGGACGGACAGACGTGCAATAGATGCCGTGTGTAAATCCAAGAGATAATACATTTTACAGCATATAGACCGAATGTTAGGAAATGCATGTGTCTGTAATAAGAAGATTGTTCCGTTGTTCCGTGTCATTATAAAACATTACGTGCCATTCTAAAACATTCCGTTGTTCCGTGTCATTCTAAAACATTCCGTTGTTCCGTGGTTCCGTGTCATTCTAAAACATTCTGTTGTTCCGTGGTTCCGTGTCATTCTAAAACATTCCGTTGTTCCGTGTCATTCTAAAACATTCCGTTGTTCCGTGCCATTCTAAAACCTTCCGTTGTTCCGTGTCATTCTAAAACGTTCCGTTTCATTCTAAAACATTCCGTTGTTCTGTTGTTCCATGTCATTGTAAAACATTCCTTTGTTCCGTGGCATTCTAAAACCTTCCGTTGTTCCGTGCCATTCTAAAACATTCCGTTGTTCCGTGTCATTCTAAAACATACCGTTGTTCCGTGTCATTCTAAAATGTTCCGTGTCATTCTAAAACGTTCCGTTGTTCCGTGTCATTCTAAAACATTCGTTGTTCCGTGTCATTCTAAAACATTCCTTTGTTCCGTGGTTCCGTGTCATTCTAAAACATTCCGTTGTTCCGTGCCATTCTAAAACATTCCGTTGTTCCGTGGTTCCGTGTCATTCTAAAACATTCCGTTGTTCCGTGGTTCTGTGTCATTCTAAAACATTCCGTTGTTCCGTGTCATTCTAAAACGTTCCGTGTCATTCTAAAACATTCCGTTGTTCCGTGTCATTCTAAAACATTCCGTTGTTCCGTGCCATTCTAAAACATTCCGTTGTTCCGTGGTTCCGTGTCATTCTAAAACATTCCGTTGTTCCGTGGTTCTGTGTCATTCTAAAACATTCTGTTGTTCCGTGTCATTCTAAAACGTTCCGTGGTTCCGTGTCATTCTAAAACATTCCGTTGTTCTGTGTCATTCTAAAACGTTCCGTGTCATTCTAAAACATTCCGTTGTTCTGTTGTTCCATGTCATTCTAAAACATTCCGTTGTTCCGTGGCATTCTAAAACCTTCCGTTGTTCCGTGCCATTCTAAAACATTCCATTGTTCCGTGTCATTCTAAAACATACCGTTGTTCCGTGTCATTCTAAAACATACCGTTGTTCCATGTCATTCTAAAACATTCTGTGTCATTCTAAAACATTCCGTTGTTCCGTGTCATTCTAAAACGTTCCGTGGTTCCATGTCATTCTAAAACATTCTATTGTTCCGTGGTTCTGTGTCATTCTAAAACATTCCGTTGTTCCGTGTCATTCTAAATATTCCGTTGTTCCGTGCCATTCTAAAACCTTCCGTTGTTCCGTGGTTCCGTGTCATTCTGAAACATTCCGTTTTTCCGTGGTTCCGTGTCATTCTAAAACCTTCCGTGGTTCCGTGTCATTCTAAAACATTCCGTTGTTCCGTGGTTCCGTGTCATTCTAAAACATTCCGTTGTTCCGTGGTTCTGTGTCATTCTAAAACATTCTGTTGTTCCGTGTCATTCTAAAACGTTCCGTGGTTCCGTGTCATTCTAAAACATTCCGTTGTTCCGTGTCATTCTAAAACATTCCGTTGTTCCGTGTCATTCTAAAACATTCCGTTGTTCCGTGGTTCCATGTCATTCTAAAACATTCTGTTGTTCCGTTGTTCTGTGTCATTCTAAAACATTCCGTTGTTCCGTGGTTCCGTGTCATTCTAAAACATTCTGTTGTTCCGTGGTTCCGTGTCATTCTAAAACATTCCGTTGTTCCGTGTCATTCTAAAACATTCCGTTGTTCCGTGCCATTCTAAAACATTCCGTTGTTCCGTGTCATTCTAAAACGTTCCGTTTCATTCTAAAACATTCCGTTGTTCTGTTGTTCCATGTCATTGTAAAACATTCCTTTGTTCCGTGGCATTCTAAAACCTTCCGTTGTTCCGTGCCATTCTAAAACATTCGTTGTTCCGTGTCATTCTAAAACATTCCTTTGTTCCGTGGTTCCGTGTCATTCTAAAACATTCCGTTGTTCCGTGCCATTCTAAAACATTCCGTTGTTCCGTGGTTCCGTGTCATTCTAAAACATTCCGTTGTTCCGTGGTTCTGTGTCATTCTAAAACATTCCGTTGTTCCGTGTCATTCTAAAACGTTCCGTGTCATTCTAAAACATTCCGTTGTTCCGTGTCATTCTAAAACATTCCGTTGTTCCGTGCCATTCTAAAACATTCCGTTGTTCCGTGGTTCCGTGTCATTCTAAAACATTCCGTTGTTCCGTGGTTCTGTGTCATTCTAAAACATTCTGTTGTTCCGTGTCATTCTAAAACGTTCCGTGGTTCCGTGTCATTCTAAAACATTCCGTTGTTCCGTGTCATTCTAAAACGTTCCGTGTCATTCTAAAACATTCCGTTGTTCTGTTGTTCCGTGTCATTCTAAAACATTCCGTTGTTCCGTGCCATTCTAAAACCTTCCGTTGTTCCGTGTCATTTTAAAACATTCCGTTGTTCCGTGTCATTCTAAAACATTCCGTTGTTCTGTTGTTCCATGTCATTCTAAAACATTCCGTTGTTCCGTGGCATTCTAAAACCTTCCGTTGTTCCGTGCCATTCTAAAACATTCCGTTGTTCCGTGTCATTCTAAAACATACCGTTGTTCCGTGTCATTCTAAAACATTCCGTTGTTCCGTGTCATTCTAAAACATTCTAAAACATTCCGTTGTTCCGTGTCATTCTAAAACATTCCGTTGTTCCGTGTCATTCTAAAACATTCCGTTGTTCCGTGTCATTCTAAAACATTCGTTGTTCCGTGTCATTCTAAAACATTCCTTTGTTCCGTGGTTCCGTGTCATTCTAAAACATTCCGTTGTTCCGTGTCATTCTAAAACATTCCGTTGTTCCGTGCCATTCTAAAACATTCCGTTGTTCCGTGGTTCCGTGTCATTCTAAAACATTCCGTTGTTCTGTGGTTCCGTGTCATTCTAAAACATTCTGTTGTTCCGTGTCATTCTAAAACGTTCCGTGGTTCCGTGTCATTCTAAAACATTCTGTTGTTCCGTGTCATTCTAAAACATTCCGTTCAAATCAAATCAAGTTTTATTTATATAGCACATTTATAAAGGATGTTTGGTGGAGCCAAAGTGCTGAACATATAATAAAAATAGCCTACAGTAGAGACACTTTACAGAAAATACAACAGCACAGATTGTTCAGAGTATCAGTATGAGAAAAACGACACCCTCTGTCCTTAGACCCTCTGTCCTTAGACCCTCTGTCCTTAGACCCGCTGTCCTTAAACCCTCTCTCCTTAGACCCTCTGTCCTTAGACCCTCTCTCCTTAGACCCTCACACCGTACAAGGAAACACTTCCAGAGAAAACCACAGTTTAAAGGGAACATGGGAGAAACCTCAGGGAGAGCAACAGAGGAGGGATCCCTCTCCCAGGACGGACAGACGTGCAATAGATGCCGTGTGTAAATCCAAGAGATAATACATTTTACAGCATATAGACCGAATGTTAGGAAATGCATGTGTCTGTAATAAGAAGATTGTTCCGTTGTTCCGTGTCATTATAAAACATTACGTGCCATTCTAAAACATTCCGTTGTTCCGTGTCATTCTAAAACATTCCGTTGTTCCGTGGTTCCGTGTCATTCTAAAACATTCTGTTGTTCCGTGGTTCCGTGTCATTCTAAAACATTCCGTTGTTCCGTGTCATTCTAAAACATTCCGTTGTTCCGTGCCATTCTAAAACCTTCCGTTGTTCCGTGTCATTCTAAAACGTTCCGTTTCATTCTAAAACATTCCGTTGTTCTGTTGTTCCATGTCATTGTAAAACATTCCTTTGTTCCGTGGCATTCTAAAACCTTCCGTTGTTCCGTGCCATTCTAAAACATTCCGTTGTTCCGTGTCATTCTAAAACATACCGTTGTTCCGTGTCATTCTAAAACGTTCCGTGTCATTCTAAAACATTCCGTTGTTCCGTGTCATTCTAAAACATTCGTTGTTCCGTGTCATTCTAAAACATTCCTTTGTTCCGTGGTTCCGTGTCATTCTAAAACATTCCGTTGTTCCGTGCCATTCTAAAACATTCCGTTGTTCCGTGGTTCCGTGTCATTCTAAAACATTCCGTTGTTCCGTGGTTCTGTGTCATTCTAAAACATTCCGTTGTTCCGTGTCATTCTAAAACGTTCCGTGGTTCCGTGTCATTCTAAAACATTCCGTTGTTCCGTGTCATTCTAAAACGTTCCGTGTCATTCTAAAACATTCCGTTGTTCCGTGTCATTCTAAAACATTCCGTTGTTCCGTGCCATTCTAAAACATTCCGTTGTTCCGTGGTTCCGTGTCATTCTAAAACATTCCGTTGTTCCGTGGTTCTGTGTCATTCTAAAACATTCTGTTGTTCCGTGTCATTCTAAAACGTTCCGTGGTTCCGTGTCATTCTAAAACATTCCGTTGTTCCGTGTCATTCTAAAACGTTCCGTGTCATTCTAAAACATTCCGTTGTTCTGTTGTTCCATGTCATTCTAAAACATTCCTTTGTTCCGTGGCATTCTAAAACCTTCCGTTGTTCCGTGCCATTCTAAAACATTCCATTGTTCCGTGTCATTCTAAAACATACCGTTGTTCCGTGTCATTCTAAAACATACCGTTGTTCCATGTCATTCTAAAACATTCCGTGTCATTCTAAAACATTCCGTTGTTCCGTGTCATTCTAAAACATTCCGTTGTTCCGTGTCATTCTAAAACATTCGTTGTTCCGTGTCATTCTAAAACATTCCTTTGTTCCGTGGTTCCGTGTCATTCTAAAACATTCCGTTGTTCCGTGCCATTCTAAAACATTCCGTTGTTCCGTGTCATTCTAAAACATTCCGTTGTTCCGTGTCATTCTAAAACGTTCCGTGGTTCCATGTCATTCTAAAACATTCTATTGTTCCGTGGTTCCGTGTCATTCTAAAACATTCCGTTGTTCCGTGTCATTCTAAAACATTCCGTTGATCCGTGCCATTCTAAAACCTTCCGTTGTTCCGTGGTTCCGTGTCATTCTAAAACCTTCCGTGGTTCCGTGTCATTCTAAAACATTCCGTTGTTCCGTGGTTCCGTGTCATTCTAAAACATTCCGTTGTTCCGTGGTTCTGTGTCATTCTAAAACATTCTGTTGTTCCGTGTCATTCTAAAACGTTCCGTGTTTCCGTGTCATTCTAAAACATTCCGTTGTTCCGTGTCATTCTAAAACATTCCGTTGTTCCGTGTCATTCTAAAACATTCCGTTGTTCCGTGGTTCCATGTCATTCTAAAACATTCTGTTGTTCCGTTGTTCTGTGTCATTCTAAAACATTCCGTTGTTCCGTGCCATTCTAAAACCTTCCGTTGTTCCGTGGTTCCATGTCATTCTGAAACATTCCGTGTCATTCTAAAACATTCCGTTCAAATCAAATCAAGTTTTATTTATATAGCACATTTATAAAGGATGTTTGGTGGAGCCAAAGTGCTGAACATATAATAAAAATAGCCTACAGTAGAGACACTTTACAGAAAATACAACAGCACAGATTGTTCAGAGTATCAGTATGAGAAAAACGACACCCTCTGTCCTTAGACCCTCTGTCCTTTGACCCTCTATCCTTAGACCCTCTGTCCTTAGACCCGCTGTCCTTAGACCCTCTGTCCTTAGACCCTCTGTCCTTAGACCCTCACACCGTACAAGGAAACACTTCCAGAGAAAACCCACAGTTTAAAGGGAACATGGGAGAAACCTCAGGGAGAGCAACAGAGGAGGGATCCCTCTCCCAGGACGGACAGACGTGCAATAGATGCCGTGTGTAAATCCAAGAGATAATACATTTTACAGCATATAGACCGAATGTTAGGAAATGCATGTGTCTGTAATAAGAAGATTGTTCCGTTGTTCCGTGTCATTATAAAACATTACGTGCCATTCTAAAACATTCCGTTGTTCCGTGTCATTCTAAAACATTCCGTTGTTCCGTGGTTCCGTGTCATTCTAAAACATTCTGTTGTTCCGTGGTTCCGTGTCATTCTAAAACATTCCGTTGTTCCGTGTCATTCTAAAACATTCCGTTGTTCCATGTCATTCTAAAACATTCCGTTGTTCCGTGGCATTCTAAAACCTTCCGTTGTTCCGTGCCATTCTAAAACATTCCGTTGTTCCGTGTCATTCTAAAACATACCGTTGTTCCGTGTCATTCTAAAACATTCCGTTGTACCGTGTCATTCTAAAACATTCGTTGTTCCGTGTCATTCTAAAACATTCCTTTGTTCCGTGGTTCCGTGTCATTCTAAAACATTCCGTGGTTCCGTGTCATTGTAAAACATTCCGTTGTTCCGTATCATTCTAAAACATTCCGTTGTTCCGTGTCATTCTAAAACATTCCGTTGTTCCGTGCCATTCTAAAACATTCCGTTGTTCCGTGGTTCCGTGTCATTCTAAAACATTCCGTTGTTCCGTGGTTCCGTGTCATTCTAAAACATTCCGTTGTTCTGTGTCATTCTAAAACATTCCGTTGTTCCGTGTCATTCTAAAACATTCCGTTGTTCCGTGGTTCCGTGTCATTCTAAAACATTCCGTTGTTCCGTGGTTCCGTGTCATTCTAAAACATTCTGTTGTTCCGTGTCATTCTAAAACGTTCCGTGGTTCCGTGTCATTCTAAAACATTCCGTTGTTCCGTGTCATTCTAAAACATTCCGTTGTTCCGTGTCATTCTAAAACATTCCGTTGTTCCGTGGTTCCATGTCATTCTAAAACATTCTGTTGTTCCGTGGTTCCGTGTCATTCTAAAACATTCCGTTGTTCCGTGTCATTCTAAAACATTCCGTTGTTCCGTGCCATTTTAAAACCTTCCGTTGTTCCGTGGTTCCGTGTCATTCTGAAACATTCCGTTGTTCCGTGGTTCCGTGTCATTCTAAAACATTCCGTTGTTCCGTGTCATTCTAAAACATTCCGTTGTTCCGTGCCATTCTAAAACCTTCCGTTGTTCCGTGTCATTTTAAAACATTCCGTTGTTCCGTGTCATTCTAAAACATTCCGTTGTTCTGTTGTTCCATGTCATTCTAAAACATTCCGTTGTTCCGTGGCATTCTAAAACCTTCCGTTGTTCCGTGCCATTCTAAAACATTCCGTTGTTCCGTGTCATTCTAAAACATACCGTTGTTCCGTGTCATTCTAAAACATTCCGTTGTTCCGTGTCATTCTAAAACATTCCGTTGTTCCGTGTCATTCTAAAACATTCCGTTGTTCCGTGTCATTCTAAAACATTCGTTGTTCCGTGTCATTCTAAAACATTCCTTTGTTCCGTGGTTCCGTGTCATTCTAAAACATTCCGTTGTTCCGTGTCATTCTAAAACATTCCGTTAGTTCCGTGCCATTCTAAAACATTCCGTTGTTCCGTGGTTCCGTGTCATTCTAAAACATTCCGTTGTTCCGTGGTTCCGTGTCATTCTAAAACATTCTGTTGTTCCGTGTCATTCTAAAACGTTCCGTGGTTCCGTGTCATTCTAAAACATTCCGTTGTTCCGTGTCATTCTAAAACATTCCGTTCAAATCAAATCAAGTTTTATTTATATAGCACATTTATAAAGGATGTTTGGTGGAGCCAAAGTGCTGAACATATAATAAAAATAGCCTACAGTAGAGACACTTTACAGAAAATACAACAGCACAGATTGTTCAGAGTATCAGTATGAGAAAAACGACACCCTCTGTCCTTAGACCCTCTGTCCTTTGACCCTCTATCCTTAGACCCTCTGTCCTTAGACCCTCTGTCCTTAGACCCGCTGTCGTTAAACCCTCTCTCCTTAGACCCTCTGTCCTTAGACCCTCTCTCCTTAGACCCTCACACCGTACAAGGAAACACTTCCAGAGAAAACCAGCAGTTTAAAGGGAACATGGGAGAAAGCCTCAGGGAGAGCAACAGAGGAGGGATCCCTCTCCCAGGACGGACAGACGTGCAATAGATGCCGTGTGTAAATCCAAGAGATAATACATTTTACAGCATATAGACCGAATGTTAGGAAATGCATGTGTCTGTAATAAGAAGATTGTTCCGTTGTTCCGTGTCATTATAAAACATTACGTGCCATTCTAAAACATTCCGTTGTTCCGTGTCATTCTAAAACATTCCGTTGTTCCGTGGTTCCGTGTCATTCTAAAACATTCTGTTGTTCCGTGGTTCCGTGTCATTCTAAAACATTCCGTTGTTCCGTGTCATTCTAAAACATTCCGTTGTTCCGTGCCATTCTAAAACCTTCCGTTGTTCCGTGTCATTCTAAAACGTTCCGTGTCATTCTAAAACATTCCGTTGTTCTGTTGTTCCATGTCATTGTAAAACATTCCGTTGTTCCGTGGCATTCTAAAACCTTCCGTTGTTCCGTGCCATTCTAAAACATACCGTTGTTCTGTGTCATTCTAAAACATACCGTTGTTCCGTGTCATTCTAAAACGTTCCATGTCATTCTAAAACATTCCGTTGTTCCGTGTCATTCTAAAACATTCGTTGTTCCGTGTCATTCTAAAACATTCCTTTGTTCCGTGGTTCCGTGTCATTCTAAAACATTCCGTTGTTCCGTGCCATTCTAAAACATTCCGTTGTTCCGTGGTTCCGTGTCATTCTAAAACATTCCGTTGTTCCGTGGTTCTGTCATTCTAAAACATTCCGTTGTTCCGTGTCATTCTAAAACGTTCCGTGTCATTCTAAAACATTTCGTTGTTCCGTGTCATTCTAAAACATTCCGTTGTTCCGTGTCATTCTAAAACATTCGTTGTTCCGTGTCATTCTAAAACATTCCTTTGGTCCGTGGTTCCGTGTCATTCTAAAACATTCCGTTGTTCCGTGCCATTCTAAAACATTCCGTTGTTCCGTGGTTCCGTGTCATTCTAAAACATTCCGTTGTTCCGTGGTTCTGTGTCATTCTAAAACATTCTGTTGTTCCGTGTCATTCTAAAACGTTCCGTGGTTCCGTGTCATTCTAAAACATTCCGTTGTTCCGTGTCATTCTAAAACGTTCCGTGTCATTCTAAAACATTCCGTTGTTCTGTTGTTCCATGTCATTCTAAAACATTCCGTTGTTCCGTGGCATTCTAAAACCTTCCGTTGTTCCGTGCCATTCTAAAACATTCCGTTGTTCCGTGTCATTCTAAAACATACCGTTGTTCCGTGTCATTCTAAAACGTTCCGTGCCATTCTAAAACATTCCGTTGTTCCGTGTCATTCTAAAACATACCGTTGTTCCGTGTCATTCTAAAACGTTCCGTGTCATTCTAAAACATACCGTTGTTCCGTGTCATTCTAAAACGTTCCGTGTCATTCTAAAACATTCCGTTGTTCCGTGTCATTCTAAAACATACCGTTGTTCCGTGTCATTCTAAAACGTTCCGTGTCATTCTAAAACATTCCGTTGTTCCGTGTCATTCTAAAACATTCGTTGTTCCGTGTCATTCTAAAACATTCCTTTGTTCCGTGGTTCCGTGTCATTCTAAAACATTCCGTTGTTCCGTGCCATTCTAAAACATTCCGTTGTTCCGTGGTTCCGTGTCATTCTAAAACATTCTGTTGTTCCGTGGTTCTGTGTCATTCTAAAACATTCCGTTGTTCCGTGCCATTCTAAAACCTTCCGTTGTTCCGTGGTTCCGTGTCATTCTGAAACATTCCGTTTTTCCGTGGTTTCGTGTCATTCTAAAACCTTCCGTGGTTCCGTGTCATTCTAAAACATTCCGTTGTTCCGTGGTTCCGTGTCATTCTAAAACATTCCGTTGTTCCGTGGTTCTGTGTCATTCTAAAACATTCTGTTGTTCCTGTGTCATTCTAAAACGTTCCGTGGTTCCGTGTCATTCTAAAACATTCCGTTGTTCCGTGTCATTCTAAAACATTCCGTTGTTCCGTGTCATTCTAAAACATTCCGTTGTTCCGTGGTTCCATGTCATTCTAAAACATTCTGTTGTTCCGTTGTTCCGTGTCATTCTAAAACATTCCGTTGTTCCGTGCCATTCTAAAACCTTCCGTTGTTCCGTGGTTCCGTGTCATTCTGAAACATTCCGTGTCATTCTAAAACATTCCGTTGTTCCGTGTCATTCTAAAACATTCCGTTGTTCCGTGTCATTCTAAAACATTCCGTTCAAATCAAATCAAGTTTTATTTATATAGCACATTTATAAAGGATGTTTGGTGGAGCCAAAGTGCTGAACATATAATAAAAATAGCCTACAGTAGAGACACTTTACAGAAAATACAACAGCACAGATTGTTCAGAGTATCAGTATGAGAAAAACGACACCCTCTGTCCTTAGACCCTCTGTCCTTTGACCCTCTATCCTTAGACCCTCTGTCCTTAGACCCGCTGTCCTTAAACCCTCTCTCCTTAGACCCTCTGTCCTTAGACCCTCACACCGTACAAGGAAACACTTCCAGAGAAAACCCACAGTTTAAAGGGAACATGGGAGAAACCTCAGGGAGAGCAACAGAGGAGGGATCCCTCTCCCAGGACGGACAGACGTGCAATAGATGCCGTGTGTAAATCCAAGAGATAATACATTTTACAGCATATAGACCGAATGTTAGGAAATGCATGTGTCTGTAATAAGAAGATTGTTCCGTTGTTCCGTGTCATTATAAAACATTACGTGCCATTCTAAAACATTCCGTTGTTCCGTGTCATTCTAAAACATTCCGTTGTTCCGTGGTTCCGTGTCATTCTAAAACATTCTGTTGTTCCGTGGTTCCGTGTCATTCTAAAACATTCCGTTGTTCTGTTGTTCCGTGTCATTCTAAAACATTCCGTTGTTCCGTGGCATTCTAAAACCTTCCGTTGTTCCGTGCCATTCTAAAACATTCCGTTGTTCCGTGTCATTCTAAAACATACCGTTGTTCCGTGTCATTCTAAAACATTCCGTTGTTCCGTGTCATTCTAAAACATACCGTTGTTCCGTGTCATTCTAAAACATTCCGTTGTTCCGTGTCATTCTAAAACATTCGTTGTTCCGTGTCATTCTAAAACATTCCTTTGTTCCGTGGTTCCGTGTCATTCTAAAACATTCCGTGGTTCCGTGTCATTGTAAAACATTCCGTTGTTCCGTGTCATTCTAAAACATTCCGTTGTTCCGTGTCATTCTAAAACATTCCGTTGTTCCGTGCCATTCTAAAACATTCCGTTGTTCCGTGGTTCCGTGTCATTCTAAAACATTCCGTTGTTCCGTGGTTCCGTGTTATTCTAAAACATTCCGTTGTTCCGTGTCATTCTAAAACATTCCGTTGTTCCGTGTCATTCTAAAACATTCCGTTGTTCCGTGGTTCCGTGTCATTCTAAAACATTCCGTTGTTCCGTGGTTCCGTGTCATTCTAAAACATTCTGTTGTTCCGTGTCATTCTAAAACGTTCCGTGGTTCCGTGTCATTCTAAAACATTCCGTTGTTCCGTGTCATTCTAAAACATTCCGTTGTTCCGTGTCATTCTAAAACATTCCGTTGTTCCGTGGTTCCATGTCATTCTAAAACATTCTGTTGTTCCGTGGTTCCGTGTCATTCTAAAACATTCCGTTGTTCCGTGTCATTCTAAAACATTCCGTTGTTCCGTGCCATTCTAAAACCTTCCGTTGTTCCGTGGTTCCGTGTCATTCTGAAACATTCCGTTATTCCGTTGTTCCGTGTCATTCTAAAACATTCCGTTGTTCCGTGCCATTCTAAAACCTTCCGTTGTTCCGTGTCATTTTCAAACATTCCGTTGTTCCGTGTCATTCTAAAACATTCCGTTGTTCCGTGGTTCCGTGTCATTCTAAAACATTCCGTTGTTCCGTGTCATTCTAAAACATTCCGTTGTTCCGTGCCATTCTAAAACATTCCGTTGTTCCGTGGTTCCGTGTCATTCTAAAACATTCCGTTGTTCCGTGGTTCCGTGTCATTCTAAAACATTCCGTTGTTCCGTGGTTCCGTGTCATTCTAAAACATTCTGTTGTTCCGTGTCATTCTAAAACGTTCCGTGTCATTCTAAAACATTCCGTTGTTCCGTGTCATTCTAAAACATTCCGTTGTTCCGTGTCATTCTAAAACATTCGTTGTTCCGTGTCATTCTAAAACATTCCTTTGTTCCGTGGTTCCGTGTCATTCTAAAACATTCCGTTGTTCCGTGCCATTCTAAAACATACCGTTGTTCCGTGTCATTCTAAAACGTTCCGTGTCATTCTAAAACATTCCGTTGTTCCGTGTCATTCTAAAACATTCCGTTGTTCCGTGTCATTCTAAAACATTCGTTGTTCCGTGTCATTCTAAAATATTCCTTTGTTCCGTGGTTCCGTGTCATTCTAAAACATTCCGTTGTTCCGTGCTATTCTAAAACATTCCGTTGTTCCGTGGTTCCGTGTCATTCTAAAACATTCTGTTGTTCCGTGTCATTCTAAAACGTTCCGTGGTTCCGTGTCATTCTAAAACATTCCGTTGTTCCGTGTCATTCTAAAACGTTCCGTGTCATTCTAAAACATTCCGTTGTTCTGTTGTTCCATGTCATTCTAAAACATTCCGTTGTTCCGTGCCATTCTAAAACCTTCCGTTGTTCCGTGCCATTCTAAAACATTCCGTTGTTCCGTGTCATTCTAAAACATACCGTTGTTCCATGTCATTCTAAAACGTTCCGTGTCATTCTAAAACATTCCGTTGTTCCGTGTCATTCTAAAACATTCGTTGTTCCG
Organism: Pogonophryne albipinna; assembly: GCA_028583405.1. NCBI lineage: Eukaryota > Metazoa > Chordata > Actinopteri > Perciformes > Artedidraconidae > Pogonophryne > Pogonophryne albipinna. The sequence continues at coordinate 302,782 of JAPTMU010000029.1, forward strand.
TGTCATTCTAAAACATTCCTAGATTCCGTGGTTCCGTGTCATTCTAAAACATTCCGTTGTTCCGTGCCATTCTAAAACATTCCGTTGTTCCGTGCCATTCTAAAACATTCCGTTGTTCCGTGGTTCCGTGTCATTCTAAAACATTCTGTTGTTCCGTGTCATTCTAAAACGTTCCGTGGTTCCGTGTCATTCTAAAACATTCCGTTGTTCCGTGTCATTCTAAAACGTTCCGTGTCATTCTAAAACATTCCGTTGTTCTGTTGTTCCATGTCATTCTAAAACATTCCGTTGTTCCGTGGTTCCGTGTCATTCTAAAACATTCTGTTGTTCCGTGTCATTCTAAAATGTTCCGTGGTTCCGTGTCATTCTAAAACATTCCGTTGTTCCGTGTCATTCTAAAACGTTCCGTGTCATTCTAAAACATTCCGTTGTTCTGTTGTTCCATGTCATTCTAAAACATTCCGTTTTTCCGTGGCATTCTAAAACCTTCCGTTGTTCCGTGCCATTCTAAAACATTCCGTTGTTCCGTGTCATTCTAAAACATACCGTTGTTCCATGTCATTCTAAAACGTTCCGTGTCATTCTAAAACATTCCGTTG
>JAPTMU010000029.1:304380-346848 GCA_028583405.1 Pogonophryne albipinna
TCATTCTAAAACCTTCCGTTGTTCCGTGTCATTCTAAAACATTCCGTTGTTCCGTGGTTCCGTGTCATTCTAAAACATTCCGTTGTTCCGTGGTTCTGTGTCATTCTAAAACATTCTGTTGTTCCGTGTCATTCTAAAACGTTCCGTGTCATTCTAAAACATTCCGTTGTTCCGTGTCATTCTAAAACATTCCCTTGTTCCGTGTCATTCTAAAACATTCCGTTGTTCCGTGGTTCCATGTCATTCTAAAACATTCTGTTGTTCCGTGGTTCCGTGTCATTCTAAAACATTCCGTTGTTCCGTGTCATTCTAAAACATTCCGTTGTTCCGTGCCATTCTAAAACCTTCCGTTGTTCCGTGGTTCCGTGTCATTCTAAAACATTCCGTTGTTCCGTGTCATTCTAAAACATTCCGTTGTTCCGTGCCATTCTAAAACATTCTGTTGTTCCGTGTCATTCTAAAACATTCCGTTCAAATCAAATCAAGTTTTATTTATATAGCACATTTATAAAGGATGTTTGGTGGAGCCAAAGTGCTGAACATATAATAAAAATAGCCTACAGTAGAGACACTTTACAGAAAATACAACAGCACAGATTGTTCAGAGTATCAGTATGAGAAAAACGACACCCTCTGTCCTTAGACTCTCTGTCCTTTGACCCTCTATCCTTAGACCCTCTGTCCTTAGCCCCGCTGTCCTTAAACCCTCTCTCCTTAGACCCTCTGTCCTTAGACCCTCACACCGTACAAGGAAACACTTCCAGAGAAAACCCACAGTTTAAAGGGAACATGGGAGAAACCTCAGGGAGAGCAACAGAGGAGGGATCCCTCTCCCAGGACGGACAGACGTGCAATACATGCCGTGTGTAAATCCAAGAGATAATACATTTTACAGCATAGAGACCGAATGTTAGAAAATGCATGTGTCTGTAATAAGAAGATTGTTCCGTTGTTCCGTGTCATTATAAAACATTACGTGCCATTATAAAACATTCCGTTGTTCCGTGGTTCCGTGTCATTCTAAAACATTCTGTTGTTCCGTGGTTCCGTGTCATTCTAAAACATTCCGTTGTTCCGTGCCATTCTAAAACCTTCCGTTGTTCCGTGTCATTCTAAAACATTCCGTTGTTCTGTTGTTTCATGTCATTCTAAAACCTTCCGTTGTTCCGTGGTTCCGTGTCATTCTAAAACATTCCGTTGTTCCGTGGTTCCGTGTCATTCTAAAACGTTCCGTTGTTCTGTGGTTCTGTGTCATTCTAAAACATTCCGTTGTTCTGTGTCATTCTAAAACATTCCGTTGTTCCGTGTCATTCTAAAACATTCGTTGTTCCGTGTCATTCTAAAACATTCCTTTGTTCCGTGGTTCCGTGTCATTCTAAAACATTCCGTTGTTCCGTGCCATTCTAAAACATTCCGTTGTTCCGTGGTTCCGTGTCATTCTAAAACATTCCGTTGTTCCGTGGTTCCGTGTCATTCTGAAACATTCCGTTGCTCCGTGGTTCCGTGTCATTCTAAAACCTTCCGTTGTTCCGTGGTTCCGTGTCATTCTAAAACATTCCGTTGTTCCGTGGTTCCGTGTCATTCTAAAACATTCCGTTGTTCAGTGGTTCTGTGTCATTCTAAAACATTCTGTTGTTCCGTGTCATTCTAAAATGTTCCGTGGTTCCGTGTCATTCTAAAACATTCCGTTGTTCCGTGTCATTCTAAAACATTCCGTTGTTCCGTGTCATTCTAAAACATTCCGTTGTTCCGTGGTTCCATGTCATTCTAAAACATTCTGTTGTTCCGTGGTTCCGTGTCATTCTAAAACATTCCGTTGTTCCGTGTCATTCTAAAACATTCCGTTGTTCCGTGCCATTCTAAAACCTTCCGTTGTTCCGTGGTTCCGTGTCATTCTAAAACATTCCGTTGTTCCGTGTCATTCTAAAACATTCCGTTGTTCCGTGCCATTCTAAAACATTCCGTTGTTCCGTGTCATTCTAAAACATTCCGTTGTTCCGTGCCATTCTAAAACCTTCCGTTGTTCCGTGGTTCCGTGTCATTCTGAAACATTCCGTTGTTCCGTGTCATTCTAAAACATTCCGTTGTTCCGTGTCATTCTAAAACATTCCGTTCAAATCAAATCAAGTTTTATTTATATAGCACATTTATAAAGGATGTTTGGTGGAGCCAAAGTGCTGAACATATAATAAAAATAGCCTACAGTAGAGACACTTTACAGAAAATACAACAGCACAGATTGTTCAGAGTATCAGTATGAGAAAAACGACACCCTCTGTCCTTAGACCCTCTGTCCTTTGACCCTCTATCCTTAGACCCTCTGTCCTTAGACCCTCTGTCCTTAGACCCTCTGTCCTTAGACCCTCACACCGTACAAGGAAACACTTCCAGAGAAAACCCACAGTTTAAAGGGAACATGGGAGAAACCTCAGGGAGAGCAACAGAGGAGGGGTCCCTCTCCCAGGACGGAAAGACGTGCAATAGATGCCGTGTGTAAATCCAAGAGATAATACATTTTACAGCATATAGACCGAATGTTAGGAAATGCATGTGTCTGTAATAAGAAGATTGTTCCGTTGTTCCGTGTCATTATAAAACATTACGTGCCATTCTAAAACATTCCGTTGTTCCGTGTCATTCTAAAACATTCCGTTGTTCCGTGGTTCCGTGTCATTCTAAAACATTCTGTTGTTCCGTGTTTCCGTGTCATTCTAAAACATTCTGTTGTTCCGTGTTTCCGTGTCATTCTAAAACATTCCGTTGTTCCGTGCCATTCTAAAACCTTCCGTTGTTCCGTGTCATTCTAAAACGTTCCGTGGCATTCTAAAACCTTCCGTTGTTCCGTGTCATTCTAAAACGTTCCGTGTCATTCTAAAACATTCCGTTGTTCCGTGGTTCCGTGTCATTCTAAAACATTCCGTTGTTCCGTGGTTCCGTGTCATTCTGAAACATTCCGTTGTTCCGTGGTTCCGTGTCATTCTAAAACCTTCCGTTGTTCCGTGGTTCCGTGTCATTCTAAAACATTCCGTTGTTCCGTGGTTCCGTGTCATTCTAAAACATTCCGTTGTTCCGTGGTTCTGTGTCATTCTAAAACATTCTGTTGTTCCGTGTCATTCTAAAACGTTCCGTGGTTCCGTGTCATTCTAAAACATTCCGTTGTTCCGTGTCATTCTAAAACATTCCGTTGTTCCGTGTCATTCTAAAACATTCCGTTGTTCCGTGGTTCCATGTCATTCTAAAACATTCTGTTGTTCCGTGGTTCCGTGTCATTCTAAAACATTCCGTTGTTCCGTGTCATTCTAAAACATTCCGTTGTTCCGTGGTTCCATGTCATTCTAAAACATTCTGTTGTTCCGTGGTTCCGTGTCATTCTAAAACATTCCGTTGTTCCGTGTCATTCTAAAACATTCCGTTGTTCCGTGCCATTCTAAAACCTTCCGTTGTTCCGTGGTTCCGTGTCATTCTAAAACATTCCGTTGTTCCGTGTCATTCTAAAACATTCCGTTGTTCCGTGTCATTCTAAAACATTCCGTTCAAATCAAATCAAGTTTTATTTATATAGCACATTTATAAAGGATGTTTGGTGGAGCCAAAGTGCTGAACATATAATAAAAATAGCCTACAGTAGAGACACTTTACAGAAAATACAACAGCACAGATTGTTCAGAGTATCAGTATGAGAAAAACGACACCCTCTGTCCTTAGACCCTCTGTCCTTTGACCCTCTATCCTTAGACCCTCTGTCCTTAGACCCGCTGTCCTTAAACCCTCTCTCCTTAGACCCTCTGTCCTTAGACCCTCACACCGTACAAGGAAACACTTCCAGAGAAAACCCACAGTTTAAAGGGAACATGGGAGAAACCTCAGGGAGAGCAACAGAGGAGGGATCCCTCTCCCAGGACGGACAGACGTGCAATAGATGCCGTGTGTAAATCCAAGAGATAATACATTTTACAGCATATAGACCGAATGTTAGGAAATGCATGTGTCTGTAATAAGAAGATTGTTCCGTTGTTCCGTGTCATTATAAAACATTACGTGCCATTCTAAAACATTCCGTTGTTCCGTGTCATTCTAAAACATTCCGTTGTTCCGTGGTTCCGTGTCATTCTAAAACATTCTGTTGTTCCGTGGTTCCGTGTCATTCTAAAACATTCCGTTGTTCCGTGTCATTCTAAAACATTCCGTTGTTCTGTTGTTCCATGTCATTCTAAAACATTCCGTTGTTCCGTGGCATTCTAAAACCTTCCGTTGTTCCGTGCCATTCTAAAACATTCCGTTGTTCCGTGTCATTCTAAAACATTCCGTGGTTCCATGTCATTCTAAAACATTCTGTTGTTCCGTGGTTCCGTGTCATTCTAAAACATTCCGTTGTTCCGTGTCATTCTAAAACATTCCGTTGTTCCGTGGTTCCATGTCATTCTAAAACATTCTGTTGTTCCGTGGTTCCGTGTCATTCTAAAACATTCCGTTGTTCCGTGTCATTCTAAAACATTCCGTTGTTCCGTGCCATTCTAAAACCTTCCGTTGTTCCGTGGTTCCGTGTCATTCTAAAACATTCTGTTGTTCCGTGTCATTCTAAAACATTCCGTTGTTCCGTGTCATTCTAAAACATTCCGTTCAAATCAAATCAAGTTCTATTTATATAGCACATTTATAAAGGATGTTTGGTGGAGCCAAAGTGCTGAACATATAATAAAAATAGCCTACAGTAGAGACACTTTACAGAAAATACAACAGCACAGATTGTTCAGAGTATCAGTATGAGAAAAACGACACCCTCTGTCCTTAGACCCTCTGTCCTTTGACCCTCTATCCTTAGACCCTCTGTCCTTAGACCCGCTGTCCTTAAACCCTCTCTCCTTAGACCCTCTGTCCTTAGACCCTCACACCGTACAAGGAAACACTTCCAGAGAAAACCCACAGTTTAAAGGGAACATGGGAGAAACCTCAGGGAGAGCAACAGAGGAGGGATCCCTCTCCCAGGACGGACAGACGTGCAATAGATGCCGTGTGTAAATCCAAGAGATAATACATTTTACAGCATATAGACCGAATGTTAGGAAATGCATGTGTCTGTAATAAGAAGATTGTTCCGTTGTTCCGTGTCATTATAAAACATTACGTGCCATTCTAAAACCTTCCGTTGTTCCGTGTCATTCTAAAACATTCCGTTGTTCCGTGTCATTCCCTTGTTCTATTGTTCCATGTCATTCTAAAACATTCCGTTGTTCCGTGGCATTCTAAAACCTTCCGTTGTTCCGTGCCATTCTAAAACATTCCGTTGTTCCGTGTCATTCTAAAACATACCGTTGTTCCGTGTCATTCTAAAACATTCCGTTGTTCCGTGTCATTCTAAAACATTCCGTTGTTCCGTGTCATTCTAAAACATTCCGTTGTTCCGTGTCATTCTAAAACATTCGTTGTTCCGTGTCATTCTAAAACATTCCTTTGTTCCGTGGTTCCGTGTCATTCTAAAACATTCCGTTGTTCCGTGTCATTCTAAAACGTTCCGTTGTTCCGTGCCATTCTAAAACATTACGTTGTTCCGTGGTTCCGTGTCATTCTAAAACATTCCGTGGTTCCGTGTCATTCTAAAACATTACGTTGTTCCGTGGTTCCGTGTCATTCTAAAACATTCCGTGGTTCCGTGTCATTCTAAAACATTCCGTTGTTCCGTGTCATTCTAAAACATTCCGTTCAAATCAAATCAAGTTTTATTTATATAGCACATTTATAAAGGATGTTTGGTGGAGCCAAAGTGCTGAACATTTAATAAAAATAGCCTACAGTAGAGACACTTTACAGAAAATACAACAGCACAGATTGTTCAGAGTATCAGTATGAGAAAAACGACACCCTCTGTCCTTAGACCCTCTGTCCTTTGACCCTCTATCCTTAGACCCTCTGTCCTTAGACCCTCTGTCCTTAGACCCGCTGTCCTTAAACCCTCTCTCCTTAGACCCTCTGTCCTTAGACCCTCTCTCCTTAGACCCTCACACCGTACAAGGAAACACTTCCAGAGAAAACCCACAGTTTAAAGGGAACATGGGAGAAACCTCAGGGAGAGCAACTGAGGAGGGGTCCCTCTCCCAGGACGGACAGACGTGCAATAGATGCCGTGTGTAAATCCAAGAGATAATACATTTTACAGCATATAGACCGAATGTTAGGAAATGCATGTGTCTGTAATAAGAAGATTGTTCCGTTGTTCCGTGTCATTATAAAACATTACGTGCCATTCTAAAACATTCCGTTGTTCCGTGTCATTCTAAAACATTCCGTTGTTCCGTGGTTCCGTGTCATTCTAAAACATTCTGTTGTTCCGTGGTTCCGTGCATTCTAAAACATTCCGTTGTTCCGTGTCATTCTAAAACATTCCGTTGTTCTGTGCCATTCTAAAACCTTCCGTTGTTCCGTGTCATTCTAAAACGTTCCGTGTCATTCTAAAACATTCCGTTGTTCTGTTGTTCCATGTCATTCTAAAACATTCCGTTGTTCCGTGGCATTCTAAAACCTTCCGTTGTTCCGTGTCATTCTAAAACAAACCGTTGTTCCGTGTCATTCTAAAACGTTCCGTGTCATTCTAAAACATTCCGTTGTTCCGTGGTTCCGTGTCATTCTAAAACATTCCGTTGTTCCGTGGTTCCGTGTCATTCTGAAACATTCCGTTGTTCCGTGGTTCCGTGTCATTCTAAAACATTCTGTTGTTCCGTGGTTCCGTGTCATTCTAAAACATTCCGTTGTTCCGTGTCATTTTAAAACGTTCCGTGGTTCCGTGTCATTCTAAAACGTTCCGTTGTTCCGTGTCATTCTAAAACATTCCGTTGTTCCGTGTCATTCTAAAACATTCCGTTGTTCCGTGTCATTCTAAAACATTCCGTTCAAATCAAATCAAGTTTTATTTATATTGCACATTTATAAAGGATGTTTGGTGGAGCCAAAGTGCTGAACATATAATAAAAATAGCCTACAGTAAAGACACTTTACAGAAAATACAACAGCACAGATTGTTCAGAGTATCAGTATGAGAAAAACGACACCCTCTGTCCTTAGACCCTCTGTCCTTTGACCCTCTATCCTTAGACCCTCTGTCCTTAGACCCGCTGTCCTTAAACCCTCTCTCCTTAGACCCTCTGTCCTTAGACCCTCACACCGTACAAGGAAACACTTCCAGAGAAAACCCACAGTTTAAAGGGAACATGGGAGAAACCTCAGGGAGAGCAACAGAGGAGGGATCCCTCTCCCAGGACGGACAGACGTGCAATAGATGCCGTGTGTAAATCCAAGAGATAATACATTTTACAGCATATAGACCGAATGTTAGGAAATGCATGTGTCTGTAATAAGAAGATTGTTCCGTTGTTCCGTGTCATTATAAAACATTACGTGCCATTCTAAAACCTTCCGTTGTTCCGTGTCATTCTAAAACATTCCGTTGTTCCGTGTCATTCTAAAACATTCCGTGCCATTCTAAAACATTCCGTTGTTCCGTGTCATTCTAAAACATTCCGTTGTTCCGTGGTTCCGTGTCATTCTAAAACATTCCGTTGTTCCGTGTCATTCCGTTGTTCTGTTGTTCCATGTCATTCTAAAACATTCCGTTGTTCCGTGTCATTCTAAAACATTCCGTTGTTCCATGCCATTCTAAAACCTTCCGTTGTTCCGAGGTTCCGTGTCATTCTAAAACATTCCGTTGTTCCGTGTCATTCTAAAACATTCCGTTCAAATCAAATCAAGTTTTATTTATATAGCACATTTATAAAGGATGTTTGGTGGAGCCAAAGTGCTGAACATATAATAAAAATAGCCTACATTAGAGACACTTTACAGAAAATACAACAGCACAGATTGTTCAGAGTATCAGTATGAGAAAAACGACACCCTCTGTCCTTAGACCCTCTGTCCTTTGACCCTCTATCCTTAGACCCTCTGTCCTTAGACCCGCTGTCCTTAAACCCTCTCTCCTTAGACCCTCTGTCCTTAGACCCTCACACCGTACAAGGAAACACTTCCAGAGAAAACCCACAGTTTAAAGGGAACATGGGAGAAACCTCAGGGAGAGCAACAGAGGAGGGATCCCTCTCCCAGGACGGACAGACGTGCAATAGATGCCGTGTGTAAATCCAAGAGATAATACATTTTACAGCATATAGACCGAATGTTAGGAAATGCATGTGTCTGTAATAAGAAGATTGTTCCGTTGTTCCGTGTCATTATAAAACATTACGTGCCATTCTAAAACCTTCCGTTGTTCCGTGTCATTCTAAAACATTCCGTTGTTCCGTGTCATTCTAAAACATTCCGTGCCATTCTAAAATATTCCGTTGTTCCGTGTCATTCTAAAACATTCCGTTGTTCCGTGGTTCCGTGTCATTCTAAAACATTCCGTTGTTCCGTGTCATTCCGTTGTTCTGTTGTTCCATGTCATTCTAAAACATTCCGTTGTTCCGTGTCATTCTAAAACATTCCGTTGTTCCGTGCCATTCTAAAACATTCCGTTGTTCCGTGTCATTCCGTTGTTCTGTTGTTCCATGTCATTCTAAAACATTCCGTTGTTCCGTGTCATTCTAAAACATTCCGTTGTTCCGTGGTTCCATGTCATTCTAAAACATTCTGTTGTTCCGTGGTTCCGTGTCATTCTAAAACATTCCGTTGTTCCGTGTCATTCTAAAACATTCCGTTGTTCCGTGCCATTCTAAAACCTTCCGTTGTTCCGTGGTTCCGTGTCATTCTAAAACATTCTGTTGTTCCGTGTCATTCTAAAACATTCCGTTGTTCCGTGTCATTCTAAAACATTCCGTTCAAATCAAATCAAGTTTTATTTATATAGCACATTTATAAAGGATGTTTGGTGGAGCCAAAGTGCTGAACATATAATAAAAATAGCCTACAGTAGAGACACTTTACAGAAAATACAACAGCACAGATTGTTCAGAGTATCAGTATGAGAAAAACGACACCCTCTGTCCTTAGACCCTCTGTCCTTTGACCCTCTATCCTTAGACCCTCTGTCCTTAGACCCGCTGTCCTTAAACCCTCTCTCCTTAGACCCTCTGTCCTTAGACCCTCACACCGTACAAGGAAACACTTCCAGAGAAAACCCACAGTTTAAAGGGAACATGGGAGAAACCTCAGGGAGAGCAACAGAGGAGGGATCCCTCTCCCAGGACGGACAGACGTGCAATAGATGCCGTGTGTAAATCCAAGAGATAATACATTTTACAGCATATAGACCGAATGTTAGGAAATGCATGTGTCTGTAATAAGAAGATTGTTCCGTTGTTCCGTGTCATTCTAAAACATTACATGCCATTCTAAAACCTTCCGTTGTTCCGTGTCATTCTAAAACATTCCGTTGTTCCGTGTCATTCTAAAACATTCCGTGCCATTCTAAAACATTCCGTTGTTCCGTGGTTCCGTGTCATTCTAAAACATTCTGTTGTTCCGTGGTTCCGTGTCATTCTAAAACATTCCGTTGTTCCGTGTCATTCCGTTGTTCTATTGTTCCATGTCATTCTAAAACATTCCGTTGTTCCGTGGCATTCTAAAACCTTCCGTTGTTCCGTGCCATTCTAAAACATTCCGTTGTTCCGTGTCATTCTAAAACATACCGTTGTTCCGTGTCATTCTAAAACATTCCGTTGTTCCGTGTCATTCTAAAACATTCCGTTGTTCCGTGTCATTCTAAAACATTCCGTTGTTCCGTGTCATTCTAAAACATTCGTTGTTCCGTGTCATTCTAAAACATTCCTTTGTTCCGTGGTTCCGTGTCATTCTAAAACATTCCGTTGTTCCGTGTCATTCTAAAACATTCCGTTGTTCCGTGCCATTCTAAAACATTACGTTGTTCCGTGGTTCCGTGTCATTCTAAAACATTCCGTGGTTCCGTGTCATTCTAAAACATTACGTTGTTCCGTGGTTCCGTGTCATTCTAAAACATTCCGTGGTTCCGTGTCATTCTAAAACATTCCGTTGTTCCGTGTCATTCTAAAACATTCCGTTCAAATCAAATCAAGTTTTATTTATATAGCACATTTATAAAGGATGTTTGGTGGAGCCAAAGTGCTGAACATTTAATAAAAATAGCCTACAGTAGAGACACTTTACAGAAAATACAACAGCACAGATTGTTCAGAGTATCAGTATGAGAAAAACGACACCCTCTGTCCTTAGACCCTCTGTCCTTTGACCCTCTATCCTTAGACCCTCTGTCCTTAGACCCTCTGTCCTTAGACCCGCTGTCCTTAAACCCTCTCTCCTTAGACCCTCTGTCCTTAGACCCTCTCTCCTTAGACCCTCACACCGTACAAGGAAACACTTCCACAGTTTAAAGGGAACATGGGAGAAACCTCAGGGAGAGCAACTGAGGAGGGGTCCCTCTCCCAGGACGGACAGACGTGCAATAGATGCCGTGTGTAAATCCAAGAGATAATACATTTTACAGCATATAGACCGAATGTTAGGAAATGCATGTGTCTGTAATAAGAAGATTGTTCCGTTGTTCCGTGTCATTATAAAACATTACGTGCCATTCTAAAACATTCCGTTGTTCCGTGGTTCCGTGTCATTCTAAAACATTCTGTTGTTCCGTGGTTCCGTGCATTCTAAAACATTCCGTTGTTCCGTGTCATTCTAAAACATTCCGTTGTTCTGTGCCATTCTAAAACCTTCCGTTGTTCCGTGTCATTCTAAAACGTTCCGTGTCATTCTAAAACATTCCGTTGTTCTGTTGTTCCATGTCATTCTAAAACATTCCGTTGTTCCGTGGCATTCTAAAACCTTCCGTTGTTCCGTGTCATTCTAAAACAAACCGTTGTTCCGTGTCATTCTAAAACGTTCCGTGTCATTCTAAAACATTCCGTTGTTCCGTGGTTCCGTGTCATTCTAAAACATTCCGTTGTTCCGTGGTTCCGTGTCATTCTGAAACATTCCGTTGTTCCGTGGTTCCGTGTCATTCTAAAACATTCTGTTGTTCCGTGGTTCCGTGTCATTCTAAAACATTCCGTTGTTCCGTGTCATTTTAAAACGTTCCGTGGTTCCGTGTCATTCTAAAACGTTCCGTTGTTCCGTGTCATTCTAAAACATTCCGTTGTTCCGTGTCATTCTAAAACATTCCGTTGTTCCGTGGTTCCATGTCATTCTAAAACATTCTGTTGTTCCGTGGTTCCGTGTCATTCTAAAACATTCCGTTGTTCCGTGTCATTCTAAAACATTCCGTTGTTCCGTGCCATTCTAAAACCTTCCGTTGTTCCGTGGTTCCGTGTCATTCTGAAACATTCCGTTGTTCCGTGTCATTCTAAAACATTCCGTTGTTCTGTGTCATTCTAAAACATTCCGTTGTTCCGTGTCATTCTAAAACATTCCGTTCAAATCAAATCAAGTTTTATTTATATAGCACATTTATAAAGGATGTTTGGTGGAGCCAAAGTGCTGAACATATAATAAAAATAGCCTACAGTAAAGACACTTTACAGAAAATACAACAGCACAGATTGTTCAGAGTATCAGTATGAGAAAAACGACACCCTCTGTCCTTAGACCCTCTGTCCTTTGACCCTCTATCCTTAGACCCTCTGTCCTTAGACCCGCTGTCCTTAAAACCTCTCTCCTTAGACCCTCTGTCCTTAGACCCTCACACCGTACAAGGAAACACTTCCAGAGAAAACCCACAGTTTAAAGGGAACATGGGAGAAACCTCAGGGAGAGCAACAGAGGAGGGATCCCTCTCCCAGGATGGACAGACGTGCAATAGATGCCGTGTGTAAATCCAAGAGATAATACATTTTACAGCATATAGACCGAATGTTAGGAAATGCATGTGTCTGTAATAAGAAGATTGTTCCGTTGTTCCGTGTCATTATAAAACATTACGTGCCATTCTAAAACCTTCCGTTGTTCCGTGTCATTCTAAAACATTCCGTTGTTCAGTGTCATTCTAAAACATTCCGTGCCATTCTAAAACATTCCGTTGTTCCGTGTCATTCTAAAACATTCCGTTGTTCCGTGGTTCCGTGTCATTCTAAAACATTCCGTTGTTCCGTGTCATTCCGTTGTTCTGTTGTTCCATGTCATTCTAAAACATTCCGTTGTTCCATGCCATTCTAAAACCTTCCGTTGTTCCGAGGTTCCGTGTCATTCTAAAACATTCCGTTGTTCCGTGTCATTCTAAAACATTCCGTTCAAATCAAATCAAGTTTTATTTATATAGCACATTTATAAAGGATGTTTGGTGGAGCCAAAGTGCTGAACATATAATAAAAATAGCCTACATTAGAGACACTTTACAGAAAATACAACAGCACAGATTGTTCAGAGTATCAGTATGAGAAAAACGACACCCTCTGTCCTTAGACCCTCTGTCCTTTGACCCTCTATCCTTAGACCCTCTGTCCTTAGACCCGCTGTCCTTAAACCCTCTCTCCTTAGACCCTCTGTCCTTAGACCCTCACACCGTACAAGGAAACACATCCAGAGAAAACCCACAGTTTAAAGGGAACATGGGAGAAACCTCAGGGAGAGCAACAGAGGAGGGATCCCTCTCCCAGGACGGACAGACGTGCAATAGATGCCGTGTGTAAATCCAAGAGATAATACATTTTACAGCATATAGACCGAATGTTAGGAAATGCATGTGTCTGTAATAAGAAGATTGTTCCGTTGTTCCGTGTCATTATAAAACATTACGTGCCATTCTAAAACCTTCCGTTGTTCCGTGTCATTCTAAAATATTCCGTTGTTCCGTGTCATTCTAAAACATTCCGTGCCATTCTAAAACATTCCGTTGTTCCGTGTCATTCTAAAACATTCCGTTGTTCCGTGGTTCCGTGTCATTCTAAAACATTCCGTTGTTCCGTGTCATTCCGTTGTTCTGTTGTTCCATGTCATTCTAAAACATTCCGTTGTTCCGTGTCATTCTAAAACATTCCGTTGTTCCGTGCCATTCTAAAACCTTCCGAGGTTCCGTGTCATTCTAAAACATTCCGTTGTTCCGTGTCATTCTAAAACATTCCGTTCAAATCAAATCAAGTTTTATTTATATAGCACATTTATAAAGGATGTTTGGTGGAGCCAAAGTGCTGAACATATAATAAAAATAGCCTACAGTAGAGACACTTTACAGAAAATACAACAGCACAGATTGTTCAGAGTATCAGTATGAGAAAAACGACACCCTCTGTCCTTAGACCCTCTGTCCTTTGACCCTCTATCCTTAGACCCTCTGTCCTTAGACCCGCTGTCCTTAGACCCGCTGTCCTTAAACCCTCTCTCCTTAGACCCTCTGTCCTTAGACCCTCACACCGTACAAGGAAACACTTCCAGAGAAAACCCACAGTTTAAAGGGAACATGGGAGAAACCTCAGGGAGAGCAACAGAGGAGGGATCCCTCTCCCAGGACGGACAGACGTGCAATAGATGCCGTGTGTAAATCCAAGAGATAATACATTTTACAGCATATAGACCGAATGTTAGGAAATGCATGTGTCTGTAATAAGAAGATTGTTCCGTTGTTCCGTGTCATTATAAAACATTACGTGCCATTCTAAAACCTTCCGTTGTTCCGTGTCATTCTAAAACATTCCGTTGTTCCGTGTCATTCTAAAACATTCCGTGCCATTCTAAAACATTCCGTTGTTCCGTGTCATTCTAAAACATTCCGTTGTTCCGTGGTTCCGTGTCATTCTAAAACATTCCGTTGTTCCGTGTCATTCCGTTGTTCTGTTGTTCCATGTCATTCTAAAACATTCCGTTGTTCCGTGTCATTCTAAAACATTCCGTTGTTCCATGCCATTCTAAAACCTTCCGTTGTTCCGAGGTTCCGTGTCATTCTAAAACATTCCGTTGTTCCGTGTCATTCTAAAACATTCCGTTCAAATCAAATCAAGTTTTATTTATATAGCACATTTATAAAGGATGTTTGGTGGAGCCAAAGTGCTGAACATATAATAAAAATAGCCTACATTAGAGACACTTTACAGAAAATACAACAGCACAGATTGTTCAGAGTATCAGTATGAGAAAAACGACACCCTCTGTCCTTAGACCCTCTGTCCTTTGACCCTCTATCCTTAGACCCTCTGTCCTTAGACCCGCTGTCCTTAAACCCTCTCTCCTTAGACCCTCTGTCCTTAGACCCTCACACCGTACAAGGAAACACATCCAGAGAAAACCCACAGTTTAAAGGGAACATGGGAGAAACCTCAGGGAGAGCAACAGAGGAGGGATCCCTCTCCCAGGACGGACAGACGTGCAATAGATGCCGTGTGTAAATCCAAGAGATAATACATTTTACAGCATATAGACCGAATGTTAGGAAATGCATGTGTCTGTAATAAGAAGATTGTTCCGTTGTTCCGTGTCATTATAAAACATTACGTGCCATTCTAAAACCTTCCGTTGTTCCGTGTCATTCTAAAACATTCCGTTGTTCCGTGTCATTCTAAAACATTCCGTGCCATTCTAAAACATTCCGTTGTTCCGTGTCATTCTAAAACATTCCGTTGTTCCGTGGTTCCGTGTCATTCTAAAACATTCCGTTGTTCCGTGTCATTCCGTTGTTCTGTTGTTCCATGTCATTCTAAAACATTCCGTTGTTCCGTGTCATTCTAAAACATTCCGTTGTTCCGTGCCATTCTAAAACCTTCCGTTGTTCCGAGGTTCCGTGTCATTCTAAAACATTCCGTTGTTCCGTGTCATTCTAAAACATTCCGTTCAAATCAAATCAAGTTTTATTTATATAGCACATTTATAAAGGATGTTTGGTGGAGCCAAAGTGCTGAACATATAATAAAAATAGCCTACAGTAGAGACACTTTACAGAAAATACAACAGCACAGATTGTTCAGAGTATCAGTATGAGAAAAACGACACCCTCTGTCCTTAGACCCTCTGTCCTTTGACCCTCTATCCTTAGACCCTCTGTCCTTAGACCCGCTGTCCTTAGACCCGCTGTCCTTAAACCCTCTCTCCTTAGACCCTCTGTCCTTAGACCCTCACACCGTACAAGGAAACACTTCCAGAGAAAACCCACAGTTTAAAGGGAACATGGGAGAAACCTCAGGGAGAGCAACAGAGGAGGGATCCCTCTCCCAGGACGGACAGACGTGCAATAGATGCCGTGTGTAAATCCAAGAGATAATACATTTTACAGCATATAGACCGAATGTTAGGAAATGCATGTGTCTGTAATAAGAAGATTGTTCCGTTGTTCCGTGTCATTATAAAACATTACGTGCCATTCTAAAACATTCCGTTGTTCCGTGTCATTCTAAAACATTCCGTTGTTCCGTGTCATTCTAAAACATTCCGTGCCATTCTAAAACATTCCGTTGTTCCGTGGTTCCGTGTCATTCTAAAACATTCTGTTGTTCCGTGGTTCCGTGTCATTCTAAAACATTCCGTTGTTCCGTGCCATTCTAAAACCTTCCGTTGTTCCGAGGTTCCGTGTCATTCTAAAACATTCCGTTGTTCCGTGTCATTCTAAAACATTCCGTTCAAATCAAATCAAGTTTTATTTATATAGCACATTTATAAAGGATGTTTGGTGGAGCCAAAGTGCTGAACATATAATAAAAATAGCCTACAGTAGAGACACTTTACAGAAAATACAACAGCACAGATTGTTCAGAGTATCAGTATGAGAAAAACGACACCCTCTGTCCTTAGACCCTGTCACGATTCTCTTGTTATGTCACGTTTATAGTTTTGTATGTTTGGGTTTTTGCCGTCATGTTTTCCTCCCTGTAGATTGTCTGGTCTCTTTTCCCTGTGTTTCTTGTCTGTCATTAGTTCCCTGGTGTGTCTCCTGTGCTCATCAGTGTCAGCCCCGCCCCTGATTGTTCCCACCTGTTGTCCTTGTGTTTCTCCTCCCCTGCCCAGCTGTTTCTCGTCCCGTGATTACCCCTCCCTGTATTTAGTCGTGTCTCTTCCTGTGTTCAGTGTTGGTTCGTCTTTCGTTCGTGACTGAGTTCACCGGTGAGTGTTCTGTTTTGTCTATGTTTATTTAGTTATCCTTGAAATAAAGGTTTTTCACTTTAATCTGCATTTGGGTCCTGCTTGCTGCACACACCGTGACAGAACGAACCAACCACAAATGGACCCAGCAGATGATCCATGGGAGGTTGAATTACAGCATTTAACCTTCTATCTGTCTTGCTGCTTCGATTGGTGGAAGGGAGCGTCCAGTGTTCGGCAGAAGAGGGCCGCTCTGGTGGAGGCGCTCCGGTTGGCAGCGGAGAAACCATGTTTTGTTGAATTCTTACCTGACTGGATTTTGGACTTCCTTTCGGCGTGTGATTCCTGGCATGCTGGCTCCCTGTCTCCCAAATCCCAACCTGGCACCATACGCCTTGGTGGGTTCCGCCTGAAGTCAACCCGTGCTTCTGCTCCAGTTCCTGCTCCTGTCCAGGAGTCGTATTCTGGAACTTGTTTGGCTTATGGAGGTCCACGGAGTATTCAGGCGGCTGCTAAGAGAAGGAGTCGCAAGGCCAAGCTAGCAGCCCGAGTCCCAAGAGCCATGGTTCCAGCCCCAGTTCTGGCCCCAGCAGCCATGGTCCCAGACCCAGTTCTGGCCCCAGCAGCCATGGTCCCAGACCCAGTTCTGGTCCCAGCAGCCATGGTCCCAGACCCAGTTCTGGCCCCAGCAGCCATGGTCCTGGCCCCAGTGCTGGCCCCAGCAGCCATGGTTCCGGCCCCTGTTCCGACTCCAGCTCCTCGTCACCTGTTGACTCATCGGCCGACGCCAGCTCCCCGAGTCCTGTCGGCGTACCGGCCGACTCCAGCACCTCGTCTCCTGTTGGCTCTCCAGCCAACACCAGCTCCCCGAGTCCTGTCGGCGTACCGGCCGACTCCAGCACCTCGTCTCCTGTTGGCTTTCCAGCCAACACCAGCTCCCCGAGTCCTGTCGGCGTACCGGCCGACTCCAGCACCTCGTCTCCTGTTGGCTCTCCAGCCAACACCAGCTCCTCGAGTCCCCTCTCCAGTTCCCTCTCGAGTCCCCTCTCCAGTTTCCTCTCGAGTCCCCTCTCCAGTTCCCTTTCGAGTCCCCTCTCCAGTTCCCTCTCGAGTCCCCTCTCCAGTTCCCTCTCCAGTTCCCTCTCGAGTCCCCTCTCCAGTTTCCTCTCGAGTCCCCTCTCCAGTTCCCTCTCGAGTCCCCTCTCAAGTTCCCTCTCGAGTCTCCTCTCCAGTTCCTTCTCCAGTCTCCTCTCGAGTCCCCTCTCGAGTTCCCTCTCGAGTCCCCTCTCCAGTTCCCTCTCCAGTTCCCTCTCGAGTCCCCTCTCCAGTTTCCTCTCGAGTCCCCTCTCCAGTTCCCTCTCGAGTCCCCTCTCCAGTTCCCTCTCCAGTTCCCTCTCGAGTCCCCTCTCCAGTTCCCTCTCCAGTTCCCTCTCCAGTTCCCTCTCCAGTTCCCTCTCCAGTTCCCTCTCGAGTCCCCTCTCGAGTCCCCTCTCCAGTTCCCTCTCGAGTCCCCTCTCCAGTTCCCTCTCGAGTCCCCTCTCGAGTCCCCTCTCGAGTCCCCTCTCCGGTTCCCTCTCCAGTTCCCTCTCCGGTTCCCTCTCGAGTCCCCTCTCCGGTTCCCTCTCGAGTCCCCTCTCGGGTCCCCTCTCCAGTTCCCTCTCGGGTCCCCTCTCCAGTTCCCTCTCGAGTCCCCTCTCCAGTTCCCTCTCAAGTGTCTACCCAAGTGTCGTTGGAGGTTCCGCTGGGGGTCCTGCCAACTCTTTGTCTTGTGCCGTTGGAGGCCCCACCGACTACTCTTCTGTCGGGGGTCCTGCCAACTCTATGTCCTGTGCCGTTGGAGGCCCCGCCGACTACTCTCCTGCCGGGGGTCCTGCCAACCCTGTGTCCTGTCCCGTTGGAGGCCCCGCCGACTACTCTTCTGCCGGGGGTCCTGCCAGCCGTATGTCTTGTGCCGTTGGAGGTCCCGATGACTGCTCTCCTGCCGGGGGTCCTGCCAACCCTGTGTCCTGTCCCGTTGGAGGCCCCGCCGACTACTCTCCTGCCGGGGGTCCTGCCAACCCTGTGTCCTGTCCCGTTGGAGGCCCCGCCGACTACTCTTCTGCCGGGGGTCCTGCCAGCCGTATGTCCTGTGCCGTTGGAGGTCCCGATGACTGCTCTCCTGCCGGGGGTCCTGCCAACCCTGTGTCCTGTCCCGTTGGAGGCCCCGCCGACTACTCTTCTGCCGGGGTTCCTGCCAGCCGTATGTCCTGTTCCGTTGGAGGACCCGCTGAGGATCCTGCCAAAGCCTGTCTCACCGACACCGGGTCCTGCCCGGCCTCCGGAGCTGTCCGGTCTTCGCCCTCGAGCCCGGCCCCCTGAGAGCCCGGCCCCCTGAGAGCCGTGGTCTTCGGCCTCGAGCCCGGCCCCCTGAGAGCCGCGGTCTTCGGCCTCGAGCCCGGCCCCCTGAGAGCCGCGGTCTTCGGCCTCGAGCCCGGCCCCCTGAGTGCTGCGGTCTTCACCCTCATGCTCGGCCCCCTGACTCTTCCTGCCGCTGCCTTCGCCCTCATGCTCGGCCCCCTGAGTTTGCCCGCTGTGGTCTTCGCCCCTCCATGGACTCTACCTTGCCCCCGGGCCGTCCGCCCGAGATCTCCACCTTGGACTTTGCCTTACCCCCGGGCCGTCCGCCCGAGATCCCTTCCGGGCCCTCCGCTGTGCTCCTGGGCTGTCAGCCCAAAACCCGTCCTCCAGACCCCCTCCACCCACCCTGGTGCGCCTAGTGTTGTGTCCCTCCTCCGGACCCCCTCCACCCACCCTGCTTGAGGTTTTGGACTTTTGTGGTTTTTAGGGACGTCTGGAATCCGTCCCTTGAGGGGGGGGTTCTGTCACGATTCTCTTGTTATGTCACGTTTATAGTTTTGTATGTTTGGGTGTTTGCCGTCATGTTTTCCTCCCTGTAGATTGTCTGGTCTCTTTTCCCTGTGTTTCTTGTCTGTCATTAGTTCCCTGGTGTGTCTCCTGTGCTCATCAGTGTCAGCCCCGCCCCTGATTGTTCCCACCTGTTGTCCTTGTGTTTCTCCTCCCCTGCCCAGCTGTTTCTCGTCCCGTGATTACCCCTCCCTGTATTTAGTCGTGTCTCTTCCTGTGTTCAGTGTTGGTTCGTCTTTCGTTCGTGACTGAGTTCACCGGTGAGTGTTCTGTTTTGTCTGTTTATTTAGTTATCCTTGAAATAAAGGTTTTTCACTTTAATCTGCATTTGGGTCCTGCTTGCTGCACACACCGTGACAGACCCTCTGTCATTTGACCCTCTATCCTTAGACCCTCTGTCCTTAGACCCGCTGTCCTTAAACCCTCTCTCCTTAGACCCTCTGTCCTTAGACCCTCACACCGTACAAGGAAACACTTCCAGAGAAAACCCACAGTTTAAAGGGAACATGGGAGAAACCTCAGGGAGAGCAACAGAGGAGGGATCCCTCTCCCAGGACGGACAGACGTGCAATAGATGCCGTGTGTAAATCCAAGAGATAATACATTTTACAGCATATAGACCGAATGTTAGGAAATGCATGTGTCTGTAATAAGAAGATTGTTCCGTTGTTCCGTGTCATTATAAAACATTACGTGCCATTCTAAAACATTCCGTTGTTCCGTGTCATTCTAAAACATTCCGTTGTTCCGTGTCATTCTAAAACATTCCGTGCCATTCTAAAACATTCCGTTGTTCCGTGTCATTCTAAAACATTCCGTTGTTCCGTGGTTCCGTGTCATTCTAAAACATTCCGTTGTTCCGTGTCATTCCGTTGTTCTGTTGTTCCATGTCATTCTAAAACATTCCGTTGTTCCGTGTCATTCTAAAACATTCCGTTGTTCCGTGCCATTCTAAAATCTTCCGTTGTTCCGAGGGTCCGTGTCATTCTAAAACATTCCGTTGTTCCGTGTCATTCTAAAACATTCCGTTCAAATCAAATCAAGTTTTATTTATATAGCACATTTATAAAGGATGTTTGGTGGAGCCAAAGTGCTGAACATATAATAAAAATAGCCTACAGTAGAGACACTTTACAGAAAATACAACAGCACAGATTGTTCAGAGTATCAGTATGAGAAAAATGACACCCTCTGTCCTTAGACCCTCTGTCCTTTGACCCTCTATCCTTAGACCCTCTGTCCTTAGACCCGCTGTCCTTAAACCCTCTCTCCTTAGACCCTCTGTCCTTAGACCCTCACACCGTACAAGGAAACACTTCCAGAGAAAACCCACAGTTTAAAGGGAACATGGGAGAAACCTCAGGGAGAGCAACAGAGGAGGGATCCCTCTCCCAGGACGGACAGACGTGCAATAGATGCCGTGTGTAAATCCAAGAGATAATACATTTTACAGCATATAGACCGAATGTTAGGAAATGCATGTGTCTGTAATAAGAAGATTGTTCCGTTGTTCCGTGTCATTATAAAACATTACGTGCCATTCTAAAACATTCCGTTGTTCCGTGTCATTCTAAAACATTCCGTTGTTCCGTGTCATTCTAAAACATTCCGTGCCATTCTAAAACATTCCGTTGTTCCGTGTCATTCTAAAACATTCCGTTGTTCCGTGGTTCCGTGTCATTCTAAAACATTCTGTTGTTCCGTGGTTCCGTGTCATTCTAAAACCTTCCGTTGTTCCGTGCCATTCTAAAACATTCCGTTGTTCCGTGTCATTCTAAAACATACCGTTGTTCCGTGCCATTCTAAAACGTTCCGTGTCATTCTAAAACATTCCGTTGTTCCTTGTGATTCTAAAACATTCCGTTGTTCCGTGTCATTCTAAAAAATTCGTTGTTCCGTGTCATTCTAAAACATTCCTTTGTTCCGTGGTTCCGTGTCATTCTAAAACATTCCGTTGTTCCGTGCCATTCTAAAACATTCCGTTGTTCCGTGGTTCCATGTCATTCTAAAACATTCCGTTGTTCTGTGTCATTCTAAAACATTCTGTTGTTCCGTGTCATTCTAAAACGTTCCGTGGTTCCGTGTCATTCTAAAACATTCCGTTGGTCCGTGTCATTCTAAAACATTCCGTTGTTCCGTGTCATTCTAAAACATTCCGTGGTTCCGTGTCATTCTAAAACATTCTGTTGTTCCGTGGTTCCGTGTCATTCTAAAACATTCCGTTGTTCCGTGTCATTCTAAAACATTCCGTTGTTCCGTGTCATTCTAAAACATTCGTTGTTCCGTGTCATTCTAAAACATTCCTTTGTTCCGTGGTTCCGTGTCGTTCTAAAACATTCCGTTGTTCCGTGCCATTCTAAAACATTCCGTTGTTCCGTGTCATTCTAAAACATTCTGTTGTTCCGTGCCATTCTAAAACATTCCGTTGTTCCGTGTCATTCTAAAACATTCTGTTGTTCCATGTCATTCTAAAACGTTCCGTAGTTCCGTGTCATTCTAAAACATTCCGTTGTTCAGTGTCATTCTAAAACATTCCGTTGTTCCGTGTCATTCTAAAACATTCCGTTGTTCCGTGTCATTCTAAAACATTCCGTTGTTCCGTGTCATTCTAAAACATTCGTTGTTCCGTGTCATTCTAAAACATTCCTTTGTTCCGTGGTTCCGTGTCATTCTAAAACATTCCGTTGTTCCGTGTCATTCTAAAACATTCCGTTGTTCCGTGCCATTCTAAAACATTCCGTTGTTCCGTGTCATTCTAAAACATTCCGTTGTTCCGTTGTTCCGTGTCATTCTAAAACATTCCGTGGTTCCGTGTCATTGTAAAACATTCCGTTGTTCCGTGTCATTCTAAAACATTCCGTTGTTCCGTGTCATTCTAAAACATTCCGTTGTTCCGTGCCATTCTAAAACATTCCGTTGTTCCGTGGTTCCGTGTCATTCTAAAACATTCCGTTGTTCCGTGGTTCTGTGTCATTCTAAAACATTCTGTTGTTCCGTGTCATTCTAAAACGTTCCGTGGTTCTGTGTCATTCTAAAACATTCCGTTGTTCCGTGTCATTCTAAAACATTCTGTTGTTCCGTGGTTCCGTGTCATTCTAAAACATTCCGTTGTTCCGTGCCATTCTAAAACCTTCCGTTGTTCCGTGTCATTCTAAAACGTTCCGTGTCATTCTAAAACATTCCGTTGTTCTGTTGTTCCATGTCATTCTAAAACATTCCGTTGTTCCGTGGCATTCTAAAACCTTCCGTTGTTCCGTGTCATTCTAAAACATACCGTTGTTCCGTGTCATTCTAAAACGTTCCGTGTCATTCTAAAACATTCCGTTGTTCCGTGTCATTCTAAAACATTCCGTTGTTCCGTGTCATTCTAAAACATTCGTTGTTCCGTGTCATTCTAAAACATTCCTTTGTTCCGTGGTTCCGTGTCATTCTAAAACATTCCGTTGTTCCGTGCCATTCTAAAACATTCCGTTGTTCCGTGGTTCCGTGTCATTCTAAAACATTCCGTTGTTCCGTGGTTCCGTGTCATTCTGAAACATTCCGTTGTTCCGTGTCATTCTAAAACCTTCCGTTGTTCCGTGCCATTCTAAAACCTTCCGTTGTTCCGTGTCATTCTAAAACATTCCGTTGTTCTGTTTTTCCATGTCATTCTAAAACATTCCGTTGTTCCGTGGCATTCTAAAACCTTCCGTTGTTCCGTGCCATTCTAAAACATTCCGTTGTTCCGTGTCATTCTAAAACATACCGTTGTTCCATGTCATTCTAAAACGTTCCGTGTCATTCTAAAACATTCCGTTGTTCCGTGTGATTCTAAAACATTCCGTTGTTCCGTGTCATTCTAAAACATTCGTTGTTCCGTGTCATTCTAAAACATTCCTTTGTTCCGTGGTTCCGTGTCGTTCTAAAACATTCCGTTGTTCCGTGCCATTCTAAAACATTCCGTTGTTCCGTGTCATTCTAAAACATTCTGTTGTTCCGTGCCATTCTAAAACATTCCGTTGTTCCGTGTCATTCTAAAACATTCGTTGTTCCGTGTCATTCTAAAACATTCCTTTGTTCCGTGGTTCCGTGTCATTCTAAAACATTCCGTTGTTCCGTGCCATTCTAAAACATTCCGTTGTTCCGTGTCATTCTAAAACATTCTGTTGTTCCGTGTCATTCTAAAACGTTCCGTGGTTCCGTGTCATTCTAAAACATTCCGTTGTTCCGTGTCATTCTAAAACATTCCGTTGTTCCGTGTCATTCTAAAACATTCCGTGGTTCCATGTCATTCTAAAACATTCTGTTGTTCCGTGGTTCCGTGTCATTCTAAAACATTCCGTTGTTCCGTGTCATTCTAAAACATTCTGTTGTTACGTGTCATTCTAAAACGTTCCGTGGTTCCGTGTCATTCTAAAACATTCCGTTGTTCCGTGTCATTCTAAAACATTCCGTTGTTCCATGTCATTCTAAAACATTCCGTGGTTCCATGTCATTCTAAAACATTCTGTTGTTCCGTGGTTCCGTGTCATTCTAAAACATTCCGTTGTTCCGTGTCATTCTAAAACATTCCGTTGTTCCGTGCCATTCTAAAACCTTCCGTTGTTCCGTGGTTCCGTGTCATTCTGAAACATTCCGTTGTTCCGTGGTTCCGTGTCATTCTAAAACCTTCCGTTGTTCCGTGGTTCCGTGTCATTCTAAAACATTCCGTTGTTCCGTGGTTCCGTGTCATTCTAAAACGTTCCGTTGTTCTGTGGTTCTGTGTCATTCTAAAACATTCCGTTGTTCCGTGTCATTCTAAAACATTCGTTGTTCCGTGTCATTCTAAAACATTCGTTGTTCCGTGTCATTCTAAAACATTCCTTTGTTCCGTGGTTCCGTGTCATTCTAAAACATTCCGTTGTTCCGTGCCATTCTAAAACATTCCGTTGTTCCGTGGTTCCGTGTCATTCTAAAACATTTCGTTGTTCCGTGGTTCCGTGTCTTTCTGAAACATTCCGTTGTTCCGTGGTTCCGTGTCATTCTAAAACCTTCCGTTGTTCCGTGGTTCCGTGTCATTCTAAAACATTCCGTTGTTCCGTGGTTCCGTGTCATTCTAAAACATTCCGTTGTTCCGTGGTTCTGTGTCATTCTAAAACATTCTGTTGTTCCTTGTCATTCTAAAACGTTCCGTTGTTCCGTGTCATTCTAAAACATTCCGTTCAAATCAAATCAAGTTTTATTTATATAGCACATTTATAAAGGAAGTTTGGTGGAGCCAAAGTGCTGAACATATAATAAAAATAGCCTACAGTAGAGACACTTTACAGAAAATACAACAGCACAGATTGTTCAGAGTATCAGTATGAGAAAAACGACACCCTCTGTCCTTAGACCCTCTGTCCTTTGACCCTCTATCCTTAGACCCTCTGTCCTTAGACCCTCTGTCCTTAGACCCGCTGTCCTTAAACCCTCTCTCCTTAGACCCTCTGTCCTTAGACCCTCTCTCCTAAGACCCTCACACCGTACAAGGAAACACTTCCAGAGAAAACCCACAGTTTAAAGGGAACATGGGAGAAACCTCAGGGAGAGCAACTGAGGAGGGGTCCCTCTCCCAGGACGGACAGACGTGCAATAGATGCCGTGTGTAAATCCAAGAGATAATACATTTTACAGCATATAGACCGAATGTTAGGAAATGCATGTGTCTGTAATAAGAAGATTGTTCCGTTGTTCCGTGTCATTATAAAACATTACGTGCCATTCTAAAACATTCCGTTGTTCCGTGTCATTCTAAAACATTCCGTTGTTCCGTGGTTCCGTGTCATTCTAAAACATTCTGTTGTTCCGTGGTTCCGTGCATTCTAAAACATTCCGTTGTTCCGTGTCATTCTAAAACATTCCGTTGTTCCGTGCCATTCTAAAACCTTCCGTTGTTCCGTGTCATTCTAAAACGTTCCGTGTCATTCTAAAACATTCCGTTGTTCTGTTGTTCCATGTCATTCTAAAACATTCCGTTGTTCCGTGGCATTCTAAAACCTTCCGTTGTTCCGTGTCATTCTAAAACAAACCGTTGTTCCGTGTCATTCTAAAACGTTCCGTGTCATTCTAAAACATTCCGTTGTTCCGTGGTTCCGTGTCATTCTAAAACATTCCGTTGTTCCGTGGTTCCGTGTCATTCTGAAACATTCCGTTGTTCCGTGGTTCCGTGTCATTCTAAAACATTCCGTTGTTCCGTGGTTCTGTGTCATTCTAAAACATTCCGTTGTTCCGTGTCATTTTAAAACGTTCCGTGGTTCCGTGTCATTCTAAAACGTTCCGTTGTTCCGTGTAATTCTAAAACATTCCGTTGTTCCGTGTCATTCTAAAACATTCCGTTGTTCCGTGGTTCCATGTCATTCTAAAACATTCTGTTGTTCCGTGGTTCCGTGTCATTCTAAAACATTCCGTTGTTCCGTGTCATTCTAAAACATTCCGTTGTTCCGTGCCATTCTAAAACCTTCCGTTGTTCCGTGGTTCCATGTCATTCTTAAACATTCCGTTGTTCCGTGTCATTCTAAAACATTCCGTTGTTCTGTGTCATTCTAAAACATTCCGTTGTTCCGTGTCATTCTAAAACATTCCGTTCAAATCAAATCAAGTTTTATTTATATAGTACATTTATAAAGGATGTTTGGTGGAGCCAAAGTGCTGAACATATAATAAAAATAGCCTACAGTAAAGACACTTTACAGAAAATACAACAGCAACAGATTGTTCAGAGTATCAGTATGAGAAAAACGACACCCTCTGTCCTTAGACCCTCTGTCCTTTGACCCTCTATCCTTAGACCCTCTGTCCTTAGACCCGCTGTCCTTAAACCCTCTCTCCTTAGACCCTCTGTCCTTAGACCCTCACACCGTACAAGGAAACACTTCCAGAGAAAACCCACAGTTTAAAGGGAACATGGGAGAGACCTCAGGGAGAGCAACAGAGGAGGGATCCCTCTCCTAGGACGGACAGACGTGCAATAGATGCCGTGTGTAAATCCAAGAGATAATACATTTTACAGCATATAGACCGAATGTTAGGAAATGCATGTGTCTGTAATAAGAAGATTGTTCCGTTGTTCCGTGTCATTATAAAACATTACGTGCCATTCTAAAACCTTCCGTTGTTCCGTGTCATTCTAAAACATTCCGTTGTTCCGTGTCATTCTAAAACATTCCGTGCCATTTTAAAACATTCCGTTGTTCCGTGTCATTCTAAAACATTCCGTTGTTCCGTGGTTCCGTGTCATTCTAAAACATTCTGTTGTTCCGTGTCATTCCGTTGTTCTGTTGTTCCATGTCATTCTAAAACATTCCGTTGTTCCGTGTCATTCTAAAACATTCCGTTCAAATCAAATCAAGTTTTATTTATATAGCACATTTATAAAGGATGTTTGGTGGAGCCAAAGTGCTGAACATATAATAAAAATAGCCTACAGTAGAGACACTTTACAGAAAATACAACAGCACAGATTGTTCAGAGGGTTAGGGTTAGGGTTAGGGTTAGGTTAGGGTTAGGGTTAGGTTAAGGGGCTATTTACCACCACACGTGTCGTTTACAATGTGTATATCTGGGGCTACGAGGTGGGCATCTGTACGGGACCTGCTCTGGGTGATAGCTTAGGCCCACGGCTATAATGTGTGAGAGATTTGGGCCCGGTGGCGGTCTTCCTTGTTACAGCAATTGGAGTTTTAAAACTTAAAACGGCCATAAGTCGTTCCAGCGGGTGGGCAACTGTAGCCCACTTTGTGTGTGCGTTGCACCCGCCCCCTTGCAGGTGCCCACCGAGTTTGAGGCAAATTGGAGCATTTTTCAGTTAAAGGGACCTTTAAATGTATGTAATACACGTGGAATAAATACTATCTGTTGCCCAGGAGAGGGCGCCAAATCTTAGGGTTAAGGGTTAGGGTTAGGGTTAAGGTTAGAACCCTATATCCCCTGATAATAGTGATACTAATGAAACTATTTTGAAAACAATGAAGAGTTAACCGAGGAGGTCAGAGGTCGGCAGCCATGTTACTGTGCAGTGCATCAATGATATACTTGATTTTAAGATGAATATTCTTTGACTTTGATCTCCGGGCTTAGTTCAGATTCTGCTATGATTGCGTACAATAGCACATTCTGAACAACCCCTGGGTTAAGGTGGACACACACACACACCCTCCCACACACACACACACTCTCTCTCTCTCTCTCCCCACACACACACACACTCTCTCTCTCTCTCTCTCCCCCACACACACACACACTCTCTCTCTCTCTCCCCCCACACACACACACACACTCTCTCTCTCTCTCTCTCCCCCACACACACACACACACACACACACACACACACGCACACACACACACACACACACACACACACACACACACACACACACACACACACACTCTCTCAGGTGTACCTGCAGGTCTGCTATGGGTTCTGCCAGGTCTGGTCGGTGTGGATGGACTTCAGGTCGTTTGCACAGCGTCCAGTCATGTGCTTGACTTTAAATGCTTAACGAAGAGAGAAACAAAGTGAGACACAGACAGGTGAGACACAGACAGGGTGATAGACACACAGATGAGAGACAGACATGTGAGAGACACAAAGGTGAGACACAGACAGGTGAGGACAGACAGGTGAGAGACAGACAGGGTGAGAGACAGACAGGGTGATAGACAGACAGGTGAGGACAGACATGTGAGAGACAGACAGGGTGAGAGACGGACAGGTGAAACACAGACAGGTGAGACAGACAGGTCAGAAACAGACAGGTGAGGACAGACATGTGAGAGACAGACAGGGTGAGACACATACAGGTGAGAACAGACAGGGGAGAGACAGACAGGACAGAGAAAGTTTTCTATGTGCGTCAGAAAACACACACCCCCCTCACACACAGGGATGCAGCATCGCAAATATATCCACTTTGGAGTGGCTTCCGGGACATACTACATATCGTACCCGGTCTCCCACGGCAAAGACCAATGCTTATCTCACTGCGACACAGGGTCACTTAGAGTTGACTGAGAAAAAAGTCTGATATATACTTCTATGTCTATCAACGGGACATTTTCCTGTCTTTTCCGCGATCAAAATGTATAAACGACACATCAAATCACATCTACAGATCAATACGAAGCGAATGAAAGTACTCCCAGACTCCTAGCGTGTGAAAAACGTGTGCAAAGTGCGAAAACGAAGTGATGCTAGCTTGCTGCTAGCGGTTAGCATTTCAATGGCAATATACATTGGAATAGCTCCCGTTAGCTTAGCATCTTCATTAATGAATTTGAGATTTTATTGAAAAACATTCTGGGTGGGTGAGAGCTTCCATACTTCAGATTCCTGATCTGGGCCCTATTTAGAGTCCCCCTGTGAAAGAAATATCTCTTTAGCCTTTTCCAAAGTCCTTTAAACACTCATGCAGCAGTTGCATCTCAAAAAAGGCCTTAAGGGAAGGTTTTGTTAAATTTTAAGGCGTAACCTTTGACATTTAGTTGCACCAGAGGCATCATTCTGCATCTTCTCTCCGAGCCGGTTCTAATGAGACTAAGCTCAAAGCCGTCGGACCTTCCAAAGTGGCGTATACAGTAGCGTAGACCATCCACAGATGACCGTTGACCTCTAGAGCTTTGTCCCCTTTTAAGCCGTAACCTTTGACATTAGGAGCAGCAGACGCATCAATCTGCATGTACTTTTCGAGCCGGTTCTAATGAGAGCAAGCTCAAAGCCGTCGGACCTTCCTTTGTGCCGTAAAGGGCACCGTACGGCATGAAAATGTGACCTCTGACCTCAGTTTTGACATTGTGGAAGGTCGCAGGGGCCCCACATTTTGCAAGCGGGTTCCACACACGTTAAGCAACACACTCTGAAAGTTTCAGAGCGCCAAGCACCTTTTTTCAATTTTTTTCAATTCCCTCCCCCTCCTTCATCACAAGGGGGTCAGATCCTTAGCTCCAGACAGGATTTTGTGAGAAAGTTTGACATTTTATTGAAAAAAATGTTCTGGGAGGGTTAGGGTTCCCATATTTCAGATTCCTGATCTGGGCCCTATTTAGAGGCCCCCTGTGAAAAAATTATCTCTTTAACCCTTTTTAAAGTCCTTTAAACAGTCATGCAGCACTGCAGCTCCTCAAAAGGCCTTAACGGAAGGTTTTGTTACATTTTAAGCCATAACCTTTGACATTTAGTTGGACCAGAGGCATCATTCTGCATCTTCTCTCCGAGACGGTTAAAATGACATCAAGCTCAAAGCGGTCGGACCTTCCTAAGTGGTAAAAACAGTAGCGTATACCATCCACAGGTGACCTTTGACCTTTGGAGCTTTGTTACATTTCAAGCCGTAACCTTTGACATTAGGAGCAGCAGACGCATCAATCTGCATGTACTTTTCGAGCCGGTTCTAATGAGAGCAAGCTCAAAGCCGTCGGACCTTCCTTTGTGCCGTAAAGGGCACCGTACGGCATGAAAATGTGACCTCTGACCTCAGTTTTGACATTGTGGAAGGTCGCAGGGGCCCCACATTTTGCAAGCGGGTTCCACACACGTTAAGCAACACACTCTGAAAGGGTTAGGGTTAGGGTTAGGGTTAAGGTTAGAACCCTATATACCGCCAAATCTTAGGGTTAAGGGTTAGGGTTAGGGTTAAGGTTAGAACCCTATATCCCCTGATAATAGTGATACTAATGAAACTATTTTGAAAACAATGAAGAGTTAACCGAGGAGGTCAGAGGTCGGCAGCCATGTTACTGTGCAGTGCATCAATGATATACTTGATTTTAAGATGAATATTCTTTGACTTTGATCTCCGGGCTTAGTTCAGATTCTGCTATGATTGCGTACAATAGCACATTCTGAACAACCCCTGGGGTTAGGGTTAGGGTTAGGGTTAGGGTTAGGGTTAGGTTAAGGGGCTATTTACCACCACACGTGTCGTTTACAATGTGTATATCTGGGGCTACGAGGTGGGCATCTGTACGGGACCTGCTCTGGGTGATAGCTTAGGCCCACGGCTATAATGTGTGAGAGATTTGGGCCCGGTGGCGGTCTTCCTTGTTACAGCAATTGGAGTTTTAAAACTTAAAACGGCCATAAGTCGTTCCAGCGGGTGGGCAACTGTAGCCCACTTTGTGTGTGCGTTGCACCCGCCCCCTTGCAGGTGCCCACCGAGTTTGAGGCAAATTGGAGCATTTTTCAGTTAAAGGGACCTTTAAATGTATGTAATACACGTGGAATAAATACTATCTGTTGCCCAGGAGAGGGCGCCAAATCTTAGGGTTAAGGGTTAGGGTTAGGGTTAAGGTTAGAACCCTATATCCCCTGATAATAGTGATACTAATGAAACTATTTTGAAAACAATGAAGAGTTAACCGAGGAGGTCAGAGGTCGGCAGCCATGTTACTGTGCAGTGCATCAATGATATACTTGATTTTAAGATGAATATTCTTTGACTTTGATCTCCGGGCTTAGTTCAGATTCTGCTATGATTGCGTACAATAGCACATTCTGAACAACCCCTGGGTTAAGGTGGACACACACACACACCCTCCCACACACACACACTCTCTCTCTCTCTCCCCCACACACACACACTCTCTCTCTCTCTCTCCCCCACCCACACACACTCTCTCTCTCTCTCTCTCCCCACACACACACACACACACACACACACACACACACACACACACACACACACACACACACACACACACACACACACACACACACACACACACACACACACACACACACACACACACACACACACACACACACACACACACACACACACACACACGGAGAGACGGACAGGAGAGAGAGAGTTTTCTATGTGTGTCAGAGAATTGCATTGCAGCACACACACACACACACACAAACACACCCCACACACCCCACACACACACACACACACCAACCCCCGACTCTCAAGGCGTTGGCACAGGGCGACACAGGATGCAGCGTCTTTACAGAACGTCTCCAGCTCAGAGAACTTCCACACCCTGCCCTCTCTGTTGAAGTGCTTCTGGGAAGTCTTGGCCCTCACTTCCTCCATCTCTCGCTGCTCCCAAGCTTCCCTGGCCTGAGATGGCATGACTTTTAAGCATTACTTTGCACTATGCCAAATGTATCTGACAGCTTTAGTAACTTACTGTACATATTGAAGTGAGTGGCTAATATATTGTCCCTATATTTTTGAATGTATACATTCAAATAACTTGCTAATATAAAATGTAAATCAATGTCCTGAATGTTTTCCTATCTGACCATGGCTGTCCTCTGTCTCCTGCTATCTGTATATTTTCTGCAGTCTATCTATGCTCACGCTGTTGCGTCGGCGTGAGTGGCAATAACTCTCCTTACCAGCAGGCGGCGGTAGTGTGTATTCGTCATTCAAAACAGGCAACAACCGGAAGACAGAGAAGAAGAACAGACAACGTGATATAAACAAACAACGCGGCTGGCTTCCCTTGCCTCACAATCCAATCGCATCAATTTAGTGTTGCAGTGACGCGTCCTAAAATCCGGAAGTAAGCTGCGCTCGGTTTCCCTCGACAAAAAAGCAACGGGATTTCTCCATAGGATTTTGGAAAATAGCTCGAAATAAGGTCAGTGGAAAACGAACCTGTTAGATAAATGCAAGTTTTGTTCAGTCGGATAATATCTCTCACCGCCGTTAGAAAGTAGGCTTGTTTGAGACACGTTGCGGCTCGCCTCGTAGACGAGAGTAGCCGATCGCAGCCGGGGGAGGTCTCAAAAAGCTCGCCTGAAGTCGGTCAGCTCCGAGTCGGCTTCTTCTTCTTCTTCTTCTACTTCTTCGCCTTCTTCTTCTTCTTCTCTCGGTTTTTTGGCGGATTGCAAACAACTTTAAGGTGCATACCGCCACCTCCGGAGTCGGCTTGACTCTTCTCCAGACTTAATGTACTCTCCTGTCAGCAGTCAGAGCAAGAATGAGCTACAGGGACAAGGATGACCTATATTTATACTAAATGTTTAGGGTGAGGGTTTGGGGGTTAGGGTTTGAGTTATAATAGAGGGTATGAACCACCAATGTGGTCTCTTGGGAAAAGCTTTATAAAGGTGAAGGTGCGAGAAACCTTCAAGTTGTATAACTTACTGTGAAAATTAGAGGTGTGCCATATTGGGAGGATTATGCATCGCCAGACATGACTGGTCTGGTCAGGGTCACCTGTACCCCCAAGCTTCCCTGGTCTGAGATGGCATGACTTTTAAGCATTACTTTGCACTATTTGTACGATGTGAGGGTCTAAGGACAGAGGGTGTCGTATTGTCATACTGATATTCTGTACAAACTGTGAAGTCCACTGAGACAAATGTAACATTTGTGATATTGGGCTATAAATAAACATTGATTGATTGATTAACTATGCCAAATTTATCTGACAGCTTTAGTAACTGTACAGATTGAAGTGATTGTCCCTATATTTTTAATGTATACATTTAAATAACTTGCTAATATAAAATGTAAATCAACTCGTAAATATTAAATGCTGAGTTTAAGCGTCATACGCATTATTTTCGACTAGCTGTGATTCTCGAAAGCATTGATTCCTCAACAGTCGTAATCCGGTTATTCAATAAGACGGTGTAATGTGCCATCATGATAAAAACCTTTACTTCTATAAGGGATTTTGATTCCAACATTTATCTTACACAGTTTATATTTGAAACACAATGAAATACATGTATAAAAAGTACAGGAACAGATTACAAATATTAACTTAATAATGGGAGGCGTGTGGCACAGTGGGGTTAGTGCGCTGATCTTCGAATCAGAGGATAGCAAGTTCGAGTCCCACTGCAGTCAGCATGTCGTTGTGTCCCTGGGCAAGACACTTCACCCCAAATTGCTCCTGTGGGGGGTGGCCAGAGTATTGAGTATGTAAGTCGCTTTGGATAAAAGCGTCTAACAAGTAACAAGTAACATGTAATGAATCAGAATGATATCAGTCTAAGTTATGGTCATCAGTTAAAATACCTGCTATTGGTGGTCATTTTGTTTCATGTTTATCCCGTCTCTATAATGGCTCATCCATTGTATGCTAGAAATAAATATTCACATCAATTCAACCACAAGTCACACATGCAGAATTCTCACTGCGTTTCATCTACTTATAGGGCAGGACTAAAGTGAATTGAAAAGACTGAGAGAGCAGGTCTTTATTTTTATTTTTTATTTTTATTTATCCTTTATTTATCCAGGAATGTCCCATTGAGATACAAGATCTCTTCTTCCAGGGAGTCCTGACCAACACGGCACACAACAAGTTTCAACATAAAACAAGGGCATTAAACAAAAAACATACAATTCAAATATAAATACAGAAGGCCATTTGTGCAGTGTCAAGAAGCATAATCACATCAGCAATAGCATCAGGTAAAACAGTTACATGTTTCATGAAGGGCTAATCGTAGCATACCTTTAAAAGCATTTACAGTAGGAAGTGCCTTTAGACAAAGTTTTACTTGCAGCGTATTCCATAAAAAGGGAGCATAGTGGGAGAATGCAGCTTTACCAAGCTCCGACTGCATCAAAGGAACATTTAAAAGCATCCCATTTGCTGCTCGTCTGGTATTAAAAAAGCAAGTATAAAAGGACAGAAGTCTGGAGATATATAAGGGCAGCTTACCTAGCAATGACTTAAGGATAAAAATCAACATGTGTGATTGTCTTCTTTGGTACAGAGAGGACCATCCTAAGGACTGATACAAAGTGCAGTGGTGGGTGCGAGAGCCTGCACCCGTTACAAAACGTATAGCAGTATGGTACGCAGAATCCAGCTTTTTAAGCAGGGAGGAAGGAGCATGCATATAGATCACATCGCCATAGTCTAATACAGACAGAAAGGAACTCTGCACAATTCTCTTCCTGGCTTCAGACGGGAAACATTTCTTTAAACGGAAGAAAAAGCCCAGTTTAGGTCTAAGTTTTCTCAGTAGGTTCCCAATATGAACATCAAAGGCCATCTTTTCATCAATCCATATGCCCAGATATTTGTAGGATGCTACTTTGTCAAGGCATGTCCCTTCCAGTGTCAGAATCGGAGGGACAGCTGTATTAGCTCGAGAGCGAGAGAAGGTCATGTACTTGGTCTTTTTTGCATTAAGGACCAGTCTTAGCCTTAGCAAGGAGTGTTGCAGTGTATTAAAAGCATCCTGTAGAAGCTCTATGGCCTGAGTTAAAGAGGAAGCCACTGTGTAAACAACTGTATCATCGGCGTATAAATGAAACCGTGCTGGATTTATCCCATTTCCTAGTTCATTTATAAAGATGGAGAATAAGACAGTGTTAGGGGAAATGGAACATAGGGGAAGAACAACAGCTGTCCCTAGCCGGGCTTGTTTTTGTGGACATTGAAGCCCCAAGAGGGGTGGACCATTTACAGTCATGTGTCAAAACACTTCATACCCCAGAAATCTCCCCAGCCTGGTCTGGTCAGGGTAATCTGTACCCCCAATGTTCCCTGGCCTGAGATGGCATGACTTTTAAGCATTACTTTGCACTATGCCAAATGTATCTGACAGCTTTAGTTACTGTACATATTGAAGTGAGTGGCTAATATATTGTCCCTATATTTTTGAATGTATACATTCAAATAACTTGCTAATATAAAATGTAAATCAATGTCCTGAATGTTTTCCTATCTGACCATGGCTGTCCTCTGTCTCCTGCTATCTGTATATTTTCTGCAGTCTATCTATGCTCACGCTGTTGCGTCGGCGTGTTCTCCTGCGTGTTGGCGATGTGTTGCACTGGAACCAGACAGCGCAAAGACTTCAGCCGAGCACATACGAACTGCGCATGCGTGAGTGGCAATAACTCTCCTTACCAGCAGGCGGCGGTAGTGTGTATTCGTCATTCAAAACAGGCAACAACCGGAAGACAGAGAAGAAGAACAGACAACGTGATCTAAACAAACAACAAATAGCTGAGCGTTAGCTTCACCTTAGCATCTGTTCTTTGCAGGTGCTTGTTGAGGTGTGGTGTTTACAGCAGTGGATAACAGCTTCTGGCCTGGACACAGTTTGCACCTCACCGTCACATTCCTGTATATCCTTCGGACGAACTCAAAATAATGGGCATACCTCCATACCTCTTGTCTGTCAGTGTGATTATGACTGATTTTAATAAGTAACGAAGTAACGCGTGTCCGGGCAATGTTAGTAGCTGTAGTGTGATTACTGAATTATAAAAGTAGCGCTTTACACTACTCCGTTACCGACACAAGTTATTATTACACCCAACTCTGCAGACTACCGTATAAGATTGCAATTGTAAACACGTTATTGCTAGCCTAATATGAACCACTAGCTTTTGTTCATAGTTGGCATATTACACTGAACAACTAGCAAACGTAGGTTAGCTTATACAAAAACGAAACACAATGAAATACATGTATAAAAAGTACAGGAACAGATTACAAATATTAACTTAATAATGGGAGGCGTGTGGCACAGTGGGGTTAGTGCGCTGATCTTCGAATCAGAGGATAGCAAGTTCGAGTCCCACTGCAGTCAGCATGTCGTTGTGTCCCTGGGCAAGACACTTCACCCCAAATTGCTCCTGTGGGGGGTGGCCAGAGTATTGAGTATGTAAGTCGCTTTGGATAAAAGCGTCTAACAAGTAACAAGTAACATGTAATGAATCAGAATGATATCAGTCTAAGTTATGGTCATCAGTTAAAATACCTGCTATTGGTGGTCATTTTGTTTCATGTTTATCCCGTCTCTATAATGGCTCATCCATTGTATGCTAGAAATAAATATTCACATCAATTCAACCACAAGTCACACATGCAGAATTCTCACTGCGTTTCATCTACTTATAGGGCAGGACTAAGTGAATTGAAAAGACTGAGTGAGCAGGTCTTTATTAATAAAGACAGTGGAACATAGGGGAAGAACAACAACTCTGGCTGGGGACAGCTCTGGGTTACGGTTTGGGGTTACCCTAACCCAGAGCTGTCCCCAGCCGGGTTTGGGGGCAGCTCTGGTTTGGGGTTAGGGTGAGGCTAACCCCAAACCCTAACCCAGAGATGTCATGACTTAGCACAGGAAGAAACTGGCTTTTGGGGGCGTGTATTTGTGCTTGGACGATATAAAGGCAGCAGGTGAGGAGTGAGGAGAATACAATGATTTTTCTCTGCCTTTGGTGACACACAGAGCTTGGAGACTTTTTTGGAGACCCAACTTTTCTCTGTTTCTATACAGTCCATAGGGAGCGCAGCCGGACAGAAGTGAGACACGAGCCATACAGCTGCCAAATAATATTCCGGTGCACTTCGACAAGCAAAAGGTGAGTAAACTTTACCATGCTCAGCTCACAGATCATTCAAATCACTCAAACACTGACATCTCTGCTTATTTGTGAAATGACAGAATGTAGCACAGCGTTCTGGATCCTTCCGGGGACGACGATGGCATCGATATATTTGAGCTGAACGATGCCCAGCATTCAGTTGCTGGCTCCGACAGCTCGGCCCTGGATGTTCAAGAGCGCAGAGACGTTACCCAGCAGGTATTTATGCAGGTGTTCCAGGACGAGGTGGGGCAGATGAGGTCCCTTATATCCAGCATCAGCCAGGAGTGGAAGAAGGAGCTCCAGGACCTGCAAGAACAGATGACCCAGCAGATAGATGTGAGGTTCGGGGAGAGGTGGAGCCAGGTTCAGGAAGAGCTGGAGGTGTATCTGGCAGGGAGAGAGGCAACCTTGGGTCAGAGATTCAGGGACCTCGGGGACAGTCTCTCTGCCCGGCTCGATTTATTCCACACCCTGATCCCCCAAGGACCCCCAGCGACCCAGCCAGAGGCAGGCATGTTCAACCCGTTTTTTTCTCTCTGCACTTTTCAGTGGAATATTTAAAATAATATTGTTTTTGTCATTATTTGTATTATTATTATTCACTGTGGTTTTCAGAATGATTTGTAAGTGCATTAAATGATGTCTCTGTCCCACCTCCAGATCAGCGGCAAGAAAAGCCAGGTTCACAAACGCCACCGCCTGCAGGAGCCGCAGCACCACCTCCATCACCTGCATCACCTCCATCACCTGCATCACCGCAGGCCGTGAGTACCAGCCCAGGTTCACAGACGCCATTGCCCATGGTCCAGAGGACAGAGGCCAAGAGCCTAGAAGAGCTGGATGCAGACCTGGCTGAGGCACTTCGCCCTCACTATTCTGAGGAC
Organism: Pogonophryne albipinna; assembly: GCA_028583405.1. NCBI lineage: Eukaryota > Metazoa > Chordata > Actinopteri > Perciformes > Artedidraconidae > Pogonophryne > Pogonophryne albipinna. The sequence goes on from JAPTMU010000029.1 coordinate 341,426, forward strand.
ATTACACCATTGGAAAAGCTCTCCTCTCTCCAGCGTGCTTTCTTCCTCTGGAAGTGCGACGTCATGCAAATAAAAGGTAACCAACAAACACAAATGTGCACCTGTAAATTGGCAAAGGAATGACATCTGATGCATGTACTAATGTAAATGTTCCTTCTCAGACACCAAGGACCTGAACGTGAAGGCGACGGTCATAGCGATTGATGGCGAAGCGAAGGGCATCTGGCTTCCCGATTGGAGACCAAAAGAAACAACATGTCTCCCGGCCTACCTGGCGGAGAGGATAAAGTCTGCCCTGAGGAAGAGGCGCCGCTCCGACAAACTGAAGTGCGATTTGCACACTAAGTTCAGGAGATTCTTGAACCCAGACCAGGACTAGCGGGTTCTGGGTTGAATAACTTTGTATATATTTTAATTGATTTGCTGTGTCTTTTATTCTTGTGTTTATTATTTTTATTATTTGTAATATTCGTTGTTATATTATTGTACAGAGTTCAACTTTATTTGTTACTGTTCCTTATGTTCAATACATGCTCTTTTTTCTCACAAAGATATTTGTCTGTGATTTCAACTCATTCCATCTGTCACTTTAAAAGAAATTGCTAAATCACCACACTCCAGGTGGACTTTTCAGAGGACAGCCTGTGTTTGTCAGGTGGGAAGCTGCTTAGTTGAAAGAGGGCAGTCTGCAGTTCTACAGTTCTACAGTTCACACATACCAAGCCGTTTATGATATGAATACATGTAACAACATTCTGATATTACAAAGGGAGAGTCCCCCCTTTAATATCATGCATGACACGGTCAATTTGAAGCTAGTCCAGGGCAAGTTTCAGGCAGTAATAGAGTAACAGTATGTGAAGCAGGCAAGTACATTTGTGTGTCCATTCATATACATTCAACCACACAACAACTCACACACGCTGAATAATAGCGCATTGTAAATACAAATGTAATAACTCAAAAACACGAGTATTTGTATTAAATATAACATTATTTTGAAAACTATAACACAAATTAAGAAGAACAATCCAATACATCAATCATTCTAATCACAATATAACAAAAGATATGTTTGTGAAATGAGTGCACAATGAGTAGTTTACTTTGACTGAGCAGCCATTCACCTTCATTGATTCAGTATAAAGGATGGCAACAGCAACAACATAAACACAGGTAAAAAAGCTCAAGTGGATACAAATCAGATTATGTGTACAATTATGAACAGGGAGGCTTGGGGATTCAGGATGCGGAGAACTGGTGTTGCCATCTCCATGCTTCTCCCTGTAATGCCTGACAGCATAGACAAAAACAACATAGATAACTTGTATACCAAAAAATGGCAGTTTACAAGCGGTAATTGATACCCTAACATTGCTTTATACCAGACAGATGGATACTTTAACTATCCCAAATGTGTTCAGGCATTCAAACGGTGGAATAATGTATTGACACAATTACATTTGAATAAAATAAACATCAAATCATATAGGCTATAGACGTGCAGTATAAAACACATCAACAGTAGAGAAGACATGTCACAAATAATACCTATTTTGGACTGTTAATGTTATAATATGTTATAGCATATCAAATTAGAGTTTGATAGATATTTCACTGAAGGACGCTGTCCCCAAACTAGCGGCCGTTAGCAGTAACATGGCCGTGGTCATGTGAATATTCTTTGAGTTTTACGTTCAGAATGTGCTATAGATGCAGAAAATAGCAGTTTCGGAATATCACATTTGAATAACTTTTGATAGAGGGCGCCAAATCCTCTCCCAAATTGACCACAGTGTGTGTTTATATTCTTTGACTTTGATGTCTTTCCGTAACACACACACACACACACACACGCACACAAATTGGAGCATTTTTCAGTTAAAGGGACCTTTAAATGTATGTAATACACGTGGAATAAATACTATCTGTTGCCCAGGAGAGGGCGCCAAATCTTTCCCCCAAAGAACAGCTGGTTAGAAAATCAATACACTACAGAGTGTTTGAATGCAGGCCTACATTAACAGGTTTATGGCATCACTGCCTCATCTAAGACACAAGTGATCTGCCTTAATAATTAAACAATTTACATAATTACATTTGAGTTGAGTTTTTCTTCAACTTAATGTGTTGCTTAAAATAATACTTCTGCATACAGTAGGCCATGTGACACTGTAAGTACCGCCTATGACATCACTCCTATATCCCCTGATAATAGTGATACTAATGAAACTATTTTGAAAACAATGAAGAGTTAACCGAGGAGGTCAGAGGTCGGCAGCCATGTTACTGTGCAGTGCATCAATGATATACTTGATTTTAAGATGAATATTCTTTGACTTTGATCTCCGGGCTTAGTTCAGATTCTGCTATGATTGCGTACAATAGCACATTCTGAACAACCCCTGGGTTAAGGTGGACACACACACACACCCTCCCACACACACACACACACTCTCTCTCTCTCTCCCCCACACACACACACTACACAACTCTCTCTCTCTCCCCCCACACACACACACACACACACACACATTCCCCACACACACACACACACACACACACACACACACACACACACACACACACACACACACACACACACACACACACACACACACACACACACACACACACACACACACACACACACACACACACACACACTCTCTCTCAGGTGTACCTGCAGGTCTGCTATGGGTTCTGCCAGGTCTGGTCGGTGTGGATGGACTTCAGGTCGTTTGCACAGCGTCCAGTCATGTGCTTGACTTTAAATGCTTAACGAAGAGAGAAACAAAGTGAGACACAGACAGGGTGATAGACAGACAGGTGAGGACAGACATGTGAGAGACAGACAGGGTGAGAGACGGACAGGTGAAACACATACAGGTGAGAACAGACAGGACAGAGAGAGTTTTCTATGTGCGTCAGAAAACACACACCCCCCTCACACACAGGGATGCAGCATCGCAAATATATCCACTTTGGAGTGGCTTCCGGGGACATACTACATATCGTACCCGGGTCTCCCACGGCAAAGACCAATGCTTATCTCACTGCGACACAGGGTCACTTAGAGTTGACTGAGAAAAAAGTCTGATATATACTTCTATGTCTATCAACGGGACATTTTCCTGTCTTTTCCGCGATCAAAATGTATAAACGACACATCAAATCACATCTACAGATCAATACGAAGCGAATGAAAGTACTCCCAGACTCCTAGCGTGTGAAAAAACGTGTGCAAAGTGCGAAAACGAAGTGATGCTAGCTTTGCTGCTAGCGGTTAGCATTTTCAATGGCAATATACATTGGAATAGCTCCCGTTAGCTTAGCATCTTCATTAATGAATTTGAGATTTTATTGAAAAACATTCTGGGTGGGTGAGAGCTTCCATACTTCAGATTCCTGATCTGGGCCCTATTTAGAGTCCCCCTGTGAAAGAAATATCTCTTTAGCCTTTTCCAAAGTCCTTTAAACACTCATGCAGCAGTTGCATCTCAAAAAAGGCCTTAAGGGAAGGTTTTGTTAAATTTTAAGGCGTAACCTTTGACATTTAGTTGCACCAGAGGCATCATTCTGCATCTTCTCTCCGAGCCGGTTCTAATGAGACTAAGCTCAAAGCCGTCGGACCTTCCAAAGTGGCGTATACAGTAGCGTAGACCATCCACAGATGACCGTTGACCTCTAGAGCTTTGTCCCCTTTTAAGCCGTAACCTTTGACATTAGGAGCAGCAGACGCATCAATCTGCATGTACTTTTCGAGCCGGTTCTAATGAGAGCAAGCTCAAAGCCGTCGGACCTTCCTTTGTGCCGTAAAGGGCACCGTACGGCATGAAAATGTGACCTCTGACCTCAGTTTTGACATTGTGGAAGGTCGCAGGGGCCCCACATTTTGCAAGCGGGTTCCACACACGTTAAGCAACACACTCTGAAAGTTTCAGAGCGCCAAGCACCTTTTTTCAATTTTTTTCAATTCCCTCCCCCTCCTTCATCACAAGGGGGTCAGATCCTTAGCTCCAGACAGGATTTTGTGAGAAAGTTTGACATTTTATTGAAAAAAATGTTCTGGGAGGGTTAGGGTTCCCATATTTCAGATTCCTGATCTGGGCCCTATTTAGAGGCCCCCTGTGAAAAAATTATCTCTTTAACCCTTTTTAAAGTCCTTTAAACAGTCATGCAGCACTGCAGCTCCTCAAAAGGCCTTAACGGAAGGTTTTGTTACATTTTAAGCCATAACCTTTGACATTTAGTTGGACCAGAGGCATCATTCTGCATCTTCTCTCCGAGACGGTTAAAATGACATCAAGCTCAAAGCGGTCGGACCTTCCTAAGTGGTAAAAACAGTAGCGTATACCATCCACAGGTGGGTTAGGGTTAGGGTTAGGGTTAGGGTTAGGGTTAGGGTTAGGGTTAGGGTTAGGGTTAGGGTTAGGGTTAGGGTTAGGGTTAGGTTGTTTAAAGGGCCACCAGATCTCCCCATGTCGCCCAACGACTTCATGGTTGTACAGAGATCCAAGGAAAGGCACGCGCACTAGATGACGTGTCGGCTCATGCCCTAGCTTAGCATCATGACTGAGTCATAAGTGTGTAAAGGTAAAGTAGACAGGGTAATTTAAGCTTGAAGGACAGAGACAGGGAGGCTAGCTGTGTTTACGGCGGACACCTCCCCTTGCCGCAATGGCTGTATCTGTTTATGGCCAATTTCCATTCGTCACCCCGAAGGGTTCGTTCCAAAAAAGGGGTAGGAAGGAAAGGTCAGAGTGAAAAAGTGGGGAGATAATGTGGTTTAGATTTAGGCAAAGAGCCAGAATGGTCAAGGTTAATGGTCAGATTAAGGGTAAACTGGTCTTATTAGGGAACAAAATAGTCCACAGTTAGACTAAAGATGGTCTATTATTTGATATTTAGTTAAGAGTGTACCATAAGTGGATTTTAATTGTTTGATTTGAAGGTCAGAAAGCCATTTGTGAAGATGTATTTAAGGGAAATTAAATGAAAGACCTCTTAGTGTCAGTAACGCATCCCAGCAGTTCAGATAGGGTCTCACCAAGCCGGGAGAACCGGGTCCAAAGAACATTAGCTGCACCAGGACACCGCTCAATCCGGTCAGAACCAACTCCCCCACCCAGTCATGTTAGACTCGGAACCGACTGAGGGAATTACCATTCCAGTCCAAATAAAGACCCCAAAACCGGGTGGGGGCCCAGTCCAAACAAATCTCGCCGTGTCAAAGTACCACCTGTTCAGAAAGAACCACACCTCTCCTTATCAGTCATGGTAGACCGAGGTCCGACTGAGGAAACAACCAAATTATATTTCTAAATTCAATTCGAATTCAGAGATTTAGAGAAAAGTGTACCATAAGTGGATTTTAATTGTTTGATTTGAGAGTCAGATAGCTTTTAATGGAGAAGTACTTT
>JAPTMU010000029.1:347848-392253 GCA_028583405.1 Pogonophryne albipinna
CGGAACAACAGAATGTTTTAGAATGGCACGGAACAACGGAAGGTTTTAGAATGCCACGGAACAACGGAATGTTTTAGAATGACATGGAAAAACAGAACAACGGAATGTTTTAGAATGACACGGAACAACGGAAGATTTTAGAATGGCACGGAACAACGGAATGTTTTAGAATGACACGGAACCACGGAACAACAGAATGTTTTAGAATGACACGGAACCACGGAACAACGGAATGTTTTAGAATGACACGGAACAACGGAATGTTTTAGAATGGCACGTAATGTTTTATAATGACACGGAACAACGGAACAATCTTCTTATTACAGACACATGCATTTCCTAACATTCGGTCTATATGCTGTAAAATGTATTATCTCTTGGATTTACACACGGCATCTATTGCACGTCTGTCCGTCCTGGGAGAGGGATCCCTCCTCTGTTGCTCTCCCTGAGGTTTCTCCCATGTTCCCTTTAAACTGTGGGTTTTCTCTGGAAGTGTTTCCTTGTACGGTGTGAGGGTCTAAGGACAGAGGGTCTAAGGAGAGAGGGTTTAAGGACAGCGGGTCTAAGGACAGAGGGTCTAAGGATAGAGGGTCAAAGGACAGAGGGTCTAAGGACAGAGGGTGTCGTTTTTCTCAATACTGATACTCTGAACAATCTGTGCTGTTGTATTTTCTGTAAAGTATCTCTACTGTAGGCTATTTTTATTATATGTTCAGCACTTTGGCTCCACCAAACATCCTTTATAAATGTGCTATATAAATAAAACTTGATTTGATTTGAACGGAATGTTTTAGAATGACACGGAACAACGGAATGTTTTAGAATGACACGGAACAACGGAATGTTTCAGAATGACACGGAACCACGGAACAACGGAATGTTTTAGAATGGCACGGAACAACGGAATGTTTTAGAATGACACGGAACAACGGAATGTTTTAGAATGACACGGAACCACGGAACAACAGAATGTTTTAGAATGACATGGAACCACGGAACAACGGAATGTTTTAGAATGACACGGAACAACGGAATGTTTTAGAATGACACGGAACAACGGAATGTTTTAGAATGACACGGAACCACGGAACGTTTTAGAATGACAAGGAACAACAGAATGTTTTAGAATGACACAGAACCACGGAACAACGGAATGTTTTAGAATGACACGGAACAACGGAATGTTTTAGAATGACACGGAACCACGGAACAACGGAAGGTTTTAGAATGACACGGAACCACGGAACAACGGAATGTTTCAGAATGACACGGAACCACGGAACAACGAAATGTTTTAGAATGACACGGAACCACGGAACAACGGAATGTTTTAGAATGGCACGGAACAACGGAATGTTTTAGAATAACACGGAACCACGGAACAAAGGAATGTTTTAGAATGACACGGAACAACGAATGTTTCAGAATGACACGGAACCACGGAACAACGGAATGTTTTAGAATGACACGGAACAACGGAATGTTTTAGAATGACACGGAACCACGGAACAACAGAATGTTTTAGAATGACATGGAACCACGGAACAACGGAATGTTTTAGAATGACACGGAACAACGGAATGTTTTAGAATGACACGGAACAACGGAACGTTTTAGAATGACACGGAACCACGGAACGTTTTAGAATGACACGGAACAACGGAATGTTTTAGAATGACACAGAACCACGGAACAACGGAATGTTTTAGAATGACACGGAACCACGGAACAACGGAAGGTTTTAGAATGACACGGAACCACGGAAAAACGGAATGTTTCAGAATGACACGGAACCACGAAACAACGGAAGGTTTTAGAATGGCACGGAACAACGGAATGTTTTAGAATGACACGGAACAACGGAATGTTTTAGAATGACACGGAACCACGGAACAACAGAATGTTTTAGAATGACATGGAACCACGGAATGTTTTAGAATGACACGGAACCACGGAACGTTTTAGAATGACACGGAACAACAGAATGTTTTAGAATGACACGGAACAACGGAATGTTTTAGAATCACACGGAACAACGGAATGTTTTAGAATGACACGGAACGTTTTAGAATGACACGGAACAACGGTATGTTTTAGAATGACACGGAACAACGGAATGTTTTAGAATGGCACGGAACAACGGAAGGTTTTAGAATGCCACGGAACAACGGAATGTTTTAGAATGACATGGAACAACAGAACAACGGAATGTTTTAGAATGACACGGAACAACGGAAGGTTTTAGAATGGCACGGAACAACGGAATGTTTTAGAATGACACGGAACCACGGAACAACAGAATGTTTTAGAATGACACGGAACCACGGAACAACGGAATGTTTTAGAATGACACGGAACCACGGAACAACGGAAGGTTTCAGAATGACACGGAACCACTGAACAACGGAAGATTTTAGAATGACATGGAACCACGGAATGTTTTAGAATGACACGGAACAACGGAATGTTTTAGAATGACACGGAACAACGGAATGTTTTAGAATGACACGGAACCACGGAACGTTTTAGAATGACACGGAACAACAGAATGTTTTAGAATGACACGGAACAACGGAATGTTTTAGAATGGCACGGAACAACGGAATGTTTCAGAATGACACGGAACCACGGAACAACGAAATGTTTTAGAATGACACGGAACCACGGAACAACGGAATGTTTTAGAATGGCACGGAACAACGGAATGTTTTAGAATGACACGGAACCACGGAACAAAGGAATGTTTTAGAATGACACGGAACAACGAATGTTTCAGAATGACACGGAACCACGGAACAACGGAATGTTTTAGAATGACACGGAACCACGGAACAACGGAATGTTTTAGAATGGCACGGAACAACGGAATGTTTTTGAATGACACGGAACAACGGAATGTTTTAGAATGACACGGAACCACGGAACAACGGAAGGTTTTAGAATGGCACGGAACAACGGAATGTTTTAGAATGACACGGAACAACGGAATGTTTCAGAATGACACGGAACCACGGAACAACGGAAGGTTTTAGAATGGCACGGAACAACGGAATGTTTTAGAATGACACGGAACCACGGAACAACAGAATGTTTTAGAATGACATGGAACCACGGAACAATGGAATGTTTTAGAATGACACGGAACAACGGAATGTTTTAGAATGACACGGAACCACGGAACAACGGAATGTTTTAGAATGACACGGAACCACGGAACAACGGAAGGTTTTAGAATGACACGGAACCACGGAACAACGGAATGTTTCAGAATGACATGGAACCACGGAACAACGGAATGTTTTAGAATGACACGGAACAACGGAATGTTTTAGAATGACACGGAACCACGGAACAACGGAAGGTTTTAGAATGACACGGAACCACGGAAAAACGGAATGTTTCAGAATGACACGGAACCACGAAACAACGGAAGGTTTTAGAATGGCACGGAACAACGGAATGTTTTAGAATGACACGGAACAACGGAATGTTTTAGAATGACACGGAACCACAGAACAACAGAATGTTTTAGAATGACATGGAACCACGGAATGTTTTAGAATGACACGGAACCACGGAACAAAGGAATGTTTTAGAATGACACGGAACAACGGAATGTTTTAGAATCACACGGAACAACGGAATGTTTTAGAATGACACGGAACGTTTTAGAATGACACGGAACAACGGTATGTTTTAGAATGACACGGAACAACGGAATGTTTTAGAATGGCACGGAACAACGGAAGGTTTTAGAATGCCACGGAACAACGGAATGTTTTAGAATGACATGGAACAACAGAACAACGGAATGTTTTAGAATGACACGGAACAACGGAAGGTTTTAGAATGGCACGGAACAACGGAATGTTTTAGAATGACACGGAACCACGGAACAACAGAATGTTTTAGAATGACACGGAACCACGGAACAACGGAATGTTTTAGAATGACACGGAACCACGGAACAACGGAAGGTTTCAGAATGACACGGAACCACTGAACAACGGAAGGTTTTAGAATGACATGGAACCACGGAATGTTTTAGAATGACACGGAACAACGGAATGTTTTAGAATGACACGGAACAACGGAATGTTTTAGAATGGCACGGAACAACGGAATGTTTTAGAATGGCATGGAACAACAGAATGTTTTAGAATGACACGGAACAACGGAATGTTTTAGAATGGCACGGAACAACGGAATGTTTTAGAACAACACGGAACCACGGAACAAAGGAATGTTTTAGAATGACACGGAACAACGGAATGTTTTAGAATCACACGGAACAACGGAATGTTTTAGAATGACACGGAACGTTTTAGAATGACACGGAACAACGGAATGTTTTAGAATGGCACGGAACAACGGAAGGTTTTAGAATGCCACGGAACAACGGAATGTTTTAGAATGACATGGAAAAACAGAACAACGGAATGTTTTAGAATGACACGGAACCACGGAACAACGGAATGTTTTAGAATGACACGGAACAACGGAATGTTTTAGAATGGCACGGAACAACGGAAGATTTTAGAATGACACGGAACCACGGAACAACAGAATGTTTTAGAATGACACGGAACCACGGAACAACGGAATGTTTTAGAATGACACGGAACCACGGAACAACGGAATGTTTTAGAATGACACGGAACCATGGAACAACAGAATGTTTTAGAATGACATGGAACCACGGAACAACGGAATGTTTTAGAATGACACGGAACAACGGAATGTTTTAGAATGACACGGAACAACGGAACGTTTTAGAATGACACGGAACCACGGAATGTTTTAGAATGACACGGAACCACGGAGCGTTTTAGAATGACACGGAACAACAGAATGTTTTAGAATGACACGGAACAACGGAATGTTTTAGAATGGCACGGAACAACGGAATGTTTTAGAACGACACGGAACCACGGAACAAAGGAATGTTTTAGAATGACACGGAACAACGGAATGTTTTAGAATCACACGGAACAACGGAATGTTTTAGAATGACACGGAACGTTTTAGAATGACACGGAACAACGGTATGTTTTAGAATGACACGGAACAACGGAATGTTTTAGAATGGCACGGAACAACGGAAGGTTTTAGAATGCCACGGAACAACGGAATGTTTTAGAATGACATGGAACAACAGAACAACGGAATGTTTTAGAATGACACGGAACAACGGAAGGTTTTAGAATGGCACGGAACAACGGAATGTTTTAGAATGACACGGAACCACGGAACAACAGAATGTTTTAGAATGACACGGAACCACGGAACAACGGAATGTTTTAGAATGACACGGAACCACGGAACAACGGAAGGTTTCAGAATGACACGGAACCACTGAACAACGGAAGGTTTTAGAATGACATGGAACCACGGAATGTTTTAGAATGACACGGAACAACGGAATGTTTTAGAATGACACGGAACAACGGAATGTTTTAGAATGACACGGAACCACGGAACGTTTTAGAATGACACGGAACAACAGAATGTTTTAGAATGACACGGAACAACGGAATGTTTTAGAATGGCACGGAACAACGGAATGTTTCAGAATGACACGGAACCACGGAACAACGAAATGTTTTAGAATGACACGGAACCACGGAACAACGGAATGTTTTAGAATGGCACGGAACAACGGAATGTTTTAGAATGACACGGAACCACGGAACAAAGGAATGTTTTAGAATGACACGGAACAACGAATGTTTCAGAATGACACGGAACCACGGAACAACGGAATGTTTTAGAATGACACGGAACCACGGAACAACGGAATGTTTTAGAATGGCACGGAACAACGGAATGTTTTTGAATGACACGGAACAACGGAATGTTTTAGAATGACACGGAACAACGGAAAGTTTCAGAATGACACGGAACCACGGAACAACGGAAGGTTTTAGAATGGCACGGAACAACGGAATGTTTTAGAATGACACGGAACAACGGAATGTTTCAGAATGACACGGAACCACGGAACAACGGAAGGTTTTAGAATGGCACGGAACAACGGAATGTTTTAGAATGACACGGAACCACGGAACAACAGAATGTTTTAGAATGACATGGAACCACGGAACAACGGAATGTTTTAGAATGACACGGAACAACGGAATGTTTTAGAATGACACGGAACCACGGAACAACGGAATGTTTTAGAATGACACGGAACCACGGAACAACGGAAGGTTTTAGAATGACACGGAACCACGGAACAACGGAATGTTTCAGAATGACACGGAACCACGGAACAACGGAATGTTTTAGAATGACACGGAACCACGGAACAACAGAATGTTTTAGAATGACATGGAACCACGGAACAACGGAATGTTTTAGAATGACACGGAACAACGGAATGTTTTAGAATGACACGGAACAACGGAACGTTTTAGAATGACACGGAACCATGGAACGTTTTATAATGACACGGAACAACGGAATGTTTTAGAATGACACAGAACCACGGAACAACGGAATGTTTTAGAATGACACGGAACCACGGAACAACGGAAGGTTTTAGAATGACACGGAACCACGGAAAAACGGAATGTTTCAGAATGACACGGAACCACGAAACAACGGAAGGTTTTAGAATGGCACGGAACAACGGAATGTTTTAGAATGACACGGAACAACAGAATGTTTTAGAATGACACGGAACAACGGAATGTTTTAGAATGGCACGGAACAACGGAATGTTTTAGAACGACACGGAACCACGGAACAAAGGAATGTTTTAGAATGACACGGAACAACGGAATGTTTTAGAATCACACGGAACAACGGAATGTTTTAGAATGACACGGAACGTTTTAGAATGACACGGAACAACGGTATGTTTTAGAATGACACGGAACAACGGAATGTTTTAGAATGGCACGGAACAACGGAAGGTTTTAGAATGCCACGGAACAACGGAATGTTTTAGAATGACATGGAACAACAGAACAACGGAATGTTTTAGAATGACACGGAACAACGGAAGGTTTTAGAATGGCACGGAACAACGGAATGTTTTAGAATGACACGGAACCACGGAACAACAGAATGTTTTAGAATGACACGGAACCACGGAACAACGGAATGTTTTAGAATGACACGGAACCACGGAACAACGGAAGGTTTCAGAATGACACGGAACCACTGAACAACGGAAGGTTTTAGAATGACATGGAACCACGGAATGTTTTAGAATGACACGGAACAACGGAATGTTTTAGAATGACACGGAACAACGGAATGTTTTAGAATGACACGGAACCACGGAACGTTTTAGAATGACACGGAACAACAGAATGTTTTAGAATGACACGGAACAACGGAATGTTTTAGAATGGCACGGAACAACGGAATGTTTCAGAATGACACGGAACCACGGAACAACGAAATGTTTTAGAATGACACGGAACCACGGAACAACGGAATGTTTTAGAATGGCACGGAACAACGGAATGTTTTAGAATGACACGGAACCACGGAACAAAGGAATGTTTTAGAATGACACGGAACAACGAATGTTTCAGAATGACACGGAACCACGGAACAACGGAATGTTTTAGAATGACACGGAACCACGGAACAACGGAATGTTTTAGAATGGCACGGAACAACGGAATGTTTTTGAATGACACGGAACAACGGAATGTTTTAGAATGACACGGAACAACGGAAAGTTTCAGAATGACACGGAACCACGGAACAACGGAAGGTTTTAGAATGGCACGGAACAACGGAATGTTTTAGAATGACACGGAACAACGGAATGTTTCAGAATGACACGGAACCACGGAACAACGGAAGGTTTTAGAATGGCACGGAACAACGGAATGTTTTAGAATGACACGGAACCACGGAACAACAGAATGTTTTAGAATGACATGGAACCACGGAACAACGGAATGTTTTAGAATGACACGGAACAACGGAATGTTTTAGAATGACACGGAACCACGGAACAACGGAATGTTTTAGAATGACACGGAACCACGGAACAACGGAAGGTTTTAGAATGACACGGAACCACGGAACAACGGAATGTTTCAGAATGACACGGAACCACGGAACAACGGAATGTTTTAGAATGACACGGAACCACGGAACAACAGAATGTTTTAGAATGACATGGAACCACGGAACAACGGAATGTTTTAGAATGACACGGAACAACGGAATGTTTTAGAATGACACGGAACAACGGAACGTTTTAGAATGACACGGAACCATGGAACGTTTTATAATGACACGGAACAACGGAATGTTTTAGAATGACACAGAACCACGGAACAACGGAATGTTTTAGAATGACACGGAACCACGGAACAACGGAAGGTTTTAGAATGACACGGAACCACGGAAAAACTGAATGTTTCAGAATGACACGGAACCACGAAACAACGGAAGGTTTTAGAATGGCACGGAACAACGGAATGTTTTAGAATGACACGGAACAACGGAATGTTTTAGAATGACACGGAACCACAGAACAACAGAATGTTTTAGAATGACATGGAACCACGGAATGTTTTAGAATGACACGGAACCACGGAGCGTTTTAGAATGACACGGAACAACAGAATGTTTTAGAATGACACGGAACAACGGAATGTTTTAGAATTGCACGGAACAACGGAATGTTTTAGAACGACACGGAACCACGGAACAAAGGAATGTTTTAGAATGACACGGAACAACGGAATGTTTTAGAATCACACGGAACAACGGAATGTTTTAGAATGACACGGAACGTTTTAGAATGACACGGAACAACGGTATGTTTTAGAATGACACGGAACAACGGAATGTTTTAGAATGGCACGGAACAACGGAAGGTTTTAGAATGCCACGGAACAACGGAATGTTTTAGAATGACATGGAACAACAGAACAACGGAATGTTTTAGAATGACACGGAACAACGGAAGGTTTTAGAATGGCACGGAACAACGGAATGTTTTAGAATGACACGGAACCACGGAACAACAGAATGTTTTAGAATGACACGGAACCACGGAACAACGGAATGTTTTAGAATGACACGGAACCACGGAACAACGGAAGGTTTCAGAATGACACGGAACCACTGAACAACGGAAGGTTTTAGAATGACACGGAACCACGGAATGTTTTAGAATGACACGGAACAACGGAATGTTTTAGAATGACACGGAACAACGGAACGTTTTAGAATGACACGGAACAACAGAATGTTTTAGAATGACACGGAACAACGGAATGTTTTAGAATGGCACGGAACAACGGAATGTTTCAGAATGACACGGAACCACGGAACAACGAAATGTTTTAGAATGACACGGAACCACGGAACAACGGAATGTTTTAGAATGGCACGGAACAACGGAATGTTTTAGAATGACACGGAACCACGGAACAAAGGAATGTTTTAGAATGACACGGAACAACGAATGTTTCAGAATGACACGGAACCACGGAACAACGGAATGTTTTAGAATGACACGGAACCACGGAACAACGGAATGTTTTAGAATGGCACGGAACAACGGAATGTTTTTGAATGACACGGAACAACGGAATGTTTTAGAATGACACGGAACAACGGAAAGTTTCAGAATGACACGGAACCACGGAACAACGGAAGGTTTTAGAATGGCACGGAACAACGGAATGTTTTAGAATGACACGGAACAACGGAATGTTTCAGAATGACACGGAACCACGGAACAACGGAAGGTTTTAGAATGGCACGGAACAACGGAATGTTTTAGAATGACACGGAACCACGGAACAACAGAATGTTTTAGAATGACATGGAACCACGGAACAACGGAATGTTTTAGAATGACACGGAACAACGGAATGTTTTAGAATGACACGGAACCACGGAACAACGGAATGTTTTAGAATGACACGGAACCACGGAACAACGGAAGGTTTTAGAATGACACGGAACCACGGAACAACGGAATGTTTCAGAATGACACGGAACCACGGAACAACGGAATGTTTTAGAATGACACGGAACCACGGAACAACAGAATGTTTTAGAATGACATGGAACCACGGAACAACGGAATGTTTTAGAATGACACGGAACAACGGAATGTTTTAGAATGACACGGAACAACGGAACGTTTTAGAATGACACGGAACCATGGAACGTTTTATAATGACACGGAACAACGGAATGTTTTAGAATGACACAGAACCACGGAACAACGGAATGTTTTAGAATGACACGGAACCACGGAACAACGGAAGGTTTTAGAATGACACGGAACCACGGAAAAACGGAATGTTTCAGAATGACACGGAACCACGAAACATCGGAAGGTTTTAGAATGGCACGGAACAACGGAATGTTTTAGAATGACACGGAACAACGGAATGTTTTAGAATGACACGGAACCACAGAACAACAGAATGTTTTAGAATGACATGGAACCACGGAATGTTTTAGAATGACACGGAACCACGGAGCGTTTTAGAATGACACGGAACAACAGAATGTTTTAGAATGACACGGAACAACGGAATGTTTTAGAATTGCACGGAACAACGGAATGTTTTAGAACGACACGGAACCACGGAACAAAGGAATGTTTTAGAATGACACGGAACAACGGAATGTTTTAGAATCACACGGAACAACGGAATGTTTTAGAATGACACGGAACGTTTTAGAATGACACGGAACAACGGTATGTTTTAGAATGACACGGAACAACGGAATGTTTTAGAATGGCACGGAACAACGGAAGGTTTTAGAATGCCACGGAACAACGGAATGTTTTAGAATGACATGGAACAACAGAACAACGGAATGTTTTAGAATGACACGGAACAACGGAAGGTTTTAGAATGGCACGGAACAACGGAATGTTTTAGAATGACACGGAACCACGGAACAACAGAATGTTTTAGAATGACACGGAACCACGGAACAACGGAATGTTTTAGAATGACACGGAACCACGGAACAACGGAAGGTTTCAGAATGACACGGAACCACTGAACAACGGAAGGTTTTAGAATGACATGGAACCACACGGAATGTTTAATGACGAAACGAATTAGAACACGGAACAACGGAATGTTTTAGAATGACACGGAACCACGGAACGTTTTAGAATGACAAGGAACAACAGAATGTTTTAGAATGACACGGAACAACGGAATGTTTTAGAATGGCAAGGAACAACGGAATGTTTTAGAACGACACGGAACCACGGAACAAAGGAATGTTTTAGAATGACACGGAACAACGGAATGTTTTAGAATCACACGGAACAACGGAATGTTTTAGAATGACACGGAACGTTTTAGAATGACACGGAACAACGGTATGTTTTAGAATGACACGGAACAACGGAATGTTTTAGAATGGCACGGAACAACGGAAGGTTTTAGAATGGCACGTAATGTTTTATAATGACACGGAACAACGGAACAATCTTCTTATTACAGACACATGCATTTCCTAACATTCGGTCTATATGCTGTAAAATGTATTATCTCTTGGATTTACACACGGCATCTATTGCACGTCTGTCCGTCCTGGGAGAGGGATCCCTCCTCTGTTGCTCTCCCTGAGGTTTCTCCCATGTTCCCTTTAAACTGTGGGTTTTCTCTGGAAGTGTTTCCTTGTACGGTGTGAGGGTCTAAGGACAGAGGGTCTAAGGAGAGAGGGTTTAAGGACAGCGGGTCTAAGGACAGAGGGTCTAAGGATAGAGGGTCAAAGGACAGAGGGTCTAAGGACAGAGGGTGTCGTTTTTCTCATACTGATACTCTGAACAATCTGTGCTGTTGTATTTTCTGTAAAGTGTCTCTACTGTAGGCTATTTTTATTATATGTTCAGCACTTTGGCTCCACCAAACATCCTTTATAAATGTGCTATATAAATAAAACTTGATTTGATTTGAACGGAATGTTTTAGAATGACACGGAACAACGGAATGTTTTAGAATGACACGGAACCTCGGAACAACGGAAGGTTTTAGAATGGCACGGAACAACGGAATGTTTTAGAATGACACGGAACAACGGAATGTTTTAGAATGACATGGAACAACAGAACAACGGAATGACACGGAACAACGGAATGTTTTAGAATGACACGGAACCACGGAACAACGGAATGTTTTAGAATGACACGGAACAACGGAATGTTTTAGAATGGCACGGAATGTTTTAGAATGACACGGAACAACGGAATGTTTTAGAATGACACGGAACAACGGAAGGTTTTAGAATGGCACGTAATGTTTTATAATGACACGGAACAACGGAACAATCTTCTTATTACAGACACATGCATTTCCTAACATTCGGTCTATATGCTGTAAAATGTATTATCTCTTGGATTTACACACGGCATCTATTGCACGTCTGTCCGTCCTAGGAGAGGGATCCCTCCTCTGTTGCTCTCCCTGAGGTCTCTCCCATGTTCCCTTTAAACTGTGGGTTTTCTCTGGAAGTGTTTCCTTGTACGGTGTGAGGGTCTAAGGACAGAGGGTCTAAGGAGAGAGGGTTTAAGGACAGCGGGTCTAAGGACAGAGGGTCTAAGGATAGAGGGTCAAAGGACAGAGGGTCTAAGGACAGAGGGTGTCGTTTTTCTCATACTGATACTCTGAACAATCTGTGCTGTTGTATTTTCTGTAAAGTGTCTTTACTGTAGGCTATTTTTATTATATGTTCAGCACTTTGGCTCCACCAAACATCCTTTATAAATGTACTATATAAATAAAACTTGATTTGATTTGAACGGAATGTTTTAGAATGACACGGAACAACGGAATGTTTTAGAATGACACAGAACAACGGAATGTTTTAGAATGACACGGAACAACGGAATGTTTTAGAATGACACGGAACCTCGGAACAACGGAAGGTTTTAGAATGGCACGGAACAACGGAATGTTTTAGAATGACACGGAACAACGGAATGTTTTAGAATGACATGGAACAACAGAACAACGGAATGACACGGAACAACGGAATGTTTTAGAATGACACGGAACCACGGAACAACGGAATGTTTTAGAATGACACGGAACAACGGAATGATTTAGAATGGCACGGAATGTTTTAGAATGACACGGAACAACGGAATGTTTTAGAATGACACGGAACAACGGAAGGTTTTAGAATGGCACGTAATGTTTTATAATGACACGGAACAACGGAACAATCTTCTTATTACAGACACATGCATTTCCTAACATTCGGTCTATATGCTGTAAAATGTATTATCTCTTGGATTTACACACGGCATCTATTGCACGTCTGTCCGTCCTGGGAGAGGGATCCCTCCTCTGTTGCTCTCCCTGAGGTTTCTCCCATGTTCCCTTTAAACTGTGGGTTTTCTCTGGAAGTGTTTCCTTGTACGGTGTGAGGGTCTAAGGACAGAGGGTCTAAGGAGAGAGGGTTTAAGGACAGCGGGTCTAAGGACAGAGGGTCTAAGGATAGAGGGTCAAAGGACAGAGGGTCTAAGGACAGAGGGTGTCGTTTTTCTCATACTGATACTCTGAACAATCTGTGCTGTTGTATTTTCTGTAAAGTGTCTCTACTGTAGGCTATTTTTATTATATGTTCAGCACTTTGGCTCCACCAAACATCCTTTATAAATGTGCTATATAAATAAAACTTGATTTGATTTGAACGGAATGTTTTAGAATGACACGGAACAACGGAATGTTTTAGAATGACACAGAACAACGGAATGTTTTAGAATGACACGGAACAACGGAATGTTTCAGAATGACACGGAACCACGGAACAACGGAAGGTTTTAGAATGGCACGGAACAACGGAATGTTTTAGAATGACACGGAACAACGGAATGTTTTAGAATGACACGGAACCACGAAACAACAGAATGTTTTAGAATGACATGGAACCACGGAACAACGGAATGTTTTAGAATGACACGGAACAACGGAATGTTTTAGAATGACACGGAACAACGGAACTGTTTTAGAATGACACGGAACCACGGAACGTTTTAGAATGACACGGAACAACGGAATGTTTTAGAATGACACAGAACCACGGAACAACGGAATGTTTTAGAATGACACGGAACCACGGAACAACGGAATGTTTCAGAATGACACGGAACCACGGAACAACGGAATGTTTTAGAATGACACGGAACCACGGAACAACGGAATGTTTTAGAATGACACGGAACGTTTTAGAATGACACGGAACAACGGTATGTTTTAGAATGACACGGAACAACGGAAGGTTTTAGAATGCCACGGAACAACGGAATGTTTTAGAATGACATGGAACAACAGAACAACGGAATGTTTTAGAATGACACGGAACGTTTTAGAATGACACGGAACAACGGAAGGTTTTAGAATGGCACGGAACAACGGAATGTTTTAGAATGACACGGAACAACGGAATGTTTTAGAATGCACGGAACCACGGAACAACAGAATGTTTTAGAATGACACGGAACCACGGAACAACGGAATGTTTTAGAATGACACGGAACAACGGAAGGTTTTAGAATGCCACGGAACAACGGAATGTTTTAGAATGACATGGAACAACAGAACAACGGAATGTTTTAGAATGACACGGAACGTTTTAGAATGACACGGAACAACGGAAGGTTTTAGAATGGCACGGAACAACGGAATGTTTTAGAATGACACGGAACCACGGAACAACAGAATGTTTTAGAATGACACGGAACAACGGAATGTTTTAGAATGACACAGAACCACGGAACGTTTTAGAATGACACGGAACAACAGAATGTTTTAGAATGACACAGAACCACGGAACAACGGAATGTTTTAGAATGACACGGAACCACGGAACAACGGAATGTTTTAGAATGGCACGGAACAACGGAATGTTTTAGAATGACACGGAACAACGGAATGTTTTAGAATGACACGGAACAACGGAATGTTTTACAATGACACGGAACAACGGAACAACGGAATGTTTTAGA
Source organism: Pogonophryne albipinna (assembly GCA_028583405.1). Classification (NCBI taxonomy): domain Eukaryota; kingdom Metazoa; phylum Chordata; class Actinopteri; order Perciformes; family Artedidraconidae; genus Pogonophryne; species Pogonophryne albipinna. The sequence goes on from JAPTMU010000029.1 coordinate 362,829, forward strand.
ATGACACAGAACAACGGAATGTTTTAGAATGGCACGGAACAACGGAATGTTTTAGAATGACACGGAACAACGGAATGTTTTAGAATGACACGGAACCACGGAACAAAGGAATGTTTTAGAATGACACGGAACAACGAATGTTTTAGAATGACACGGAACAACGGAATGTTTTAGAATGACACGGAACAACGGAATGTTTTAGAATGACACGGAACAACGGTATGTTTTAGAATGACACGGAACAACGGAATGTTTTAGAATGGCACGGAACAACGGAAGGTTTTAGAATGCCACGGAACAACGGAATGTTTTAGAATGACATGGAACAACAGAACAACGGAATGACACGGAACAACGGAATGTTTTAGAATGACACGGAACCACGGAACAACAGAATGTTTTAGAATGACACGGAACCACGGAACAACGGAATGTTTTAGAATGACACGGAACAACGGAATGTTTTAGAATGGCACGTAATGTTTTATAATGACACGGAACAACGGAACAATCTTCTTATTACAGACACATGCATTTCCTAACATTCGGTCTATATGCTGTAAAATGTATTATCTCTTGGATTTACACACGGCATCTATTGCACGTCTGTCCGTCCTGGGAGAGGGATCCCTCCTCTGTTGCTCTCCCTGAGGTTTCTCCCATGTTCCCTTTAAACTGTGGGTTTTCTCTGGAAGTGTTTCCTTGTACGGTGTGAGGGTCTAAGGACAGAGGGTCTAAGGAGAGAGGGTTTAAGGACAGCGGGTCTAAGGACAGAGGATCTAAGGATAGAGGGTCAAAGGACAGAGGGTCTAAGGACAGAGGGTGTCGTTTTTCTCATACTGATACTCTGAACAATCTGTGCTGTTGTATTTTCTGTAAAGTGTCTCTACTGTAGGCTATTTTTATTATATGTTCAGCACTTTGGCTCCACCAAACATCCTTTATAAATGTGCTATATAAATAAAACTTGATTTGATTTGAACGGAATGTTTTAGAATGACACGGAACAACGGAATGTTTTAGAATGACACGGAACAACGGAATGTTTTAGAATGACACGGAACAACGGAATGTTTTAGAATGACACGGAACAACGGAATGTTTTAGAATGACACGGAACAACGGAATGTTTTAGAATGACACGGAACAACAGGAATGTTTTAGAATGACACGGAACAACGGAATGTTTTAGAATGGCACGGAACAACAGAATGTTTTAGAATGACACGGAACAACGGAATGTTTTAGAATGGCACGGAACAACGGAATGTTTTAGAACAACACGGAACCACGGAACAAAGGAATGTTTTAGAATGACACGGAACAACGAATGTTTTAGAATCACACGGAACAACGGAATGTTTTAGAATGACACGGAATGTTTTAGAATGACACGGAACAACGGTATGTTTTAGAATGACACGGAACAACGGAATGTTTTAGAATGGCACGGAACAACGGAAGGTTTTAGAATGCCACGGAACAACGGAATGTTTTAGATTGACATGGAAAAACAGAACAACGGAATGTTTTAGCATGACACGGAACAACGGAAGGTTTTAGAATGGCACGGAACAACGGAAGGTTTTAGAATGACACGGAACCACGGAACAACGGAATGTTTCAGAATGACACGGAACCACGGAACAACAGAATGTTTTAGAATGACATGGAACCACGGAACAACGGAATGTTTTAGAATGACACGGAACAACGGAATGTTTTAGAATGACACGGAACCACGGAACGTTTTAGAATGACACGGAACAACAGAATGTTTTAGAATGACACAGAACCACGAAACAACGGAATGTTTTAGAATGACACGGAACCACGGAACAACGGAATGTTTTAGAATGACACGGAACCACGGAACAACGGAAGATTTTAGAATGACACGGAACCACGGAACAACGGAATGTTTCAGAATGACACGGAACCACGGAACAACGGAAGGTTTTAGAATGGCACGGAACAACGGAATGTTTTAGAATGACACGGAACAACGGAATGTTTTAGAATGACACGGAACCACGGAACAACAGAATGTTTTAGAATGACATGGAACCACGGAATGTTTTAGAATGACACGGAACAACGGAATGTTTTAGAATGACACGGACCAACGGAATGTTTTAGAATGACACGGAACCACGGAACGTTTTAGAATGACACGGAACAACAGAATGTTTTAGAATGACATGGAACCACGGAACAACGGAATGTTTTAGAATGGCACGGAACAACGGAATGTTTTAGAATGACACGGAACCACGGAACAAAGGAATGTTTTAGAATGACACGGAACAACGAATTTTTTAGAATGACACGGAACAACGGAATGTTTTAGAATCACAAGGAACAACGGAATGTTTTAGAATGACACGGAACGTTTTAGAATGGCACGGAACAACGGTATGTTTTAGAATGACACGGAACAACGGAATGTTTTAGAATGGCACGGAACAACGGAATGGTTTTAGAATGACACGGAACCACGGAACAACAGAATGTTTTAGAATGACACGGAACCACGGAACAACGGAATGTTTTAGAATGACACGGAACAACGGAATGTTTTAGAATGGCACGGAATGTTTTAGAATGACACGGAACAACGGAATGTTTTAGAATGACACGGAACAACGGAATGTTTTAGAATGGCACGTAATGTTTTATAATGACACGGAACAACGGAACAACGGAACAATCTTCTTATTACAGACACATGCATTTCCTAACATTCGGTCTATATGCTGTAAAATGTATTATCTCTTGGATTTACACACGGCATCTATTGCACGTCTGTCCGTCCTGGGAGAGGGATCCCTCCTCTGTTGCTCTCCCTGAGGTTTCTCCCATGTTCCCTTTAAACTGTGGGTTTTCTCTGGAAGTGTTTCCTTGTACGGTGTGAGGGTCTAAGGACAGAGGGTCTAAGGAGAGAGGGTTTAAGGACAGCGGGTCTAAGGACAGAGGGTCTAAGGATAGAGGGTCAAAGGACAGAGGGTCTAAGGACAGAGGGTGTCGTTTTTCTCATACTGATACTCTGAACAATCTGTGCTGTTGTATTTTCTGTAAAGTGTCTCTACTGTAGGCTATTTTTATTATATGTTCAGCACTTTGGCTCCACCAAACATCCTTTATAAATGTGCTATATAAATAAAACTTGATTTGATTTGAACGGAATGTTTTAGAATGACACGGAACAACGGAATGTTTTAGAATGACACGGAACAACGGAATGTTTTAGAAGGACACGGACCCTCGGAAACAACGGAAGATTTTAGAATGGCACGGAACAACGGAATGTTTTAGAATGACACGGAACAACGGAATGTTTTAGAATGACATGGAACAACAGAACAACGGAATGACACGGAACAACGGAATGTTTTAGAATGACACGGAACCACGGAACAACGGAATGTTTTAGAATGACACGGAACAACGGAATGTTTTAGAATGGCACGGAATGTTTTAGAATGACACGGAACAACGGAATGTTTTAGAATGACACGGAACAACGGAATGTTTTAGAATGGCACGTAATGTTTTATAATGACACGGAACAACGGAACAATCTTCTTATTACAGACACATGCATTTCCTAACATTCGGTCTATATGCTGTAAAATGTATTATCTCTTGGATTTACACACGGCATCTATTGCACGTCTGTCCGTCCTGGGAGAGGGATCCCTCCTCTGTTGCTCTCCCTGAGGTTTCTCCCATGTTCCCTTTAAACTGTGGGTTTTCTCTGGAAGTGTTTCCTTGTACGGTGTGAGGGTCTAAGGACAGAGGGTCTAAGGAGAGAGGGTTTAAGGACAGCGGGTCTAAGGACAGAGGGTCTAAGGATAGAGGGTCAAATGACAGAGGGTCTGTCACGGTGTGTGCAGCAAGCAGGACCCAAATGCAGATTAAAGTGAAAAACCTTTATTTCAAGGATAACTAAATAAACATAGACAAAACAGAACACTCACCGGTGAACTCAGTCACGAACGAAAGACGAACCAACACTGAACACAGGAAGAGACACGACTAAATACAGGGAGGGGTAATCACGGGACGAGAAACAGCTGGGCAGGGGAGGAGAAACACAAGGACAACAGGCTGGGAACAATCAGGGGCGGGGCTGACACTGATGAGCACAGGAGACACACCAGGGAACTAATGACAGACAAGAAACACAGGGAAAAGAGACCAGACAATCTACAGGGAGGAAAACATGACGGCAAACACCCAAACATACAAAACTATAAACGTGACATAACAAGAGAATCGTGACAGAACCCCCCCCTCAAGGGACGGATTCCAGACGTCCCTAAAAACCTACAAAAGTCCAAAACCTCAAGCAGGGTGGGTGGAGGGGGTCCGGAGGAGGGACACAACACTAGGCGCACCAGGGTGGGTGGAGGGGGTCTGGAGGACGGGTTTTGGGCTGACAGCCCAGGAGCACAGCGGAGGTCCCGGAAGGGATCTCGGGCGGACGGCCCGGGGGTAAGGCAAAGTCCAAGGTGGAGATCTCGGGCGGACGGCCCTGGGGGCAAGGTAGAGTCCATGGAGGGGCGAAGACCACAGCGGGCAAACTCAGGGGGCCGAGCATGAGGGCGAAGGCAGCGGCAGGAAGAGTCAGGGGGCCGAGCATGAGGGTGAAGACCGCAGCACTCAGGGGGCCGGGCTCGAGGCCGAAGACCGCGGCTCTCAGGGGGCCGGGCTCGAGGCCGAAGACCGCGGCTCTCAGGGGGCCGGGCTCGAGGCCGAAGACCACGGCTCTCAGGGGGCCGGGCTCTCAGGGGGCCGGGCTCGAGGGCGAAGACCGGACAGCTCCGGAGGCCGGGCAGGACCTGGTGTCGGTGAGACAGGCTTTGGCAGGATCCTCAGCGGGTCCTCCAACGGAACAGGACATACGGCTGGCAGGAACCCCGGCAGAAGAGTAGTCGGCGGGGCCTCCAACGGGACAGGACACAGGGTTGGCAGGACCCCCGGCAGGAGAGCAGTCATCGGGACCTCCAACGGCACAGGACATACGGCTGGCAGGACCCCCGGCAGAAGAGTAGTCGGCGGGGCCTCCAACGGGACAGGACACAGGGTTGGCAGGACCCCCGGCAGGAGAGTAGTCGGCGGGGCCTCCAACGGGACAGGACACAGGGTTGGCAGGACCCCCGGCAGGAGAGCAGTCATCGGGACCTCCAACGGCACAGGACATACGGCTGGCAGGACCCCCGGCAGAAGAGTAGTCGGCGGGGCCTCCAACGGGACAGGACACAGGGTTGGCAGGACCCCCGGCAGGAGAGTAGTCGGCGGGGCCTCCAACGGCACAGGACATAGAGTTGGCAGGACCCCCGGCAGAAGAGTAGTCAGCGGGGCCTCCAACGGGACAGGACACAGGGTTGGCAGGACCCCCGGCAGGAGAGTAGTCGGTGGGGCCTCCAACGGCACAAGACAAAGAGTTGGCAGGATCCCCAGCGGAACCTCCAACGACACTTGGGTAGACACTTGAGAGGGAACTGGAGAGGGGACTCGAGAGGGAACTGGAGAGGGGACTCGAGAGGGAACCGGAGAGGGAACTGGAGAGGGAACTGGAGAGGGGACTCGAGAGGGGACTCGAGAGGGAACTGGAGAGGAGACTCGAGAGGGAACTCGAGAGGGAACTGGAGAGGGGACTCGAGAGGAAACTGGAGAGGGGACTCGAGAGGGAACTGGAGAGGGAACTGGAGAGGGGACTCGAGAGGGAACTCGAGAGGGGACTCGAGAGGAGACTGGAGAAGGAACTGGAGAGGAGACTCGAGAGGGAACTTGAGAGGGGACTCGAGAGGGAACTGGAGAGGGGACTCGAGAGGAAACTGGAGAGGGGACTCGAGAGGGAACTGGAGAGGGAACTGGAGAGGGGACTCGAGAGGGAACTGGAGAGGGGACTCGAAAGGGAACTGGAGAGGGGACTCGAGAGGAAACTGGAGAGGGGACTCGAGAGGGAACTGGAGAGGGAACTGGAGAGGGGACTCGAGGAGCTGGTGTTGGCTGGAGAGCCAACAGGAGACGAGGTGCTGGAGTCGGCCGGTACGCCGACAGGACTCGGGGAGCTGGTGTTGGCTGGAGAGCCAACAGGAGACGAGGTGCTGGAGTCGGCCGGTACGCCGACAGGACTCGGGGAGCTGGTGTTGGCTGGAGAGCCAACAGGAGACGAGGTGCTGGAGTCGGCCGGTACGCCGACAGGACTCGGGGAGCTGGCGTCGGCCGATGAGTCAACAGGTGACGAGGAGCTGGAGTCGGAACAGGGGCCGGAACCATGGCTGCTGGGGCCAGCACTGGGGCCAGGACCATGGCTGCTGGGGCCAGAACTGGGTCTGGGACCATGGCTGCTGGGACCAGAACTGGGTCTGGGACCATGGCTGCTGGGGCCAGAACTGGGTCTGGGACCATGGCTGCTGGGGCCAGAACTGGGGCTGGAACCATGGCTCTTGGGGCTCGGGCTGCTAGCTTGGCCTTGCGACTCCTTCTCTTAGCAGCCGCCTGAATACTCCGTGGACCTCCATAAGCCAAACAAGTTCCAGAATACGACTCCTGGACAGGAGCAGGAACTGGAGCAGAAGCACGGGTTGACTTCAGGCGGAACCCACCAAGGCGTATGGTGCCAGGTTGGGATTTGGGAGACAGGGAGCCAGCATGCCAGGAATCACACGCCGAAAGGAAGTCCAAAATCCAGTCAGGTAAGAATTCAACAAAACATGGTTTCTCCGCTGCCAACCGGAGCGCCTCCACCAGAGCGGCCCTCTTCTGCCGAACACTGGACGCTCCCTTCCACCAATCGAAGCAGCAAGACAGATAGAAGGTTAAATGCTGTAATTCAACCTCCCATGGATCATCTGCTGGGTCCATTTGTGGTTGGTTCGTTCTGTCACGGTGTGTGCAGCAAGCAGGACCCAAATGCAGATTAAAGTGAAAAACCTTTATTTCAAGGATAACTAAATAAACATAGACAAAACAGAACACTCACCGGTGAACTCAGTCACGAACGAAAGACGAACCAACACTGAACACAGGAAGAGACACGACTAAATACAGGGAGGGGTAATCACGGGACGAGAAACAGCTGGGCAGGGGAGGAGAAACACAAGGACAACAGGTGGGAACAATCAGGGGCGGGGCTGACACTGATGAGCACAGGAGACACACCAGGGAACTAATGACAGACAAGAAACACAGGGAAAAGAGACCAGACAATCTACAGGGAGGAAAACATGACGGCAAAAACCCAAACATACAAAACTATAAACGTGACATAACAAGAGAATCGTGACAGGGTCTAAGGACAGAGGGTGTCGTTTTTCTCATACTGATACTCTGAACAATCTGTGCTGTTGTATTTTCTGTAAAGTGTCTCTACTGTAGGCTATTTTTATTATATGTTCAGCACTTTGGCTCCACCAAACATCCTTTATAAATGTGCTATATAAATAAAACTTGATTTGATTTGAACGGAATGTTTTAGAATGACACGGAACAACGGAATGTTTTAGAATGACACGGAACCTCGGAACAACGGAAGGTTTTAGAATGGCACGGAACAACGGAATGTTTTAGAATGACACGGAACCACGGAACAACAGAATGTTTTAGAATGACACGGAACCACGGAACAACGGAATGTTTTAGAATGGCACGGAATGTTTTAGAATGACACGGAACAACGGAATGTTTTAGAATGACACGGAACAACGGAATGTTTTAGAATGGCACGTAATGTTTTATAATGACACGGAACAACGGAACAATCTTCTTATTACAGACACATGCATTTCCTAACATTCGGTCTATATGCTGTAAAATGTATTATCTCTTGGATTTACACACGGCATCTATTGCACGTCTGTCCGTCCTGGGAGAGGGATCCCTCCTCTGTTGCTCTCCCTGAGGTTTCTCCCATGTTCCCTTTAAACTGTGGGTTTTCTCTGGAAGTGTTTCCTTGTACGGTGTGAGGGTCTAAGGACAGAGGGTCTAAGGAGAGAGGGTTTAAGGACAGCGGGTCTAAGGACAGAGGGTCTAAGGATAGAGGGTCAAAGGACAGAGGGTCTAAGGACAGAGGGTGTCGTTTTTCTCATACTGATACTCTGAACAATCTGTGCTGTTGTATTTTCTGTAAAGTGTCTCTACTGTAGGCTATTTTTATTATATGTTCAGCACTTTGGCTCCACCAAACATCCTTTATAAATGTGCTATATAAATAAAACTTGATTTGATTTGAACGGAATGTTTTAGAATGACACGGAACAACGGAATGTTTTAGAATGACACGGAACCTCGGAACAACGGAAGGTTTTAGAATGGCACGGAACAACGGAATGTTTTAGAATGACACGGAACAACGGAATGTTTTAGAATGACATGGAACAACAGAACAACGGAATGACACGGAACAACGGAATGTTTTAGAATGACACGGAACCACGGAACAACGGAATGTTTTAGAATGACACGGAACAACGGAATGTTTTAGAATGGCACGGAATGTTTTAGAATGACACGGAACAACGGAATGTTTTAGAATGACACGGAACAACGGAAGGTTTTAGAATGGCACGTAATGTTTTATAATGACACGGAACAACGGAACAATCTTCTTATTACAGACACATGCATTTCCTAACATTCGGTCTATATGCTGTAAAATGTATTATCTCTTGGATTTACACACGGCATCTATTGCACGTCTGTCCGTCCTGGGAGAGGGATCCCTCCTCTGTTGCTCTCCCTGAGGTTTCTCCCATGTTCCCTTTAAACTGTGGGTTTTCTCTGGAAGTGTTTCCTTGTACGGTGTGAGGGTCTAAGGACAGAGGGTCTAAGGAGAGAGGGTTTAAGGACAGCGGGTCTAAGGACAGAGGGTCTAAGGATAGAGGGTCAAAGGACAGAGGGTCTAAGGACAGAGGGTGTCGTTTTTCTCATACTGATACTCTGAACAATCTGTGCTGTTGTATTTTCTGTAAAGTGTCTCTACTGTAGGCTATTTTTATTATATGTTCAGCACTTTGGCTCCACCAAACATCCTTTATAAATGTGCTATATAAATAAAACTTGATTTGATTTGAACGGAATGTTTTAGAATGACACGGAACAACGGAATGTTTTAGAATGACACGGAACCTCGGAACAACGGAAGGTTTTAGAATGGCACGGAACAACGGAATGTTTTAGAATGACACGGAACAACGGAATGTTTTAGAATGACATGGAACAACAGAACAACGGAATGACACGGAACAACGGAATGTTTTAGAATGACACGGAACCACGGAACAACGGAATGTTTTAGAATGACACGGAACAACGGAATGTTTTAGAATGGCACGGAATGTTTTAGAATGACACGGAACAACGGAATGTTTTAGAATGACACGGAACAACGGAAGGTTTTAGAATGGCACGTAATGTTTTATAATGACACGGAACAACGGAACAATCTTCTTATTACAGACACATGCATTTCCTAACATTCGGTCTATATGCTGTAAAATGTATTATCTCTTGGATTTACACACGGCATCTATTGCACGTCTGTCCGTCCTGGGAGAGGGATCCCTCCTCTGTTGCTCTCCCTGAGGTTTCTCCCATGTTCCCTTTAAACTGTGGGTTTTCTCTGGAAGTGTTTCCTTGTACGGTGTGAGGGTCTAAGGACAGAGGGTCTAAGGAGAGAGGGTTTAAGGACAGCGGGTCTAAGGACAGAGGGTCTAAGGATAGAGGGTCAAAGGACAGAGGGTCTAAGGACAGAGGGTGTCGTTTTTCTCATACTGATACTCTGAACAATCTGTGCTGTTGTATTTTCTGTAAAGTGTCTCTACTGTAGGCTATTTTTATTATATGTTCAGCACTTTGGCTCCACCAAACATCCTTTATAAATGTGCTATATAAATAAAACTTGATTTGATTTGAACGGAATGTTTTAGAATGACACGGAACAACGGAATGTTTTAGAATGACACGGAACAACGGAATGTTTTAGAATGACACGGAACAACGGAATGTTTTAGAATGGACACGGAACAACGGAATGTTTTAGAATGACACGGAACAACGGAATGTTTTAGATGACATGGAACCACGGAACAACGGAATGTTTTAGAATGACACGGAACAACGGAATGTTTTAGAATGACACGGAACAACGGAATGTTTTAGAATGACACGGAACAACGGAATGTTTTAGAATGACACGGAACCACGAACAACGAATGTTTTAGAATGACACGGAACCACGGAACAACGGAATGTTTTAGAATGACACGGAACCACGGAACAACGGAAGATTTTAGAATGACACGGAACCACGGAACAACGGAATGTTTTCAGAATGACACGGAACCACGGAACAACGGAATGTTTTAGAATGGCACGGAACAACGGAATGTTTTAGAATGACACGGAACAACGGAATGTTTTAGAATGACACGGAACCACGGAACAACAGAATGTTTTAGAATGACATGGAACCACGGAATGTTTTAGAATGACACGGAACAACGGAATGTTTTAGAATGACACGGAACAACGGAATGTTTTAGAATGACACGGAACCACGGAACGTTTTAGAATGACACGGAACAACAGAATGTTTTAGAATGACACAGAACAACGGAATGTTTTAGAATGACATGGAACCACGGAACAACGGAATGTTTAGAATGGCACGGAACAACGGAATGTTTTAGAATGACACGGAACCACGGAACAAAGGAATGTTTTAGAATGACACGGAACAACGAATTTTTTAGAATGACACGGAACAACGGAATGTTTTAGAATCACAAGGAACAACGGAATGTTTTAGAATGACACGGAACGTTTTAGAATGGCACGGAACAACGGTATGTTTTAGAATGACACGGAACAACGGAATGTTTTAGAATGGCACGGAACAACGGAATGGTTTTAGAATGACACGGAACCACGGAACAACAGAATGTTTTAGAATGACACGGAACCACGGAACAACGGAATGTTTTAGAATGACACGGAACAACGGAATGTTTTAGAATGGCACGGAATGTTTTAGAATGACACGGAACAACGGAATGTTTTAGAATGACACGGAACAACGGAATGTTTTAGAATGGCACGTAATGTTTTATAATGACACGGAACAACGGAACAATCTTCTTATTACAGACACATGCATTTCCTAACATTCGGTCTATATGCTGTAAAATGTATTATCTCTTGGATTTACACACGGCATCTATTGCACGTCTGTCCGTCCTGGGAGAGGGATCCCTCCTCTGTTGCTCTCCCTGAGGTTTCTCCCATGTTCCCTTTAAACTGTGGGTTTTCTCTGGAAGTGTTTCCTTGTACGGTGTGAGGGTCTAAGGACAGAGGGTCTAAGGAGAGAGGGTTTAAGGACAGCGGGTCTAAGGACAGAGGGTCTAAGGATAGAGGGTCAAAGGACAGAGGGTCTAAGGACAGAGGGTGTCGTTTTTCTCATACTGATACTCTGAACAATCTGTGCTGTTGTATTTTCTGTAAAGTGTCTCTACTGTAGGCTATTTTTATTATATGTTCAGCACTTTGGCTCCACCAAACATCCTTTATAAATGTGCTATATAAATAAAACTTGATTTGATTTGAACGGAATGTTTTAGAATGACACGGAACAACGGAATGTTTTAGAATGACACGGAACAACGGAATGTTTTAGAATGACACGGACCCTCGGAACAACGGAAGATTTTAGAATGGCACGGAACAACGGAATGTTTTAGAATGACACGGAACAACGGAATGTTTTAGAATGACATGGAACAACAGAACAACGGAATGACACGGAACAACGGAATGTTTTAGAATGACACGGAACCACGGAACAACGGAATGTTTTAGAATGACACGGAACAACGGAATGTTTTAGAATGGCACGGAATGTTTTAGAATGACACGGAACAACGGAATGTTTTAGAATGACACGGAACAACGGAATGTTTTAGAATGGCACGTAATGTTTTATAATGACACGGAACAACGGAACAATCTTCTTATTACAGACACATGCATTTCCTAACATTCGGTCTATATGCTGTAAAATGTATTATCTCTTGGATTTACACACGGCATCTATTGCACGTCTGTCCGTCCTGGGAGAGGGATCCCTCCTCTGTTGCTCTCCCTGAGGTTTCTCCCATGTTCCCTTTAAACTGTGGGTTTTCTCTGGAAGTGTTTCCTTGTACGGTGTGAGGGTCTAAGGACAGAGGGTCTAAGGAGAGAGGGTTTAAGGACAGCGGGTCTAAGGACAGAGGGTCTAAGGATAGAGGGTCAAATGACAGAGGGTCTGTCACGGTGTGTGCAGCAAGCAGGACCCAAATGCAGATTAAAGTGAAAAACCTTTATTTCAAGGATAACTAAATAAACATAGACAAAACAGAACACTCACCGGTGAACTCAGTCACGAACGAAAGACGAACCAACACTGAACACAGGAAGAGACACGACTAAATACAGGGAGGGGTAATCACGGGACGAGAAACAGCTGGGCAGGGGAGGAGAAACACAAGGACAACAGGTGGGAACAATCAGGGGCGGGGCTGACACTGATGAGCACAGGAGACACACCAGGGAACTAATGACAGACAAGAAACACAGGGAAAAGAGACCAGACAATCTACAGGGAGGAAAACATGACGGCAAACACCCAAACATACAAAACTATAAACGTGACATAACAAGAGAATCGTGACAGAACCCCCCCCTCAAGGGACGGATTCCAGACGTCCCTAAAAACTACAAAAGTCCAAAACCTCAAGCAGGGTGGGTGGAGGGGGTCCGGAGGAGGGACACAACATTAGGCGCACCAGGGTGGGTGGAGGGGGTCTGGAGGACGGGTTTTGGGCTGACAGCCCAGGAGCACAGCGGAGGGCCCGGAAGGGATCTCGGGCGGACGGCCCGGGGGCAAGGCAAAGTCCAAGGTGGAGATCTCGGGCGGACGGCCTGGGGGCAAGGTAGAGTCCATGGAGGGGCGAAGACCACAGCGGGCAAACTCAGGGGGCCGAGCATGAGGGCGAAGGCAGCGGCAGGAAGAGTCAGGGGGCCGAGCATGAGGGTGAAGACCGCAGCACTCAGGGGGCCGGGCTCGAGGCCGAAGACCGCGGCTCTCAGGGGGCCGGGCTCGAGGCCGAAGACCGCGGCTCTCAGGGGGCCGGGCTCGAGGCCGAAGACCGCGGCTCTCAGGGGGCCGGGCTCGAGGGCGAAGACCGGACAGCTCCGGAGGCCGGGCAGGACCCGGTGTCGGTGAGACAGGCTTTGGCAGGATCCTCAGCGGGTCCTCCAACGGAACAGGACATACGGCTGGCAGGAACCCCGGCAGAAGAGTAGTCGGCGGGGCCTCCAACGGGACAGGACACAGGGTTGGCAGGACCCCCGGCAGGAGAGCAGTCATCGGGACCTCCAACGGCACAGGACATACGGCTGGCAGGACCCCCGGCAGAAGAGTAGTCGGCGGGGCCTCCAACGGGACAGGACACAGGGTTGGCAGGACCCCCGGCAGGAGAGTAGTCGGCGGGGCCTCCAACGGGACAGGACACAGGGTTGGCAGGACCCCCGGCAGGAGAGCAGTCATCGGGACCTCCAACGGCACAGGACATACGGCTGGCAGGACCCCCGGCAGAAGAGTAGTCGGCGGGGCCTCCAACGGGACAGGACACAGGGTTGGCAGGACCCCCGGCAGGAGAGTAGTCGGCGGGGCCTCCAACGGCACAGGACATAGAGTTGGCAGGACCCCCGGCAGAAGAGTAGTCAGCGGGGCCTCCAACGGGACAGGACACAGGGTTGGCAGGGACCCCCGGCAGGAGAGTAGTCGGTGGGGCCTCCAACGGCACAAGACAAAGAGTTGGCAGGATCCCCAGCGGAACCTCCAACGACACTTGGGTAGACACTTGAGAGGGAACTGGAGAGGGGACTCGAGAGGGAACTGGAGAGGGGACTCGAGAGGGAACCGGAGAGGGAACTGGAGAGGGAACTGGAGAGGGGACTCGAGAGGGGACTCGAGAGGGAACTGGAGAGGAGACTCGAGAGGGAACTCGAGAGGGAACTGGAGAGGGGACTCGAGAGGAAACTGGAGAGGGGACTCGAGAGGGAACTGGAGAGGGAACTGGAGAGGGGACTCGAGAGGGAACTCGAGAGGGGACTCGAGAGGAGACTGGAGAAGGAACTGGAGAGGAGACTCGAGAGGGAACTTGAGAGGGGACTCGAGAGGGAACTGGAGAGGGGACTCGAGAGGAAACTGGAGAGGGGACTCGAGAGGGAACTGGAGAGGGAACTGGAGAGGGGACTCGAGAGGGAACTGGAGAGGGGACTCGAAAGGGAACTGGAGAGGGGACTCGAGAGGAAACTGGAGAGGGGACTCGAGAGGGAACTGAGAGGGAACTGGAGAGGGGACTCGAGGAGCTGGTGTTGGCTGGAGAGCCAACAGGAGACGAGGTGCTGGAGTCGGCCGGTACGCCGACAGGACTCGGGGAGCTGGTGTTGGCTGGAGAGCCAACAGGAGACGAGGTGCTGGAGTCGGCCGGTACGCCGACAGGACTCGGGGAGCTGGTGTTGGCTGGAGAGCCAACAGGAGACGAGGTGCTGGAGTCGGCCGGTACGCCGACAGGACTCGGGGAGCTGGCGTCGGCCGATGAGTCAACAGGTGACGAGGAGCTGGAGTCGGAACAGGGGCCGGAACCATGGCTGCTGGGGCCAGCACTGGGGCCAGGACCATGGCTGCTGGGGCCAGAACTGGGTCTGGGACCATGGCTGCTGGGACCAGAACTGGGTCTGGGACCATGGCTGCTGGGGCCAGAACTGGGTCTGGGACCATGGCTGCTGGGGCCAGAACTGGGGCTGGAACCATGGCTCTTGGGGCTCGGGCTGCTAGCTTGGCCTTGCGACTCCTTCTCTTAGCAGCCGCCTGAATACTCCGTGGACCTCCATAAGCCAAACAAGTTCCAGAATACGACTCCTGGACAGGAGCAGGAACTGGAGCAGAAGCACGGGTTGACTTCAGGCGGAACCCACCAAGGCGTATGGTGCCAGGTTGGGATTTGGGAGACAGGGAGCCAGCATGCCAGGAATCACACGCCGAAAGGAAGTCCAAAATCCAGTCAGGTAAGAATTCAACAAAACATGGTTTCTCCGCTGCCAACCGGAGCGCCTCCACCAGAGCGGCCCTCTTCTGCCGAACACTGGACGCTCCCTTCCACCAATCGAAGCAGCAAGACAGATAGAAGGTTAAATGCTGTAATTCAACCTCCCATGGATCATCTGCTGGGTCCATTTGTGGTTGGTTCGTTCTGTCACGGTGTGTGCAGCAAGCAGGACCCAAATGCAGATTAAAGTGAAAAACCTTTATTTCAAGGATAACTAAATAAACATAGACAAAACAGAACACTCACCGGTGAACTCAGTCACGAACGAAAGACGAACCAACACTGAACACAGGAAGAGACACGACTAAATACAGGGAGGGGTAATCACGGGACGAGAAACAGCTGGGCAGGGGAGGAGAAACACAAGGACAACAGGTGGGAACAATCAGGGGCGGGGCTGACACTGATGAGCACAGGAGACACACCAGGGAACTAATGACAGACAAGAAACACAGGGAAAAGAGACCAGACAATCTACAGGGAGGAAAACATGACGGCAAACACCCAAACATACAAAACTATAAACGTGACATAACAAGAGAATCGTGACAGGGTCTAAGGACAGAGGGTGTCGTTTTTCTCATACTGATACTCTGAACAATCTGTGCTGTTGTATTTTCTGTAAAGTGTCTCTACTGTAGGCTATTTTTATTATATGTTCAGCACTTTGGCTCCACCAAACATCCTTTATAAATGTGCTATATAAATAAAACTTGATTTGATTTGAACGGAATGTTTTAGAATGACACGGAACAACGGAATGTTTTAGAATGACACGGAACCTCGGAACAACGGAAGGTTTTAGAATGGCACGGAACAACGGAATGTTTTAGAATGACACGGAACCACGGAACAACAGAATGTTTTAGAATGACACGGAACCACGGAACAACGGAATGTTTTAGAATGACACGGAACAACGGAATGTTTTAGAATGGCACGGAATGTTTTAGAATGACACGGAACAACGGAATGTTTTAGAATGACACGGAACAACGGAATGTTTTAGAATGGCACGTAATGTTTTATAATGACACGGAACAACGGAACAATCTTCTTATTACAGACACATGCATTTCCTAACATTCGGTCTATATGCTGTAAAATGTATTATCTCTTGGATTTACACACGGCATCTATTGCACGTCTGTCCGTCCTGGGAGAGGGATCCCTCCTCTGTTGCTCTCCCTGAGGTTTCTCCCATGTTCCCTTTAAACTGTGGGTTTTCTCTGGAAGTGTTTCCTTGTACGGTGTGAGGGTCTAAGGACAGAGGGTCTAAGGAGAGAGGGTTTAAGGACAGCGGGTCTAAGGACAGCGGGTCTAAGGACAGAGGGTCTAAGGATAGAGGGTCAAAGGACAGAGGGTCTAAGGACAGAGGGTGTCGTTTTTCTCATACTGATACTCTGAACAATCTGTGCTGTTGTATTTTCTGTAAAGTGTCTCTACTGTAGGCTATTTTTATTATATGTTCAGCACTTTGGCTCCACCAAACATCCTTTATAAATGTGCTATATAAATAAAACTTGATTTGATTTGAACGGAATGTTTTAGAATGACACGGAACAACGGAATGTTTTAGAATGACACGGAACCTCGGAACAACGGAAGGTTTTAGAATGGCACGGAACAACGGAATGTTTTAGAATGACACGGAACAACGGAATGTTTTAGAATGACATGGAACAACAGAACAACGGAATGACACGGAACAACGGAATGTTTTAGAATGACACGGAACCACGGAACAACGGAATGTTTTAGAATGACACGGAACAACGGAATGTTTTAGAATGGCACGGAATGTTTTAGAATGACACGGAACAACGGAATGTTTTAGAATGACACGGAACAACGGAAGGTTTTAGAATGGCACGTAATGTTTTATAATGACACGGAACAACGGAACAATCTTCTTATTACAGACACATGCATTTCCTAACATTCGGTCTATATGCTGTAAAATGTATTATCTCTTGGATTTACACACGGCATCTATTGCACGTCTGTCCAACCTGGGAGAGGGATTCCTCCTCTGTTGCTCTCCCTGAGGTTTCTCCCATGTTCCCTTTAAACTGTGGGTTTTCTCTGGAAGTGTTTCCTTGTACGGTGTGAGGGTCTAAGGACAGAGGGTCTAAGGAGAGAGGGTTTAAGGACAGCGGGTCTAAGGACAGAGGGTCTAAGGATAGAGGGTCAAAGGACAGAGGGTCTAAGGACAGAGGGTGTCGTTTTTCTCATACTGATACTCTGAACAATCTGTGCTGTTGTATTTTCTGTAAAGTGTCTCTACTGTAGGCTATTTTTATTATATGTTCAGCACTTTGGCTCCACCAAACATCCTTTATAAATGTGCTATATAAATAAAACTTGATTTGATTTGAACGGAATGTTTTAGAATGACACGGAACAACGGAATGTTTTAGAATGACACGGAACCTCGGAACAACGGAAGGTTTTAGAATGGCACGGAACAACGGAATGTTTTAGAATGACACGGAACAACGGAATGTTTTAGAATGACATGGAACAACAGAACAACGGAATGACACGGAACAACGGAATGTTTTAGAATGACACGGAACCACGGAACAACGGAATGTTTTAGAATGACACGGAACAACGGAATGTTTTAGAATGGCACGGAATGTTTTAGAATGACACGGAACAACGGAATGTTTTAGAATGACACGGAACAACGGAAGGTTTTAGAATGGCACGTAATGTTTTATAATGACACGGAACAACGGAACAATCTTCTTATTACAGACACATGCATTTCCTAACATTCGGTCTATATGCTGTAAAATGTATTATCTCTTGGATTTACACACGGCATCTATTGCACGTCTGTCCGTCCTGGGAGAGGGATCCCTCCTCTGTTGCTCTCCCTGAGGTTTCTCCCATGTTCCCTTTAAACTGTGGGTTTTCTCTGGAAGTGTTTCCTTGTACGGTGTGAGGGTCTAAGGACAGAGGGTCTAAGGAGAGAGGGTTTAAGGACAGCGGGTCTAAGGACAGAGGGTCTAAGGATAGAGGGTCAAAGGACAGAGGGTCTAAGGACAGAGGGTGTCGTTTTTCTCATACTGATACTCTGAACAATCTGTGCTGTTGTATTTTCTGTAAAGTGTCTTTACTGTAGGCTATTTTTATTATATGTTCAGCACTTTGGCTCCACCAAACATCCTTTATAAATGTGCTATATAAATAAAACTTGATTTGATTTGAACGGAATGTTTTAGAATGACACGGAACAACGGAATGTTTTAGAATGACACAGAACAACGGAATGTTTTAGAATGACACGGAACAACGGAATGTTTTAGAATGGCACGGAACAACGGAAGGTTTTAGAATGCCACGGAACAACGGAATGTTTTAGATTGACATGGAAAAACAGAACAACGGAATGTTTTAGCATGACACGGAACAACGGAAGGTTTTAGAATGGCACGGAACAACGGAAGGTTTTAGAATGACACGGAACAACAGAATGTTTTAGAATGACACAGAACCACGAAACAACGGAATGTTTTAGAATGACACGGAACCACGGAACAACGGAATGTTTTAGAATGACACGGAACCACGGAACAACGGAAGATTTTAGAATGACACGGAACCACGGAACAACGGAATGTTTCAGAATGACACGGAACCACGGAACAACGGAAGGTTTTAGAATGGCACGGAACAACGGAATGTTTTAGAATGACACGGAACAACGGAATGTTTTAGAATGACACGGAACCACGGAACAACAGAATGTTTTAGAATGACATGGAACCACGGAATGTTTTAGAATGACACGGAACAACGGAATGTTTTAGAATGACACGGAACAACGGAATGTTTTAGAATGACACGGAACCACGGAACGTTTTAGAATGACACGGAACAACAGAATGTTTTAGAATGACACAGAACAACGGAATGTTTTAGAATGACATGGAACCACGGAACAACTGAATGTTTTAGAATGGCACGGAACAACGGAATGTTTTAGAATGACACGGAACCACGGAACAAAGGAATGTTTTAGAATGACACGGAACAACGAATTTTTTAGAATGACACGGAACAACGGAATGTTTTAGAATCACAAGGAACAACGGAATGTTTTAGAATGACACGGAACGTTTTAGAATGGCACGGAACAACGGTATGTTTTAGAATGACACGGAACAACGGAATGTTTTAGAATGGCACGGAACAACGGATGGTTTTAGAATGACACGGAACCACGGAACAACAGAATGTTTTAGAATGACACGGAACCACGGAACAACGGAATGTTTTAGAATGACACGGAACAATGGAATGTTTTAGAATGGCACGGAATGTTTTAGAATGACACGGAACAACGGAATGTTTTAGAATGACACGGAACAACGGAATGTTTTAGAATGGCACGTAATGTTTTATAATGACACGGAACAACGGAACAACGGAACAATCTTCTTATTACAGACACATGCATTTCCTAACAATATGCTGTAAAATGTATTATCTCTTGGATTTACACACGGCATCTATTGCACGTCTGTCCGTCCTGGGAGAGGGATCCCTCCTCTGTTGCTCTCCCTGAGGTTTCTCCCATGTTCCCTTTAAACTGTGGGTTTTCTCTGGAAGTGTTTCCTTGTACGGTGTGAGGGTCTAAGGACAGAGGGTCTAAGGAGAGAGGGTTTAAGGACAGCGGGTCTAAGGACAGAGGGTCTAAGGATAGAGGGTCAAAGGACAGAGGGTCTAAGGACAGAGGGTGTCGTTTTTCTCATACTGATACTCTGAACAATCTGTGCTGTTGTATTTTCTGTAAAGTGTCTCTACTGTAGGCTATTTTTATTATATGTTCAGCACTTTGGCTCCACCAAACATCCTTTATAAATGTGCTATATAAATAAAACTTGATTTGATTTGAACGGAATGTTTTAGAATGACACGGAACAACGGAATGTTTTAGAATGACACGGAACAACGGAATGGTTTAGAAGGACACGGACCCTCGGAACAACGGAAGATTTTAGAATGGCACGGAACAACGGAATGTTTTAGAATGACACGGAACAACGGAATGTTTTAGAATGACATGGAACAACAGAACAACGGAATGACACGGAACAACGGAATGTTTTAGAATGACACGGAACCACGGAACAACGGAATGTTTTAGAATGACACGGAACAACGGAATGTTTTAGAATGGCACGGAATGTTTTAGAATGACACGGAACAACGGAATGTTTTAGAATGACACGGAACAACGGAATGTTTTAGAATGGCACGTAATGTTTTATAATGACACGGAACAACGGAACAATCTTCTTATTACAGACACATGCATTTCCTAACATTCGGTCTATATGCTGTAAAATGTATTATCTCTTGGATTTACACACGGCATCTATTGCACGTCTGTCCGTCCTGGGAGAGGGATCCCTCCTCTGTTGCTCTCCCTGAGGTTTCTCCCATGTTTCCTTTAAACTGTGGGTTTTCTCTGGAAGTGTTTCCTTGTACGGTGTGAGGGTCTAAGGACAGAGGGTCTAAGGAGAGAGGGTTTAAGGACAGCGGGTCTAAGGACAGAGGGTCTAAGGATAGAGGGTCAAATGACAGAGGGTCTGTCACGGTGTGTGCAGCAAGCAGGACCCAAATGCAGATTAAAGTGAAAAACCTTTATTTCAAGGATAACTAAATAAACATAGACAAAACAGAACACTCACCGGTGAACTCAGTCACGAACGAAAGACGAACCAACACTGAACACAGGAAGAGACACGACTAAATACAGGGAGGGGTAATCACGGGACGAGAAACAGCTGGGCAGGGGAGGAGAAACACAAGGACAACAGGTGGGAAACAATCAGGGGCGGGGCTGACACTGATGAGCACAGGAGACACACCAGGGAACTAATGACAGACAAGAAACACAGGGAAAAGAGACCAGACAATCTACAGGGAGGAAAACATGACGGCAAACACCCAAACATACAAAACTATAAACGTGACATAACAAGAGAATCGTGACAGAACCCCCCCCTCAAGGGACGGATTCCAGACGTCCCTAAAAACCTACAAAAGTCCAAAACCTCAAGCAGGGTGGGTGGAGGGGGTCCGGAGGAGGGACACAACATTAGGCGCACCAGGGTGGGTGGAGGGGGTCTGGAGGACGGGTTTTGGGCTGACAGCCCAGGAGCACAGCGGAGGGCCCGGAAGGGATCTCGGGCGGACGGCCCGGGGGCAAGGCAAAGTCCAAGGTGGAGATCTCGGGCGGACGGCCTGGGGGCAAGGTAGAGTCCATGGAGGGGCGAAGACCACAGCGGGCAAACTCAGGGGGCCGAGCATGAGGGCGAAGGCAGCGGCAGGAAGAGTCAGGGGGCCGAGCATGAGGGTGAAGACCGCAGCACTCAGGGGGCCGGGCTCGAGGCCGAAGACCGCGGCTCTCAGGGGGCCGGGCTCGAGGCCGAAGACCGCGGCTCTCAGGGGGCCGGGCTCGAGGCCGAAGACCGCGGCTCTCAGGGGGCCGGGCTCGAGGGCGAAGACCGGACAGCTCCGGAGGCCGGGCAGGACCCGGTGTCGGTGAGACAGGCTTTGGCAGGATCCTCAGCGGGTCCTCCAACGGAACAGGACATACGGCTGGCAGGAACCCCGGCAGAAGAGTAGTCGGCGGGGCCTCCAACGGGACAGGACACAGGGTTGGCAGGACCCCCGGCAGGAGAGCAGTCATCGGGACCTCCA
Organism: Pogonophryne albipinna; assembly: GCA_028583405.1. Taxonomy (NCBI): domain Eukaryota; kingdom Metazoa; phylum Chordata; class Actinopteri; order Perciformes; family Artedidraconidae; genus Pogonophryne; species Pogonophryne albipinna. The sequence goes on from JAPTMU010000029.1 coordinate 384,713, forward strand.
ACGGCACAGGACATACGGCTGGCAGGACCCCCGGCAGAAGAGTAGTCGGCGGGGCCTCCAACGGGACAGGACACAGGGTTGGCAGGACCCCCGGCAGGAGAGTAGTCGGCGGGGCCTCCAACGGGACAGGACACAGGGTTGGCAGGACCCCCGGCAGGAGAGCAGTCATCGGGACCTCCAACGGCACAGGACATACGGCTGGCAGGACCCCCGGCAGAAGAGTAGTCGGCGGGGCCTCCAACGGGACAGGACACAGGGTTGGCAGGACCCCCGGCAGGAGAGTAGTCGGCGGGGCCTCCAACGGCACAGGACATAGAGTTGGCAGGACCCCCGGCAGAAGAGTAGTCAGCGGGGCCTCCAACGGGACAGGACACAGGGTTGGCAGGACCCCCGGCAGGAGAGTAGTCGGTGGGGCCTCCAACGGCACAAGACAAAGAGTTGGCAGGATCCCCAGCGGAACCTCCAACGACACTTGGGTAGACACTTGAGAGGGAACTGGAGAGGGGACTCGAGAGGGAACTGGAGAGGGGACTCGAGAGGGAACCGGAGAGGGAACTGGAGAGGGAACTGGAGAGGGGACTCGAGAGGGGACTCGAGAGGGGACTCGAGAGGGAACTGGAGAGGAGACTCGAGAGGGAACTCGAGAGGGAACTGGAGAGGGGACTCGAGAGGAAACTGGAGAGGGTGACTCGAGAGGGAACTGGAGAGGGAACTGGAGAGGGGACTCGAGAGGGAACTCGAGAGGGGACTCGAGAGGAGACTGGAGAAGGAACTGGAGAGGAGACTCGAGAGGGAACTTGAGAGGGGACTCGAGAGGGAACTGGAGAGGGGACTCGAGAGGCAACTGGAGAGGGGACTCGAGAGGGAACTGGAGAGGGAACTGGAGAGGGGACTCGAGAGGGAACTGGAGAGGGGACTCGAAAGGGAACTGGAGAGGGGACTCGAGAGGAAACTGGAGAGGGGACTCGAGAGGGAACTGGAGAGGGAACTGGAGAGGGGACTCGAGGAGCTGGTGTTGGCTGGAGAGCCAACAGGAGACGAGGTGCTGGAGTCGGCCGGTACGCCGACAGGACTCGGGAGCTGGTGTTGGCTGGAGAGCCAACAGGAGACGAGGTGCTGGAGTCGGCCGGTACGCCGACAGGACTCGGGGAGCTGGTGTTGGCTGGAGAGCCAACAGGAGACGAGGTGCTGGAGTCGGCCGGTACGCCGACAGGACTCGGGGAGCTGGTGTTGGCTGGAGAGCCAACAGGAGACGAGGTGCTGGAGTCGGCCGGTACGCCGACAGGACTCGGGGAGCTGGCGTCGGCCGATGAGTCAACAGGTGACGAGGAGCTGGAGTCGGAACAGGGGCCGGAACCATGGCTGCTGGGGCCAGCACTGGGGCCAGGACCATGGCTGCTGGGGCCAGAACTGGGTCTGGGACCATGGCTGCTGGGACCAGAACTGGGTCTGGGACCATGGCTGCTGGGGCCAGAACTGGGTCTGGGACCATGGCTGCTGGGGCCAGAACTGGGGCTGGAACCATGGCTCTTGGGACTCGGGCTGCTAGCTTGGCCTTGCGACTCCTTCTCTTAGCAGCCGCCTGAATACTCCGTGGACCTCCATAAGCCAAACAAGTTCCAGAATACGACTCCTGGACAGGAGCAGGAACTGGAGCAGAAGCACGGGTTGACTTCAGGCGGAACCCACCAAGGCGTATGGTGCCAGGTTGGGATTTGGGAGACAGGGAGCCAGCATGCCAGGAATCACACGCCGAAAGGAAGTCCAAAATCCAGTCAGGTAAGAATTCAACAAAACATGGTTTCTCCGCTGCCAACCGGAGCGCCTCCACCAGAGCGGCCCTCTTCTGCCGAACACTGGACGCTCCCTTCCACCAATCGAAGCAGCAAGACAGATAGAAGGTTAAATGCTGTAATTCAACCTCCCATGGATCATCTGCTGGGTCCATTTGTGGTTGGTTCGTTCTGTCACGGTGTGTGCAGCAAGCAGGACCCAAATGCAGATTAAAGTGAAAAACCTTTATTTCAAGGATAACTAAATAAACATAGACAAAACAGAACACTCACCGGTGAACTCAGTCACGAACGAAAGACGAACCAACACTGAACACAGGAAGAGACACGACTAAATACAGGGAGGGGTAATCACGGGACGAGAAACAGCTGGGCAGGGGAGGAGAAACACAAGGACAACAGGTGGGAACAATCAGGGGCGGGGCTGACACTGATGAGCACAGGAGACACACCAGGGAACTAATGACAGACAAGAAACACAGGGAAAAGAGACCAGACAATCTACAGGGAGGAAAACATGACGGCAAAACACCCAAACATACAAAACTATAAACGTGACATAACAAGAGAATCGTGACAGGGTCTAAGGACAGAGGGTGTCGTTTTTCTCATACTGATACTCTGAACAATCTGTGCTGTTGTATTTTCTGTAAAGTGTCTCTACTGTAGGCTATTTTTATTATATGTTCAGCACTTTGGCTCCACCAAACATCCTTTATAAATGTGCTATATAAATAAAACTTGATTTGATTTGAACGGAATGTTTTAGAATGACACGGAACAACGGAATGTTTTAGAATGACACGGAACCTCGGAACAACGGAAGGTTTTAGAATGGCACGGAACAACGGAATGTTTTAGAATGACACGGAACCACGGAACAACAGAATGTTTTAGAATGACACGGAACCACGGAACAACGGAATGTTTAGAATGAGGAATGAGAATGGCACGGAATGTTTTAGAATGACACGGAACAACGGAATGTTTTAGAATGACACGGAACAACGGAATGTTTTAGAATGGCACGTAATGTTTTATAATGACACGGAACAACGGAACAATCTTCTTATTACAGACACATGCATTTCCTAACATTCGGTCTATATGCTGTAAAATGTATTATCTCTTGGATTTACACACGGCATCTATTGCACGTCTGTCCGTCCTGGGAGAGGGATCCCTCCTCTGTTGCTCTCCCTGAGGTTTCTCCCATGTTCCCTTTAAACTGTGGGTTTTCTCTGGAAGTGTTTCCTTGTACGGTGTGAGGGTCTAAGGACAGAGGGTCTAAGGAGAGAGGGTTTAAGGACAGCGGGTCTAAGGACAGCGGGTCTAAGGACAGAGGGTCTAAGGATAGAGGGTCAAAGGACAGAGGGTCTAAGGACAGAGGGTGTCGTTTTTCTCATACTGATACTCTGAACAATCTGTGCTGTTGTATTTTCTGTAAAGTGTCTCTACTGTAGGCTATTTTTATTATATGTTCAGCACTTTGGCTCCACCAAACATCCTTTATAAATGTGCTATATAAATAAAACTTGATTTGATTTGAACGGAATGTTTTAGAATGACACGGAACAACGGAATGTTTTAGAATGACACGGAACCTCGGAACAACGGAAGGTTTTAGAATGGCACGGAACAACGGAATGTTTTAGAATGACACGGAACAACGGAATGTTTTAGAATGACATGGAACAACAGAACAACGGAATGACACGGAACAACGGAATGTTTTAGAATGACACGGAACCACGGAACAACGGAATGTTTTAGAATGACACGGAACAACGGAATGTTTTAGAATGGCACGGAATGTTTTAGAATGACACGGAACAACGGAATGTTTTAGAATGACACGGAACAACGGAAGGTTTTAGAATGGCACGTAATGTTTTATAATGACACGGAACAACGGAACAATCTTCTTATTACAGACACATGCATTTCCTAACATTCGGTCTATATGCTGTAAAATGTATTATCTCTTGGATTTACACACGGCATCTATTGCACGTCTGTCCGTCCTGGGAGAGGGATCCCTCCTCTGTTGCTCTCCCTGAGGTTTCTCCCATGTTCCCTTTAAACTGTGGGTTTTCTCTGGAAGTGTTTCCTTGTACGGTGTGAGGGTCTAAGGACAGAGGGTCTAAGGAGAGAGGGTTTAAGGACAGCGGGTCTAAGGACAGAGGGTCTAAGGATAGAGGGTCAAAGGACAGAGGGTCTAAGGACAGAGGGTGTCGTTTTTCTCATACTGATACTCTGAACAATCTGTGCTGTTGTATTTTCTGTAAAGTGTCTCTAATGTAGGCTATTTTTATTATATGTTCAGCACTTTGGCTCCACCAAACATCCTTTATAAATGTGCTATATAAATAAAACTTGATTTGATTTGAACGGAATGTTTTAGAATGACACGGAACAACGGAATGTTTTAGAATGACACGGAACCTCGGAACAACGGAAGGTTTTAGAATGGCATGGAACAACGGAATGTTTTAGAATGACACGGAACAACGGAATGTTTTAGAATGACATGGAACAACAGAACAACGGAATGACACGGAACAACGGAATGTTTTAGAATGACACGGAACCACGGAACAACGGAATGTTTTAGAATGACACGGAACAACGGAATGTTTTAGAATGGCACGGAATGTTTTAGAATGACACGGAACAACGGAATGTTTTAGAATGACACGGAACAACGGAAGGTTTTAGAATGGCACGTAATGTTTTATAATGACACGGAACAACGGAACAATCTTCTTATTACAGACACATGCATTTCCTAACATTCGGTCTATATGCTGTAAAATGTATTATCTCTTGGATTTACACACGGCATCTATTGCACGTCTGTCCGTCCTGGGAGAGGGATCCCTCCTCTGTTGCTCTCCCTGAGGTTTCTCCCATGTTCCCTTTAAACTGTGGGTTTTCTCTGGAAGTGTTTCCTTGTACGGTGTGAGGGTCTAAGGACAGAGGGTCTAAGGAGAGAGGGTTTAAGGACAGCGGGTCTAAGGACAGAGGGTCTAAGGATAGAGGGTCAAAGGACAGAGGGTCTAAGGACAGAGGGTGTCGTTTTTCTCATACTGATACTCTGAACAATCTGTGCTGTTGTATTTTCTGTAAAGTGTCTTTACTGTAGGCTATTTTTATTATATGTTCAGCACTTTGGCTCCACCAAACATCCTTTATAAATGTGCTATATAAATAAAACTTGATTTGATTTGAACGGAATGTTTTAGAATGACACGGAACAACGGAATGTTTTAGAATGACACAGAACAACGGAATGTTTTAGAATGACACGGAACAACGGAATGTTTCAGAATGACACGGACCACGGAACAACGGAAGGTTTTAGAATGGCACGGAACAACGGAATGTTTTAGAATGACACGGAACAACGGAATGTTTTAGAATGACACGGAACCACGGAACAACAGAATGTTTTAGAATGACATGGAACCACGGAACAACGGAATGTTTTAGAATGACACGGAACAACGGAATGTTTTAGAATGACACGGAACAACGGAACGTTTTAGAATGACACGGAACCACGGAACGTTTTAAAATGACACGGAACAACGGAATGTTTTAGAATGACACAGGAACCACGGAACAACAGAATGTTTTAGAATGACACGGAACCACGGAACAACGGAATGTTTCAGAATGACACGGAACCACGGAACAACGGAATGTTTTAGAATGACACGGAACCACGGAACAACGGAATGTTTTAGAATGACACGGAATGTTTTAGAATGACACGGAACAACGGTTTGTTTTAGAATGACACGGAACAACGGAAGGTTTTAGAATGCCACGGAACAACGGAATGTTTTAGAATGACATGGAACAACAGAACAACGGAATGTTTTAGAATGACACGGAACGTTTTAGAATGACACGGAACAACGGAAGGTTTTAGAATGGCACAGAACAACGGAATGTTTTAGAATGACACGGAACAACGGAATGTTTTAGAATGCACGGAACCACGGAACAACAGAATGTTTTAGAATGACACGGAACCACGGAACAACGGAATGTTTTAGAATGACACGGAACAACGGAATGTTTTAGAATGGCACGTAATGTTTTATAATGACACGGAACAACGGAACAATCTTCTTATTACAGACACATGCATTTCCTAACATTCGGTCTATATGCTGTAAAATGTATTATCTCTTGGATTTACACACGGCATCTATTGCACGTCTGTCCGTCCTGGGAGAGGGACCCTCCTCAGTTGCTCTCCCTGAGGTTTCTCCCATGTTCCCTTTAAACTGTGGGTTTTCTCTGGAAGTGTTTCCTTGTACGGTGTGAGGGTCTAAGGAGAGAGGGTCTAAGGACAGAGGGTCTAAGGAGAGAGGGTTTAAGGACAGCGGGTCTAAGGACAGAGGGTCTAAGGACAGAGGGTCTAAGGATAGAGGGTCAAAGGACAGAGGGTCTAAGGACAGAGGGTGTCGTTTTTCTCATACTGATACTCTGAACAATCTGTGCTGTTGTATTTTCTGTAAAGTGTCTCTACTGTAGGCTATTTTTATTATATGTTCAGCACTTTGGCTCCACCAAACATCCTTTATAAATGTGCTATATAAATAAAACTTGATTTGATTTAACGGAATGTTTTAGAATGACACGGAACAACGGAATGTTTTAGAATGACACGGAACCACGGAATGTTTTAGAATGACACGGAACCACGGAACAACGGAATGTTTTAGAATGACACGGAACCACGGAATGTTTTAGAATGACACGGAACCACGGAACAACGTAATGTTTTAGAATGGCACGGAACAACGGAATGTTTTAGAATGACACGGAACAACGGAATGTTTTAGAATGACACGGAACCACGGAACAAAGGAATGTTTTAGAATGACACGGAACAACGAATGTTTTAGAATGACACGGAACAACGGAATGTTTTAGAATGACACGGAACAACGGAATGTTTTAGAATGACACGGAACAACGGAATGTTTTTAGAATGACACGGAACAACGGTCATGTTTTAGAATGACACGGAACAACGGAATGTTTTAGAATGGCACGGAACAACGGAAGGTTTAGAATGCCACGGAACAACGGAATGTTTTAGAATGACATGGAACAATAGAACAACGGAATGACACGGAACAACGGAATGTTTTAGAATGACACGGAACCACGGAACAACAGAATGTTTTAGAATGACACGGAACCACGGAACGTTTTAGAATGGCACGGAATGTTTTAGAATGACACGGAACAACGGAATGTTTTAGAATGACACGGAACAACGGAAGGTTTTAGAATGGCACGTAATGTTTTATAATGACACGGAACAACGGAACAATCTTCTTATTACAGACACATGCATTTCCTAACATTCGGTCTATATGCTGTAAAATGTATTATCTCTTGGATTTACACACGGCATCTATTGCACGTCTGTCCGTCCTGGGAGAGGGATCCCTCCTCTGTTGCTCTCCCTGAGGTTTCTCCCATGTTCCCTTTAAACTGTGGGTTTTCTCTGGAAGTGTTTCCTTGTACGGTGTGAGGGTCTAAGGACAGAGGGTCTAAGGAGAGAGGGTTTAAGGACAGCGGGTCTAAGGACAGAGGGTCTAAGGATAGAGGGTCAAAGGACAGAGGGTCTAAGGACAGAGGGTGTCGTTTTTCTCATACTGATACTCTGAACAATCTGTGCTGTTGTATTTTCTGTAAAGTGTCTCTACTGTAGGCTATTTT
>JAPTMU010000029.1:393253-442555 GCA_028583405.1 Pogonophryne albipinna
TAATATAATAAAATAAACATTAAGGTGCAGCATGTCGATGAACTGAAATAATCTGTATTTGAACTGTACTAGTACCTAAGCAGCCAGTTTGACATTAGGACTTGCTTGTCATTGTATTTTCATGTTGTTTTAAAGAAAGATGAACTTGTCCACATTGCTTGCTGAAAGGGCAGATCTGCAGGCACTAACAATGTCTCCTGCTGTGGAGAACACCCTCTCTAGGGACAGAGGTAGTAGCAGACACAGCCAGGTAGCGCTTTGCTAACATGGCAACATAAGGATACTTGGCGTTTGTAATAGCTTTGGCTCGGTCTGATCTTTTTGCGAGTGGTGGAGGCTTAAATGCTAGCGGGAGTTGGGTTTGCGCTTCAGTCTTTTGGTACCGGTAATATTCACGTTCGGGTGATGCCTTTTCAAATGAGTGTGCAAGTTTGATGTATTGCCAGCCGCGTAACCAATTTTAGTTGAACAATGCCGACAAACAGCTTTGGTTCGGTCCACCTGTCTTTGTCCGTCATCCTTGTACGTAACTGCGAAACCAAAATGTTCCCAAACCGGAGACTTCAATGATGCTGGAGGATTTTCGAGCTCAACTTTATCTGCGTTCGCCATTTCGACAGTTCCTCAAATTACTGACTAAATTTGAACGCATCCCTTTGACCAGCTCTCATAGTATGCCTCTCGTCCAATGAAATGACTTGCTCGCTCTATGGCGCGTTGAACCCAATGTGAGCAAATTACTCTGAATGCTGCGAGGCTGCACCTGAGATTACTTCCAAGAAGTTGTTCACGTTCTCAATTGTTTACGTTTAACGTTATATTCGTTCGGTACACACGTGTACCGAACCGAAGGGCCCGTACCGAATAATTTCGGTACGTGTACCGTTACACCCCTAGTGAATACGGATCATGTCTGGCTTGGTGGTGTCATAAAATATTTGTTTTGAATTTTACACTCAAATGAATTTTATGTCATCACCTGTCCTGCAACATAAACCAGCATCATATCCAGAAGGGTATTCTCATGTATCCACAATTTGGTCAGTGTTCAGCTCCACAGAATATTTACAACGCCGGAGTCCTAGCTTTGCATTGTCAGTTCTGCAAAACAAAGCTTTTCAGTGTTAGCCATGGTGTAATCAAATGTATTGGGGCATCACTTAATTATGCAATTGTTTGTAAAGATGCCCTATTAAGGGGTTTTCCCTTCCCTGTAGTGTTATATACGTTTAGGTGCATGTAATTGCCTGAAAGGCCTCCATTGGACTTTATTAACTTCTGTAACATAGTTACATCACTAGGTAACACTCGCGTTTATTTTGGCTAGCTCTCCAAAACGTTTTACTTGATAGGCTAAGGTGCAGGACATCTCTACGCTGTTTACTAATCAAAACAGAGCCGGCCAGCTAACCAATGAGAGCAGACTGGGCTCTGGTTTCAGACAGAGGCAGTATGAGAAAAATAAGGACCTTATTGGACATCAAAGCATGGAGACATGTCACAGTGGAGGCATACATACAAAAATGAATCTGAACATGTCCTCTTTTAATGAATGCCTTTTTGCCAATATGGCCTGATGTAACTATGGTTATGCATGGGTTGCACTCCAATCTGTTTTCAGACAGTTGATGAAAGTGGTTTGACCTGGAACTAACCAAGCTTAAATGATTGCCTATAAAAACAACATTAAATAATCAGTTGCATTAATTTCTTATGGCTCTATCTGCAGCTTCATTTCTTATGATTACACTTTTCCACAGGCCAACAACAGCTTCAAAAAAACTATTTCACTCAAAGAAAAAAGTCGCAAGAAAAAAAGTGCAAGAGGAAACATCCATGTAAACTAATATAAGCTAGTTCAGATACTTGGCATCTCATCTCGGGTGCAAGTTCATCAATGTTTGGGCTCAGGCTCTGAGCGGAGGAGACCCTCAGGATGGAGTGAAGGTGTGCGTGCAATATACCGGAGGGCCAGATCTACCAGTAATTAGAAATGATGCTGCGGGCCGAAATTAAACCATGGGCCTGATTTGGCCCCCGGGCCTTGAGTTTGACATGTGTGCTCTAGGGCAGTGGTTCTCAACTGCTCAGGCCTCGGGACCCACTTTTTACTTCGTCAATAAATCACGACCCAACATTTTGAACCACTCAAATCGTGCTGTAATATATACGCTTTTCATCATACAATATTCATGAAAGTGAAGTACAGTGCATATATCCCTTCACAGAACTAAAGTATGCTTTTAAAAAAGGTTTAATGAGATGATGGAATCAAAGCTGAACTGTAAAACATAAAAAGGCACACTTGACTTGGATCCAATCCAGCAATTCACCATACGTGAAAATGTGGCATCCTGAAAACCCAACCCCAGCAGGGGGTCTGGGGGGATAGATTTTTAGAAGTGTCCTGCTGCATATTGCAGGTCTCCACTTCCTTGTTCACAGAAAAGCCTCTCTCCACAGAGGCTGACCATGGGACAAGATGAGCAGCTTTTGGCAAAAAGCCCAGAGCTCAGGATAGGTCTTGCCGAGGAAATCACGCTAGAAGATGTCTAGCCTCTTTTGCATGGGCTGAAAGGAGAGAAACTCCTCACTTCTGCTCTCAAGGGACAGGAAGGCCTCAAAGAGATGAAAGAGAAAAGTGGAGAATAATATATTGAAAAATCATTACATTATATCAACAATCAGACCTATTCTGGTCATAATGGTGAACAAAACTGAAACTGTATCTGGTTACAATAGTGTACAATTTGTCAAAACCTATTCCAGAACTTTTCCTACCAGCAGAAACACCTCCTGTCAGCTGTTTGTCCTGCAGAAACCTCTGAACAAGACATTTGATCTGTCTGGGTCTCTGCACGTGACAGAGGGGTCCAGACATGCCATCTGCCTAACTGTTGGGTATTTGACTATCCCTGCATGCAGTCCCTCCTAAACTCAAGGACCGTGAGCTCTACACCTTTGGTGCTCTGGAGAGGGGGGTGATAATAAGCCAATAATAAGCTGTAAATAGTACATAGAACAAAATTACACTTGCTGCTTGCATCCTGACCATCATTTGTAAAATGATCTTCTCATATTATCACACTACCTTGAGGATTGACTCAGCACCTAAGCCGATGTCAATGTCCTGTGGATGGAGCCGGTTGTTCTTGTCTGCAACATCTAGTCTGGTCAGCTGCAGTGTTGTGATGTCCTGAAGGAGCTCTCTCTTATTAAGACGTCTTAGTAGACTCTGTCAACAGATAAACTAAAAAATAAATGCAAGTCCCCTGAATCCACATTTATCATACAGTGACAAGTGTGTCTCTTACAGCAGCGGTGCGCCGCCGTCATATTTTTACCACCGCTGCTAAACAGAATCCCTCTTCTCATTCTACAAAGGACATCTACATTGCTCATTTAAGAAACGTATAAACAGTGTTGCCAACTTGGCGACCTTCTCGTTAAATTTGGCGGCTTTCCAAACCCTCCGACTAACGACTAATCTAACGATTTATAATGGTGTTATTAGGGACTTTTCTGGTGTTTGGAGACTCACGTATTGTTCTGCAGTTAACGAGCCGCGGGTGCTGCCGTGAGCCCCGCTTCCCTCCCATAGTACTCACAGGCGCTCAGACTCACAGTTGCCTGGCCGCAGCAGAGCAGAGAGGAGACAACCACACTCTCCCGCGTCGAGACTGCAAATTAATTGCGCATGCGCCAACTGCCAAGCCGTCCTGGTTTTGAGCGGGATTTAAATGTAAAATGTAAATGTTTCTTCACTCACTGTCACACTATAATAAATAACTGCCTTTGCTTTGACTCACACAGCCTCAATCACCTCGTCCACTGTGTGTGTGCATCTCTGTGACAAGCTAAACGTCATGGCACAGCTAAATTGTATTCTCAAAAATACAGAAAGGAGTGGGAATCAAACCCTGAGTATAAAGGATGGTTGAAGCCATACGGGCATACTGCCTTTATTGTGAGGGGGATTTCTATGCCAAACTGTCTGACATCAAGAAGCATGTTAAAACCCCAAAACATACTCAAAAGGCAAAGCCTTATGACAGTGCCACTCAAAACAATTGACTCTGCAAAAAAGGCTGAAGCCATCATGGCATTAGCTATGGCTGAACACTGTTCAATGCTGGCATGTGATCACATTGGGGAGGCATGTAAAGCTGCTTTCTCGGACTCCACTGCTGCTAAGCATTTCAAAATGCATCGGCCAAAGTGCACCGAGATGATAAATGGTGTTCTAGCACCATACTTCCTGAAAAAGTTGGTCGCAGATGTGGGTGACCAGCGTTTCAGCCTCCTCCGTGATGAGTCCACTGATGTCAGTGTTTCTAAGTACCTGGGGGTTGTGATAAGGTACTTTAGTAACACCAAACAAACAATTGTCTCTTTCTGGGGCTTGTTCAGTTGGAGGAGGAGATGCCAGATCTATAGCCCAAGCTCTTGTGGCTTTCCTGGAGAAGTGTTGTCTCAAAAAAGAGAAACTCCTGGGGATAGGGACTGACAATGCCTCAGTTATGACGGGGAATAAGAATACGGTTCATAAAGTGCTGAAGGAGGAGTATGGCATCAAAGATCTGGTTCTTATTCGCTGTGTGTGTCACTCTCTGCAACTTGCTGTAACTCATGCTTCCAATGACACCCTCCTCCGTAGTGTGGAGTACTTGGTACGGGAGACCTATAACTGGTTTTCAGTGTCTCCAAAGCGCTGAAAACGCAGCGCTATAAGGCCATATATGAGACCATCAACTGTGGGGAGCAGCCCATACAAATAACCAAGGTGTTTGCGACATGTTGGCTCTCCATTGAACCAGCGGCTACACGCATTTTGTGCCAGTGGGAGGCGCTTCAACTACATTTAGCAGTCACCAAGTGAACACTGTTACATGGCTGAGGTTTTACACTCCACGTACAGTGATCCTCAGAACATTTTGTCCCTCACTTTTTTGAAGTCGGTGAGGTGCAGTTGGCCATCAAGGCTTTTGAGGGAGAGCAGGTGGATCCTTTGAAGCTACTTGACAGCTTGGTTAGCCTGATCAAGTCTGTGAGTAGCAGGGTGCTGAATCCACTTGCCAATATTGATGTTCTCAAAGAGCCAATTGATGGATACATCAGTCCCTCACCGTACTTTGGTTACCTTTTTGAGTCCAAGGCAGCTGAGCTCCTTCTTGCGCCTGAGGAGAAGAACCAGGTCCGAAAGCGGTGTGTAGCTTTCACCATCTCCCTCACTCACGAGTTGAGGTTGAGACTGCCGGACAATATTGAGGCATTGCAGGACATGTCCGTTTTCAATGTAGAGAAAACTCTAAACCAGTAAGAGCCTGGGAGAAATCGAAAAAATAGCCAAGCTCCTTGGCTACTCTCCTGCAGTGGCGTTCCATCCATCTGAGAAAGTGGAATGAAACAAAGAACACAGTGGGCTTCTGGTTTGAGGTTTGGAATTCAGGGATGCAGCTGATAACAATCAATTTCACGAACTTACAATGGCTGCTGTGTCTCTGCTGTCCTTGCCACACTCGAATGCTGAAGTCGAGAGACTATTCAGCCAGATGAGTGTGGTAAAAAGCAAACTCAGAAAGTGGATGTCCTTGCAGACCCTGAACTCCATCCTTTATGTCCGATATGGTCTGCAGCTGTCTGGTGATGCTTGCTACGAGCACAAGCTGCCTGATGAGGTTTTGCAGCTCTTTGGCACATCAGCTGCTTACTCATTTAAGTCAGCTCCCTCAGTTGCTGAACCTGCCATAGAAAGCCTTGACCAAAATGATGACATGCTCTTTCTGTGAGCCAGTACAGTGTGAGTGGCGGGGGGTCTGAAAAAAACCAACAACAAATGTTCAAGTTTTAGTGTGTTGTCGGCTCCTAAGTGGAGCATATGGTTAGAAAGTAAACCACACTTAAGAAAACCCACACAAAAAAAACTATAAAAGGAAAAAAACATAAGTAACTCTCAAAAAGGGTATTGAAGGTCCTGGCAAGAGCCATGTAGTACTGCAGTTTGGCCAAGATGAGCGGATCCTTCAGGCTGCTGCGATGGTGTCGAAGGATGCTGTTCCAGGGTTTGGGAGTTTCTTGGTTCTCACTGCATCCATGTACTGGAGCAGAGATGGCCAGACCGCAAGAGCCCTCTCACCACAGGCAGATTTTCAACCCAGTGGTGGCCACAGAACGACAAAGGGAAGACTGTAATCTTCCCTCCTTGCTGGCACATTGTGGAACAATGTGTGCATTGCCCTCAGCAGCTTGTCCAGCTGCCACATGGTGAAGCCACATTTGAAAGCATTGTGTGGAGTCCACAGCTCCCCACGACAACAAGCTGAGCACCACCATACTGTTCCGCATGCTCTCGCTGGAGAAGTTCGAAGAACTTCCAATTTACATCGGGCCCATCCATTGAGATGGACACCAGGCTCCTCAGTTCAAGTTGGTCTACACCAGGGGTCGGCAACCCCTGGCACGCGGCACCGTAACCAGTGGCACACTAGGAATAAGTGGAATAAGTGTGCAAAATATTTAAATTGTATTTTCGGATCTTGAACGAGACCGCCGCCAGAGCGCGTCTCCCCGTTACCTGCAGAAGGAAGCCATGCACGCAACGCAGCCCCGCTCTCTTTATCTCCAGGTGACTTTCTGCCGCTTTCCTCCGTGGTGCTGATCGTTTCACCACGGAGGAAAGCACTTCACTAATTGCAGTACCCATAAGGAGCTGTTCAAATGCCGCAGTTTTTGCGTGGCTGTGTCTTTAGTTGAAAGCCCGGTGGCGATCTGCTCATCTCTCATCGAAATAATATGCTACAAAAAGCGCTATAGAAATATAATTTATTATTATTATTACAAAGGGGCGGACTGGGCCATCTGTTGAACTTTCCTGTCGGCTCCCAGACCGTAGTCGAGGAGGGCAGAAGCAACAAGCTTCAGGTTCAATAACCCACTCAAGCTTAAATGACTGGAGAGAGGCGAGCTCTTCTTGGGAGGCCGTTGCATTTATTTAGCTGTTCTTCTGTTTCACAAAATACATCACAGACCTCTGTTTTTCTGCTTCCTCGTTTCACTTCCAGAAACATACACACGTTCTCTCCATAGGTTCCCTCACTGTCGCTCTACCATCCACAAACACACACACACACACACACACACACACACACACACACACACACACACACACACACACACACACACACACACACACACACACACACACCTCTCTCTCTCTCTTAAAGGGACAGCGATCTCATCTCACTCTGCATGACCCTAATATCATAGTGTGTTCTGGAGAATGTTAGAAATTAAAATCAATGTTTTGATAGCATAATGTACCTTAAAACATACCGTCAGTTTAAAAGCTGTTTTATACTGAAAAACCAGAAGTTCCTGTGCACAACCAGTTGTTAAGCTTTTATTCTGAAAATCCTTCATCTCCGGTTAGCATTTAGCATGAGGCTAATATACCATTTACTATAGAGGTGAATTTAGCAGCGATATGATATGATGTTGCACACTGAAACCTACTGATTTCAACACTACAACTATAGACGTCGAGATATTATTATTGTTGAATATTAAATGAAGGTACAGTTTATTTGAGTACGTTATTGTTTACAGATGTGGTAGCATGTGACAACATCCGGAACGACCGGAAACCAAACTGCCGTGAAGTATTTCCTGTATTTTTTGGAGTATTGATTACAGCGTTCAGAATGTGTTAAGTGAAAAGTCATGAAAGAGTTAAGGAAGAGAAAAGGCGTGTTTAGATATATATTGAATGTACAATGTCTGAATCCTCTGATATGCGAAACAACGGACATTAAAACGTTGGAGAGCCGGCCCGCAGGGAGGAGCCAGCAGAGGATATATAAACAACGGGACCTGAGGGGTTCGGCCTCTTTCTTCACCTGCCAGAGCCAGAGACACAGCTGGTTTTCTGTCCAACAATATTCTGTTTGTAACATAACCGCGCCTTTATTTTTTATTAAAGTACCAATTTGAAACAATCTCAGAGACTCCATTTAGTCTCCTTTTAAGCTTCTCTCCTGGACGCGAGAATAACCAACACAGATAACAAGAATCACAGAACGGACGATCGTCTTTATTATTATGCCGTTCAAACCAATTATTTAAATGTGTTTGTTAAATTCGGCATCATGTAAGTTGCTCTGACAGGTCCACACACTGCTTCCGCGCAGCGAGGCTCCCCCGCCTTCCTGTTGATAATTCTCGATCGTTGGCACGCGGATAACAATTTTTTTTTTAATGGCATTTCATATCAAAAAGGTTGCCGACCCCTGGTCTACACACTCCTGATAAATAAAAATGAACCACTTAATCATATCTCAGTATGTTCGGCTATACAAATAAACATTGAACCTTTACACTTGTTTGAATTAAGTTGTGCGAGTTTATTGTTATGTATGCTATTGTATCTAGTATTGTGTTGATAAGCAATGGAAATAGTAGGCTAACTGGTCTGGGGGAAGCTCGCGAGTGTGTGTGTGTGTGTGTATACGTGTGTGTGATTGTGTAATTTTGCGTTTGTGTGTATTGTCTTTGTTTCCCGGGGAAAACCCTCACGAGAAACACCGGCTGTTGTTATGCCTGCTGTGACGTCAAGTTACTCCGTTCTCCGCTTGTAATTATGCCGAAGCTTCAAAGTTGTATTTATCATCTGAATTTGCCGAAACAAGTTTAATATTCTGAAAGACTTTGTTTATTTGAAATCAGATGAAAACAAACTGTAACGGACCCTGCCGTGTTATCTATGATCACTATACGCCTTACATTCATAATGTCAGCGGAGGGAGGGGGGGCGGCGCTGAGGAACAGCAGAGTGTGAGGGAGAGCTGTCTTCTTCCCTTTACAAGCTTCAAACATTTATTCATCGTGTGATTTTGGAAATAAAAGTTTCATATTCTGAAAGCCAAGACTTTGTTTATTTAAAATCAAACAAAACACCTGAACCCCACGTTTATTTTGAAATGAGCCGTTGAGACTTCCGACTGATTTCGATAGAGCGGGTCACATATTAAGGCAACCGGAATGTAACTATTTGAGTAATGTTTTCTACTTTGATAAACTGATAAGTATCACATTTATAAAGCGAAAACAGGGATCGCACCAACGCTGGACAACACCTTGGAACTGTTAGAAATTAAAATCAATGTTGATATGGCGTAATTTGAATTTGAATTGTATTTAATTTAAATCTGTGTTATTCTAAAAACAGAATATTCACACTACTTCCGGTTTTACGCTAATGAATTTCGTCATTTCCGGTTAGCATTAGCATGTGGCGAAATGCTACGTTTTCAAACCGTGAATTGAAGGTGAAATGACATGTGATGTTGTACACTGAGCACACTGGGATTAGCACTCATTTATTGACGCTGAATAACGTTTATTAGGGAATGTTTAAATAACCACAGACACCAGAATGATGTAATTTAGCTGATTTGTCACTTAAGTTAATTTGAACGTAGTTACCTTTTTTACACACTCATTCCCTACTTAAAACATCTTCAAAAACAAACGTGTTCCTAGTATATAATTGACAGTGCAGTTTAGTTGTATGGGAAAAAAATGTTTAGGAGACTGGGCTGCACACACACACACACACACACACACACACACACACACACACACACACACACGAGCCACACTGCACCATGTACATACTCTAGTGATATGATGCAGCACACACACATATGTGCAAAGTGAAGTCACCTTCTCTTCTCCCACTCCTCTCTTCCCCCCCCACCCCACACACACACACACACACACACACACACACACACACACACACACACACACACACACACACACACACCTGACTTCATTATATGCGCTCAGGATGTCAGCAGCAGCAACCATGGTAACAAGTCGAAGAAAGAGTGAGAGCGTTAAGATTCACAGCCACTTCACATCGATGCATCATTAATGTCATTTAACTCTGTGGCACCTTCTATCTCTCCGTCTGTTTTCTCCCGCTTTCTCCTCACCCTTCTTTCCTCCCCTCCTCCCGCTATGTCTTTCTCTCACCCACCCCTCTGTTAGTCAGGTTATACAGGGCTTTGACTCACACTTCTTGGTTACTTCCCAATGTCAGCGTGTGGATTTGTGAATGCCATGTCTTGCTGCCTCATTGCAGTCCAGCTGTAGAGCAGTCAGCGCGGGGCTAATCACTGACATCTATACATTTATTTTACTCCGTGGCATGAATAATCCAGAGCGACACTGCGGCCGGTCGCATGCAGAGGATCCTGTCATTAGAAATGAATGAGCTTCCATTCACACATGTTATGCACTCCACTGCGTTCCTGCTGAGCCTGCATGTTGAAACTTCAAGCATCATGTTTGACTTATGATTTTCATTAATTGGTGGGATAGGACATGGAAGATAGGAAAAGCCTGTTAAGCATCGGGTGAAATGTAATTAATATGAGAATAGGCCGAAACATGTATTTTTTATGAATTTGAGCCAAAATCATGGTTATAAATAAAAACATCTATTTCATTTTTTGTAAACTGACATCAAATTGAGGCTTTTCCAGTAGACATTAGAGAAGTTTGTCTGGAAGGAAAGGAGGTCAGAAAGGAGACGAGCTGAGGGATTGAGGTGTTAAAAATGGTGCAACAGCGCGGTCTGCTGGTCACACGCGGCACGGCATCAGTGATCTCCTGTTAGGGGAGAAACCACAGATTATTAGGCTAAACTATTTCTTAGTATATTATAAAGGTCCTTTAAAAAGTCATAGTAAAGGATGTTTAACAAAAAGGAAACCCTTGTTTCATTTCTTGACATATGAAGGTCAAAGGTTTGGATAGAGGACTTGGTATCTCTTTGTACTACACATTACTCAGAGAAAAGATTCAGCAGCAAAAATATACATTTTATTTGTAAAGCACCTTTCAGTGCTAAAAGCAATCCCAAAGTGCTGACATGAAAACTACCTTTCATATTAGCCAAGTACAGAGAGAACATCTTTATAGCTGCTTGTATAAGGAAAGGGAAAAATGAAGTAGAATGTGTGTTTGCGTAACAGCCGCTAAGCGTACTCTTAGGACAGGGGTCGGCAACCCGCGGCCCACGGCGGCCCTTTAAGCCCTCTGCTCTGGCTCCCTTGAGCTTAGACAAAAATAAGAAAATGGTTGAAAATGTTTGGCATCTTGTATTTTGAGGTGATACTGTGACACATAAATAAAAAACAAAACGGTTTTAATTAGGTCAACTAAAATATGCGTCACATCCTGCTACGGTCCCGCGCCTTTTCTTGGAGGCGAATAACCTGACCCCCGGCTCGATGAGCGAACTATGGATACATCAAAGAAAAGTACCGGAGGAACACAGGATTTAATTCTGCGTGGACAGAGTTATCTGCTTTCACAGCAAACGATGCTGGCTCACCGGGATGTTTGATATGTAGAGAGAAGTTGTCAACGGTGCTGCAGCCTTTACGTATCGAGGAACAACACAGGGAGGAAGACAGCTGACGAACCTCAGTCATAATTCAATGGGGTATGTCATTTATTTCAGAAAACACTTTTTGTTATATTCCATGGAATGCTCTTAACGTCCCGATAGCAATGAATATCTGAAATGCTTTGACAATAAATACATACAAAAATTAATCTGTGGAAGCCGTAGTTCTGTAAAAAGCACGACCAATCATCTGAGCCGGCCCGGCTAAAGTAACTGGATGGCCTACCTGCCTGTCAGCCTTCCATCTGGGCACAAACTGATCTGTGCCCTCATTGGTCATGTGCGCGTCCGTGTGTGTTGGAGGAGGGGCTCTGTGAGGAAGTCTGAAGGAAGAGGCAGATTTTTTCAGGTTGTGTATTTTCAAATTCTAGCGCACTCGAGCTACTTTCTCCATTCTTACCTACCTTTAACTCTTTTTAGGGTGCAGCTATATGTTTTATTTATTTCAAAGTGGGCCCATTTTAATAATATTTTTTTTTCCTTCAAATGTGCAGAGGACTCCCCAAGTGCTGTGTTGCATTTATTTTAAAGTAGGCCTGTGTATTATTTTGAATTCTCCTTATAAGAGTTCTTTGTTTCTTATTAGAGGTTAACCGTTTTATATCATGTAATAAATAGCCTAATAAATGCAAAAAAACTGTAGTTTTTGTCTGATATAACAATAAAAAACTATGAAATATGTTTTGCGGCTCCAGACAAATTTTTTTTTTGGAAAAAGGTGCAAAATGGCTCTTTTGGTCAAAAAGGTTGCAGACCCCTGTTTTAGGAGAATGAGAATATAAATATGAAAGCGGAGATAGGAAGAAGGCCAGATCCAGACAGTGGGGTTGTCTCTTGTGTGTTGCTGCTGAAACCCCGTCCTCTGAAAACGATCTGCTTTCCCTTGCAGGCAGAGGATCAAACCTCCCTCAGGGCTTTAGATATTCTGACTTCATTTCTGCATTCTTCAATTCTCAATAACAAAATCTGAGTTCATGTTATTACTCGGAGTTTAGAGGGATCGATTTAGTTAATATAAGACTGTTTCAGACAGAGTCCCTAAAGGCACACTTTTCTTTTTTTTAGAAATGCAATAAAATAAAATAGGTCAATGCTGTTTCATGATTGTCCTGACTCCAGATAAGCGTATGTTTTGTTACTGCCGTTATGCAAATGAGTCCCAGTGCTGACAGTGGCCATGATATCTGTCTCCGGAGTTTGAACCAAGAGTTTCAAAACCAACACACATTACAGCCATTTAGAATTATAAATCACCTATTAAAAATAATAACTCTGAAATGTATCTGCTGGGCAGGAAATGGTGTTATTTAAATGTCCCAGAGAAGATCAGTACTTTTATTCATGCACTCAGTTTTATGATGAATTTATCCAAGCTTTGCATCCCAGGATATAAATACTATGCAATATGGATGGTATAAATCATCTGGAGTTATGGATCTTAATGCACTGCCTTCATGTTCACAGGATTTAAACGGAAAAGTCAAGAAAAGAGCTGACACAAGGAAACTGCAACCCACTGAGCAGATAGATAATACAACTGGGGTTACGTAATGTAACCCAGCTTCTATGAGTATAGGCGCAGCCCTCTAAGGCTATCGCTATTGGGTTAATCCCACTGCACGTGTGCAGCACTGACAGATTTATTCCACGCCCACCTACGACGTGGGCCCCACCTCCAGGCTCACTTCCGTATAAATAGGAAGCAGGCCTTACAATCCACTCCAACAGCTTTTCTTCAGCTATTCGCGGAACCAGTGGGGCCCGAACCTTAGAGGGCTGCGCCTATACTCATAGAAGCTGGGTTACATTACGTAACCCCAGTTCTATATCGTATAAGGCTTCGCCCTCTAAGGCTATCGCTATTGGGTTAAGGGCGAAGCAGGATGTAGTCTACGCCCCACTGGTTACGTCCGTTGCCAGAAGCACAAAACCACACCTACTCAGTTAATAACCCATGTCCATTTCGCCGTGCGAAATGGAGCATCACCTTCCCTGGAAATATAGCATTTTTTTTTCCCCCAACAATGAATATTTCTCCATCAGGGAATGAAAGGTAGGCTTACTCGGGCTACCTGTCGTTTCTAAAAGTAGAGATCGAGTCCCACTTATATAGGAACGACCAAGAGAGGGGAACAAAAGGCCGCTCTCTAATGCCGACAGGCAGGAGAGAGGACATGCCTTTGAAAACCCCCCGATCCTACTCACTCTGGCAGACTATTCAGTACTGAGTGTGTCAGAGATGACTGGGAGACATCCCTCAAATAAAACCGAATGAAAGAACAGGGTGAAGACCAAGATGCAGCAATGCAAATGTCTTCCACTGTCATTCCCCCGTGCAACGCCGTAGAAGTTGATATTCTCCTGGTGCTGTGCGCCTTAATTTTTTCCGGGGGCTCCAACCCAGAGGAAACATACGCTTGTGACACCGCCTCACACAGCCAGTGTGACAAACGTTGTGCCGATAGAGGCTGCCCTATTGAGCGCTCTCTATAATGCACAAATAGCCGCTGGGATTTGCGTAAAGCAGCCGTGCGTGCAACATAGCATGCCAGCGCGCGCACGGGACAGAGGAGATGAGATGTGGCTTCCTCCTCCGATTTGTGAGGAGGGGGAAAGAAGCCTTCCAAGGTTATCACTCTCGACCTAAACGAGCTTGTGATCACCTTTGGCATAAAAACCGGGTTCAGGCGCAACACCGCTGAGCTGCCATCTCCTTGGATCTGGAGACATGACGGAGCCACCGAGAGAGCAGACAAGTCACTCACCCTTTTAGCTGATGTCAGAGCCAAGAGCAGAGCCACCTTGGCTGACAGAAACTTTAGGGGAACCTGCTCCAATGGTTCAAAAGGGGCTTTGCTTAGTGCTCGCAGTACTACAGCCACATCCCATTGAGGCGCTAAAGCGCGTGATACTGGTCTGAGTCTCTGTACTCCTCGCAGGAAACGTTTTGTCAGAGGGTGACTAAACACCGTACTGATCCCAAAACCTCCATGGCACGAAGAAATGGCAGCCGCATATGTTTTTATTGTGCTATATGCCAAGTTCCTGTCCAGCAACAGCTGGAGGAATGATAGCACGTGAGGCAGGGGACACGCCACGGGGTCCATGCCTTTCCCTACACACCAATTCTGGAACGCTGTCCATTTGGCTGTGTAAGATGCCCTGGTGGACGCGGCTCTAGATCCCTGAATGGTATTCATAACCTCTTGAGAGAGGCCGAGCCCCTCCAAGTGTTCCCGTTCAGGGGCCATGCCCACAAACGTTGGCCTAACACTGGGTGACCGCTGATTGCTCCCTCCGCCTGGGAGAGAGCATCCCCCCGCCACGGAATTTCCCACGGTCTCCCTGACAGCATCCGTTGTATGCAGGGAAACCAGGACGCTCCTGTGCGCTCCGGGGCTATTAAGACCGCTATCAGTCGCTCTTCCTGCACTCGGTCCAGGAACCGAGGGATCAGAGGGACTGGTGGGAAAGCGTACAGTAACCCCCTGGGCCAAGGTCTGTGTGCGAACGCGTCTACCCCCAGAGGGGGGTGATCCTGCCTTCTCAGGGAGAACCATAGAGCACATTGCGCGTTCCCGCGCGCAGCGAACAGATCTACCTCCGCTCTCCCGAACCGGCTCCATACTTGGGAGACCAGCTCGGGGTGGAGGCTCCAGTCCCCTTGTCGAGGACCTCCCCTGGACATGAGGTCTGCCCCTTTGTTCAGCTCGCCGGGAATATATACTGCTCTGATTGAGAGTATGTGTGTGCGCGCCCAGCACAACAGCCGTCTGGCTGTGTCCAGCAGCTGCGCTGATCGTACACCTCCTTGACGATTTACGTAGGCTGCCGCCGTCTTGTTGTCTGTTCGAATCAACACATGATGATTCGTCAGCAACGGGGCGAAGTGCTGGATTACTTTCCATATGGCGAGTAATTCCAGCGCGTTTATATGGAGGGACATGTGAGGCGGCCACTGTCCCCCCACTGCCTGCGACATGCAAGTTCCCCCCCACCCTGAGAGCGATGCGTCCGTAAACACCGATGTGTGTGACGTCACTCTGCCGAGGGGAACCCCCACTGACAGGATGTGGGGATTTTTCCAGTAGGTCAGATCCAAACCTACGGATAGAGGAATGCACACCCTGCGTCTCCTCTGACGCACTGGGTCGATGCGCAGGCGAATAAACCACCTCTGAAGTCTTCTCATGTAAAGGAGACCCAGGGGAATCACCACGTGACCAGCTGACATCATGCCCAACAGCTGCATCACGGTAAGGGCTGTCACTACCCTGCCGGGTGTGACGCGCCTGAGGAGAGCTGTCAAATTCTCCACTCTCCGCTGTGAGAGTCGTGCTCTCATGCGGGCTGAGTTGAATTCCATTCCCAGATACGTGATGATCTGGGTAGGAAGAGGACAGCTCTTCTCCCAATTGATTATGAAACCCAGGCTTGACAGGTGAGATACAAGCTGTACCGTCTGTAAAGCAGCTTCCTCTCTGGAGCGAGCCAGCAACAGCAGATCGTCCAGATAAAATAACACTCTCATCCCTCCTCTGCGTAGCGGCTCCAGTGCCGTCTCCACACATTTAGAAAAAGTGCGTGGAGCCAGGGAATATCCGAACGGCAGCCGGTTGAACTGATACGCTGTTCCCTGGAATGCAAAACGCAGGAATTTCCTGTGTTTTGGGATGATGGTTATGTGGAAGTAAGCATCCTTTAGGTCTATGGAGGTGCACCAGTCTCCTTGGCGCACACACTCCATTACCTGTTTGATTGTCAGCATGTGAAACGGCCTTTTTCGTATCACTCTGTTGAATGCTGACAGATCTAGGATGGGTCTCATCCCCCCGGTCTTTTTCGGGATAAGAAAATAACGGGAGTAAAACCCTTGATTTTCTTCCCCTTGAGGAACCCTGGAAATTGCTCTCTTTAACAGGAGTTCCCTCAGCTCTGACTGGAGCGCAAGACACTGTTCTTGGGATGACAGAAGTGTTTCCTGAATCCCTTTGAACTGCGGGGGGGGTAAGGCAAATTGCAGAGAGTATCCTCTGCTGATCAGCCTGCTCATCCATCCGTCCATTAAACATAGCCGCCTCCACTCTGAGCACTGCTCTGAGAGCGGGCGCACCTGTTTTTGTTGTGCTGTGGTAGTCATGGTGACAAGCCATGCCAGAGCCCTTGCCGCCGTTGTTTGTGAAACAACCCAAGGGGGGCCCTGCCCTAAAGGGCTGCGCAGGGGTCTCCACACGCTGCATCACACACCGACTCTCATCCTGTCTCTGTCTATCATAAACAGAACCCTGAGGCGGATTTCCGCTCCCACTCGCGGAGGTGTGTGCAGTGCTTTTCACCTCATGCGTAACAGCCGCGCTAGGCTTAATACGACTGTGTGTAGGCACAACTGATACAGAGGAAAAACCGCGCTGCTTGCTGCCCGAAAGGGTAGAAGCGGCCGATTTATATGTCAAGCGCTGTTGTCTTATAACCGACTGGTTAAATACAGCAGGCTTATACAGCGAGCCTCGCTGTTTGCTAACCGACAGATTAGACACAGCTGGCTCTAACGATGAGGTCCTCTGTTTATTAGCCGACAGGTTAACAACAGATGGTTTATGCAACAAATCCTGCTGCCTTTTAATCAATAGATTACTGGCAGCCGGTCTGACTAGTGTGGGGGATACGTGAGACACAGTTGCTACAGACACACTGTTGAGATTTGAATCATTTTTATTGATAAACCTCTCTTCCCACATAACCCCCCCAAAGAGTCATCTTCGGTTCTGCTTCCTCGGAGGTTCTCTCGGAGGAGCAGACCAGGAGCGGGGGTTCTTCTTTCCCCTCCGACTCACCGCCTGCAGATCCTGTCTCTGCGGCTGAGGAGCGGAGACCTGGGATGGCGCCCCTGCCGCTGCCGAAGGGCGCTGACGCCGTTGCTGCTCTCGCCGCTGTCCGCGCTGCCCCCGTTGAGACTGTTGCGGGGGCTGCGGGTGCTGTCGTTGCTGCCGCTGCTGCTGCTGAGGATGCTTACCCTGAAGCCAGCTGGCGTGCCGCCTTATGTCGTCTGCTTGCTCCGCCGCAGACTTCATAGACTCCACCATGGTGTGGAACTGTGGTCCAAATAGTCCGTCCGGACTGATTGGAGCCTCCAGCAAATCTTTTCCTGCACCCTCCATTATGTTCCCCTGCTGTAGCCAGAGGTACCGATGGATCTGTGTCGCCCATGCCGCAATCCGCGCCTGCGAGACTGCGACTGCTGCGCACAGTGTGAGTGCAGTACTGGCCGCCTTACCTATTTCCTCAGCCTCCACTGAGGACATAGTCTTCGACTGCTCTGCTATTTCCACCATGGAGTTAGACAGCAACGCTATGTTGTTTGCCGCCGCTGACGCCTGGAATGCACACTGGTGCATTCGGTCCGTCTGTCGGGTGACAAACCGATCTTTGGCGGCGGCCAGCAAGGGTTGCCGTCCGGTAACCTTGCTGGCCTGCCTAGCCCCAAAGAACGCCGTGAGGTTCGGCTCCAGAGGAGGCACGGACGGGAAACCCACGTCCGTGAATCCCTCCACTCTCGTGAGGGGCACGTACGTCCCTATTGGAGCCTTCATTGCTCCAGGGTCCTCCGCTGCCCCCTCCTGGTACTTCCTTATGGCCGGGAAGCGTGGCCAGACCGGGTCACTCCTTACCCTGTGCACTCGGGAGAACACCCCGGACATATCATCCGGAGGCAAGCTCTCCTGAGCTAGGGGAACGGGGAGATTTCTCCAGGCGGCCGCCTTGGATATAATCTCCGGCAGTTCCAGGAGTATCCCCCCAATCGACGGTAATGCCGAAATGGCGGAGATAGGGATCACCGGCTCATACACCGGACCTACACCGGTTCCCCTACCTGTCTCCTCCGTCCGGAGGGGAGAGATAATGGGGGAATCACCCGGTGACCCCTGAATGGAGGGGGCGTAGTCGTCCGACTCGTGCCCGCCATTCGGATCCAGGAAATCAATGGCTTTGTCCCCCGCGTATTCCTCCTGGACGGTCCAATCGTCCTCCACCTCAGCTGCAGCGAGAGCGTCCGCTCTCTGCTGTCTGAGGCCCAGCGGAAGGCGGGCACAATGCAAACATGATACACCGGGACTAAGAGCAGCGTTCGCATGCTCTAATCCCAGGCAGGACTCACACAGAGAGTGTCTGTCCATACTCATGATGTAGCCCAACCCGCACCCGGGGCAACTCCTGACGCCGCCTTGATTTTCCTGCCCAGTCTCCATACTAGAAAAACAAGCGTTTTGTTTTTCCATGTAGTACTTTTTTCCTGTCAATGTTTCTCGCAACGGTGTGCTGAAGAAAAGTAGGAGTGGATTGTAAGGCCTGCTTCCTATTTATACGGAAGTGAGCCTGGAGGTGGGGCCCACGTCGTAGGTGGGCGTGGAATAAATCTGTCAGTGCTGCACACGTGCAGTGGGATTAACCCAATAGCGATAGCCTTAGAGGGCGAAGCCTTATACGATATAGAACTTAAGCTTTGTGTTTTGTTTTTTCATGAAAGACTATTTCATATGGAGTCCCTGAAGGAACATAGAGAGAAATACAAACTAAGGTTAAAGCAAAATGTAGGAAATTCAGTTCATTCTTATTAATGCAAAACATTGAAAAGATCAATGTTCTTCCTGACACCAGATTAGCAATAGTTTGATGCAAAGTTCGGATATTTTCTTCATACCTAAGCTAATCAAGCTAACATGATATTAGTTTGATTGTCAATAAACAATACAGTTGCTTTTAACTTAAAAATAGTTGTACACATTAAAAATACAATGTAGATGATTTATATAGTACAGTTTGCACAAAAAAAAGATTTACAATGGGAAACAGCTTTAAGTGCGTAGCATACATGTAGCAAGTTAGCTTTCAAACTGTGTTTATATTGTACAGACTAATGTTAAGATTTAAAACATTGATTGAAAGATAAATAAATTAGATAGAGCTGTTTTTTATTTTGAAAAAAACCAAGATTCCGTGGTTCCGTGTCATTCTGAAACATTCCGTTCAAATCAAATCAAGTTTTATTTATATAGCACATTTATAAAGGATGTTTGGTGGAGCCAAAGTGCTGTACATATAATAAAAATAGCCTACAGTAGAGACACTTTACAGCAAATACAACAGCTCAGAATATCAGTATGAGAAAAACGACACCCTCTGTCCTTAGACCCTCACATCGTACAAGGAAACACTTCCAGAGAAAACCCACAGTTTAAAGGGAACATGGGAGAAACCTCAGGGAGAGCAACAGAGGAGGGATCCCTCTCCCAGGACGGACAGACGTGCAATAGATGCCGTGTGTAAATCCAAGGGATAATACATTTTACAGCATATAGACCAAATGTTAGGAAATGCATGTGTCTGTAATAAGAAGATTGTTCCGTTGTTCCGTGTCATTATAAAACATTACGTGCCATTCTAAAACATTCCGTTGTTCTGTGTCATTCTAAAACATTCCGTTGTTCCGTGGTTCCGTGTCATTCTAAAACATTCTGTTGTTCCGTGGTTCCGTGTCATTCTAAAACATTCCGTTGTTCCGTGTCATTCTAAAACATTCCGTTGTTCCGTGCCATTCTAAAACCTTCCGTTGTTCCGTGTCATTCTAAAACGTTCCGTGTCATTCTAAAACATTCCGTTGTTCTGTTGTTCCATGTCATTCTAAAACATTCCGTTGTTCCGTTGTTCCGTGTCATTCTAAAACATTCCGTTGTTCCGTTGTTCCGTGTCATTCTAAAACATTCCGTGGTTCCGTGTCATTGTAAAACATTCCGTTGTTCCGTGCCATTCTAAAACATTCCGTTGTTCCGTGCCATTCTAAAACATTCCGTGGTTCCGTGTCATTCTAAAACATTCTGTTGTTCCGTGGTTCCGTGTCATTCTAAAACATTTCGTTGTTCCGTGGCATTCTAAAACATTCCGTTGTTCTGTGCCATTCTAAAATCTTCCGTTGTTCCGTGCCATTCTAAAACCTTCCGTTGTTCCGTGTCATTCTAAAACATTCCGTTGTTCCGTGTCATTCTAAAACATTCCGTTGTTCCGTGCCATTCTAAAACATTCCGTTGTTCCGTGCCATTCTAAAACATTCCGTTGTTCCGTGTCATTCTAAAACATTCCGTTGTTCCGTGTCATTCTAAAACATTCCGTTGTTCCGTGGTTCCGAGTCATTCTAAAACATTCCGTGGTTCTGTGTCATTCTAAAACATTCTGTTCAAATCAAATCAAGTTTTATTTATATAGCACATTTATAAAGGATGTTTGGTGGAGCCAAAGTGCTGAACATATAATAAAAATAGCCTACAGTAGAGACGCTTTACAGCAAATACAACAGCACAGATTGTTCAGAGTATCAGTATGAGAAAAACGACACCCTCTGTCCTTAGACCCTCTGTCCTTTGACCCTCTATCCTTAGACCCTCTGTCCTTAGACCCGCTGTCCTTAAACCCTCTCCTTAGACCCTCTGTCCTTAGACCCTCTCTCCTTAGACCCTCACACCGTACAAGGAAACACTTCCAGAGAAAACCCACAGTTTAAAGGGAACATGGGAGAAAGCTCAGGGAGAGCAACAGAGGAGGGATCCCTCTCCCAGGACGGACAGACGTGCAATAGATGCCGTGTGTAAATCCAAGAGATAATACATTTTACAGCATATAGACCGAATGTTAGGAAATGCATGTGTCTGTAATAAGAAGATTGTTCCGTTGTTCCGTGTCATTATAAAACATTACGTGTCATTCTAAAACATTCCGTTGTTCCGTGTCATTCTAAAACATTCCGTTGTTCCGTGGTTCCGTGTCATTC
The DNA here is from genome assembly GCA_028583405.1 of Pogonophryne albipinna. Classification (NCBI taxonomy): domain Eukaryota; kingdom Metazoa; phylum Chordata; class Actinopteri; order Perciformes; family Artedidraconidae; genus Pogonophryne; species Pogonophryne albipinna. The sequence goes on from JAPTMU010000029.1 coordinate 414,550, forward strand.
TAAAACATTCTGTTGTTCCGTGGTTCCGTGTCATTCTAAAACATTCCGTTGTTCCGTGTCATTCCGTTGTTCTGTTGTTCCATGTCATTCTAAAACATTCCGTTGTTCCGTGGCATTCTAAAACCTTCCGTTGTTCCGTGCCATTCTAAAACATTCCGTTGTTCCGTGTCATTCTAAAACATACCGTTGTTCCGTGTCATTCTAAAACATTCCGTTGTTCCGTGTCATTCTAAAACATTCCGTTGTTCCGTGTCATTCTAAAACATTCCGTTGTTCCGTGTCATTCTAAAACATTCGTTGTTCCGTGTCATTCTAAAACATTCCTTTGTTCCGTGGTTCCGTGTCATTCTAAAACATTCCGTTGTTCCGTGCCATTCTAAAACATTACGTTGTTCCGTGGTTCCGTGTCATTCTAAAACATTCCGTTGTTCCGTGGTTCCGTGTCATTCTAAAACATTCTGTTGTTCCGTGTCATTCTAAAACGTTCCGTGGTTCCGTGTCATTCTAAAACATTCCGTTGTTCCGTGTCATTCTAAAACATTCCGTTCAAATCAAATCAAGTTTTATTTATATAGCACATTTATAAAGGATGTTTGGTGGAGCCAAAGTGCTGAACATATAATAAAAATAGCCTACAGTAGAGACACTTTACAGAAAATACAACAGCACAGATTGTTCAGAGTATCAGTATGAGAAAAACGACACCCTCTGTCCTTAGACCCTCTGTCCTTTGACCCTCTATCCTTAGACCCTCTGTCCTTAGACCCGCTGTCCTTAAACCCTCTCTCCTTAGACCCTCTGTCCTTAGATCCTCACACCGTACAAGGAAACACTTCCAGAGAAAACCCACAGTTTAAAGGGAACATGGGAGAATCCTCAGGGAGAGCAACAGAGGAGGGATCCCTCTCCCAGGACGGACAGACGTGCAATAGATGCCGTGTGTAAATCCAAGAGATAATACATTTTACAGCATATAGACCGAATGTTAGGAAATGCATGTGTCTGTAATAAGAAGATTGTTCCGTTGTTCCGTGTCATTATAAAACATTACGTGCCATTCTAAAACCTTCCGTGGTTCCGTGTCATTCTGAAACATTCCGTTCAAATCAAATCAAGTTTTATTTATATAGCACATTTATAAAGGATGTTTGGTGGAGCCAAAGTGCTGTACATATAATAAAAATAGCCTACAGTAGAGACACTTTACAGCAAATACAACAGCTCAGAATATCAGTATGAGAAAAACGACACCCTCTGTCCTTAGACCCTCACATCGTACAAGGAAACACTTCCAGAGAAAACCCACAGTTTAAAGGGAACATGGGAGAAACCTCAGGGAGAGCAACAGAGGAGGGATCCCTCTCCCAGGACGGACAGACGTGCAATAGATGCCGTGTGTAAATCCAAGGGATAATACATTTTACAGCATATAGACCAAATGTTAGGAAATGCATGTGTCTGTAATAAGAAGATTGTTCCGTTGTTCCGTGTCATTATAAAACATTACGTGCCATTCTAAAACATTCCGTTGTTCTGTGTCATTCTAAAACATTCCGTTGTTCCGTGGTTCCGTGTCATTCTAAAACATTCTGTTGTTCCGTGGTTCCGTGTCATTCTAAAACATTCCGTTGTTCCGTGTCATTCTAAAACATTCCGTTGTTCCGTGCCATTCTAAAACCTTCCGTTGTTCCGTGTCATTCTAAAACCTTCCGTGTCATTCTAAAACATTCCGTTGTTCTGTTGTTCCATGTCATTCTAAAACATTCCGTTGTTCCGTTGTTCCGTGTCATTCTAAAACATTCCGTTGTTCCGTTGTTCCGTGTCATTCTAAAACATTCCGTGGTTCCGTGTCATTGTAAAACATTCCGTTGTTCCGTGCCATTCTAAAACATTCCGTTGTTCCGTGCCATTCTAAAACATTCCGTGGTTCCGTGTCATTCTAAAACATTCTGTTGTTCCGTGGTTCCGTGTCATTCTAAAACATTTCGTTGTTCCGTGGCATTCTAAAACATTCCGTTGTTCTGTGCCATTCTAAAATCTTCCGTTGTTCCGTGCCATTCTAAAACCTTCCGTTGTTCCGTGTCATTCTAAAACATTCCGTTGTTCCGTGTCATTCTAAAACATTCCGTTGTTCCGTGCCATTCTAAAACATTCCGTTGTTCCGTGCCATTCTAAAACATTCCGTTGTTCCGTGTCATTCTAAAACATTCCGTTGTTCCGTGTCATTCTAAAACATTCCGTTGTTCCGTGGTTCCGAGTCATTCTAAAACATTCCGTGGTTCTGTGTCATTCTAAAACATTCTGTTCAAATCAAATCAAGTTTTATTTATATAGCACATTTATAAAGGATGTTTGGTGGAGCCAAAGTGCTGAACATATAATAAAAATAGCCTACAGTAGAGACGCTTTACAGCAAATACAACAGCACAGATTGTTCAGAGTATCAGTATGAGAAAAACGACACCCTCTGTCCTTAGACCCTCTGTCCTTTGACCCTCTATCCTTAGACCCTCTGTCCTTAGACCCGCTGTCCTTAAACCCTCTCCTTAGACCCTCTGTCCTTAGACCCTCTCTCCTTAGACCCTCACACCGTACAAGGAAACACTTCCAGAGAAAACCCACAGTTTAAAGGGAACATGGGAGAAAGCTCAGGGAGAGCAACAGAGGAGGGATCCCTCTCCCAGGACGGACAGACGTGCAATAGATGCCGTGTGTAAATCCAAGAGATAATACATTTTACAGCATATAGACCGAATGTTAGGAAATGCATGTGTCTGTAATAAGAAGATTGTTCCGTTGTTCCGTGTCATTATAAAACATTACGTGTCATTCTAAAACATTCCGTTGTTCCGTGTCATTCTAAAACATTCCGTTGTTCCGTGGTTCCGTGTCATTCTAAAACATTCTGTTGTTCCGTGGTTCCGTGTCATTCTAAAACATTCCGTTGTTCCGTGTCATTCCGTTGTTCTGTTGTTCCATGTCATTCTAAAACATTCCGTTGTTCCGTGGCATTCTAAAACCTTCCGTTGTTCCGTGCCATTCTAAAACATTCCGTTGTTCCGTGTCATTCTAAAACATACCGTTGTTCCGTGTCATTCTAAAACATTCCGTTGTTCCGTGTCATTCTAAAACATTCCGTTGTTCCGTGTCATTCTAAAACATTCCGTTGTTCCGTGTCATTCTAAAACATTCGTTGTTCCGTGTCATTCTAAAACATTCCTTTGTTCCGTGGTTCCGTGTCATTCTAAAACATTCCGTTGTTCCGTGCCATTCTAAAACATTACGTTGTTCCGTGGTTCCGTGTCATTCTAAAACATTCCGTTGTTCCGTGGTTCCGTGTCATTCTAAAACATTCTGTTGTTCCGTGTCATTCTAAAACGTTCCGTGGTTCCGTGTCATTCTAAAACATTCCGTTGTTCCGTGTCATTCTAAAACATTCCGTTCAAATCAAATCAAGTTTTATTTATATAGCACATTTATAAAGGATGTTTGGTGGAGCCAAAGTGCTGAACATATAATAAAAATAGCCTACAGTAGAGACACTTTACAGAAAATACAACAGCACAGATTGTTCAGAGTATCAGTATGAGAAAAACGACACCCTCTGTCCTTAGACCCTCTGTCCTTTGACCCTCTATCCTTAGACCCTCTGTCCTTAGACCCGCTGTCCTTAAACCCTCTCTCCTTAGACCCTCTGTCCTTAGATCCTCACACCGTACAAGGAAACACTTCCAGAGAAAACCCACAGTTTAAAGGGAACATGGGAGAATCCTCAGGGAGAGCAACAGAGGAGGGATCCCTCTCCCAGGACGGACAGACGTGCAATAGATGCCGTGTGTAAATCCAAGAGATAATACATTTTACAGCATATAGACCGAATGTTAGGAAATGCATGTGTCTGTAATAAGAAGATTGTTCCGTTGTTCCGTGTCATTATAAAACATTACGTGCCATTCTAAAACCTTCCGTTGTTCCGTGTCATTCTAAAACATTCCGTTGTTCCGTGTCATTCTAAAACATTCCGTGCCATTCTAAAACATTCCGTTGTTCCGTGTCATTCTAAAACATTCCGTTGTTCCGTGGTTCCGTGTCATTCTAAAACATTCCGTTGTTCCGTGCCATTCTAAAACCTTCCGTTGTTCCGTGTCATTCTAAAACGTTCCGTGTCATTCTAAAACATTCCGTTGTTCTGTTGTTCCATGTCATTCTAAAACATTCCGTTGTTCCGTGGCATTCTAAAACCTTCCGTTGTTCCGTGTCATTCTAAAACAAACCGTTGTTCCGTGTCATTCTAAAACGTTCCGTGTCATTCTAAAACATTCCGTTGTTCCGTGTCATTCTAAAACATTCGTTGTTCCGTGTCATTCTAAAACATTCCTTTGTTCCGTGGTTCCGTGTCATTCTAAAACATTCCGTTGTTCCGTGGTTCCGTGTCATTCTAAAACATTCCGTTGTTCCGTGGTTCCGTGTCATTCTGAAACATTCCGTTGTTCCGTGGTTCCGTGTCATTCTAAAACCTTCCGTTGTTCCGTGGTTCCGTGTCATTCTAAAACATTCCGTTGTTCCATGGTTCCGTGTCATTCTAAAACATTCTGTTGTTCCGTGGTTCGGTGTCATTCTAAAACATTCTGTTGTTCCGTGTCATTCTAAAACGTTCCGTGGTTCCGTGTCATTCTAAAACATTCCGTTGTTCCGTGTCATTCTAAAACATTCCGTTGTTCCGTGTCATTCTAAAACATTCCGTTGTTCCGTGGTTCCATGTCATTCTAAAACATTCTGTTGTTCCGTGGTTCCGTGTCATTCTAAAACATTCCGTTGTTCCGTGTCATTCTAAAACATTCCGTTCAAATCAAATCAAGTTTTATTTATATAGCACATTTATAAAGGATGTTTGGTGGAGCCAAAGTGCTGAACATATAATAAAAATAGCCTACAGTAGAGACACTTTACAGAAAATACAACCGCACAGATTGTTCAGAGTATCAGTATGAGAAAAACGACACCCTCTGTCCTTAGACCCTCTGTCCTTTGACCCTCTATCCTTAGACCCTCTGTCCTTAGACCCGCTGTCCTTAAACCCTCTCTCCTTAGACCCTCTGTCCTTAGACCCTCACACCGTACAAGGAAACACTTCCAGAGAAAACCCACAGTTTAAAGGGAACATGGGAGAAACCTCAGGGAGAGCAACAGAGGAGGGATCCCTCTCCCAGGACGGACAGACGTGCAATAGATGCCGTGTGTAAATCCAAGAGATAATACATTTTACAGCATATAGACCGAATGTTAGAAAATGCATGTGTCTGTAATAAGAAGATTGTTCCGTTGTTCCGTGTCATTATAAAACATTACGTGCCATTCTAAAACATTCCGTTGTTCCGTGTCATTCTAAAACATTCCGTTGTTCCGTGGTTCCGTGTCATTCTAAAACATTCCTTTGTTCCGTGGTTCCGTGTCGTTCTAAAACATTCCGTTGTTCCGTGCTATTCTAAAACATTCCGTTGTTCCGTGTCATTCTAAAACATTCTGTTGTTCCGTGTCATGCTAAAACGTTCCGTGGTTCCGTGTCATTCTAAAACATTCCGTTGTTCCGTGTCATTCTAAAACATTCCGTTGTTCCGTGTCATTCTAAAACATTCCGTGGTTCCATGTCATTCTAAAACATTCTGTTGTTCCGTGGTTCCGTGTCATTCTAAAACATTCCGTTGTTCCGTGTCATTCTAAAACATTCCGTTGTTCCGTGCCATTCTAAAACCTTCCGTTGTTCCGTGGTTCCGTGTCATTCTGAAACATTCCGTTGTTCCGTGTTTCCGTGTCATTCTAAAACCTTCCGTTGTTCCGTGGTTCCATGTCATTCTAAAACATTCCGTTGTTCCGTGGTTCTGTGTCATTCTAAAACATTCCGTTGTTCCGTGTCATTCTAAAACATTCCGTTGTTCCGTCTCATTCTAAAACATTCCGTTGTTCCGTGGTTCCAAAACATTCCGTTGTTCCGTGGTTCCATGTCATTCTAAAACGTTCCGTGGTTCCGTGTCATTCTAAAACATTCCGTTGTTCCGTGTCATTCTAAAACATTCCGTGGTTCCATGTCATTCTAAAACATTCTGTTGTTCCGTGGTTCCGTGTCATTCTAAAACATTCCGTTGTTCCGTGTCATTCTAAAACATTCCGTTGTTCCGTGCCATTCTAAAACATTCTGTTGTTCCGTGGTTCCGTGTCATTCTAAAACATTCCGTTGTTCCGTGTCATTCTAAAACATTCCTTTGTTCCGTGGTTCCGTGTCATTCTGAAACATTCCGTTGTTCCGTGGTTCCGTGTCATTCTAAAACCTTCCGTTGTTCCGTGGTTCCGTGTCATTCTAAAACATTCCGTTGTTCCGTGGTTCCGTGTCATTCTAAAACATTCCGTTGTTCCGTGGTTCTGTGTCATTCTAAAACATTCTGTTGTTCCGTGTCATTCTAAAACGTTCCGTGGTTCCGTGTCATTCTAAAACATTCCGTTGTTCCGTGTCATTCTAAAACATTCCGTTGTTCCGTGTCATTCTAAAACATTCCGTTGTTCCGTGGTTCCATGTCATTCTAAAACATTCTGTTGTTCCGTGGTTCCGTGTCATTCTAAAACATTCCGTTGTTCCGTGTCATTCTAAAACATTCCGTGGTTCCATGTCATTCTAAAACATTCTGTTGTTCCGTGGTTCCGTGTCATTCTAAAACATTCCGTTGTTCCGTGTCATTCTAAAACATTCCGTTGTTCCGTGCCATTCTAAAACCTTCCGTTGTTCCGTGGTTCCGTGTCATTCTGAAACATTCCGTTGTTCCGTGGTTCCGTGTCATTCTAAAACCTTCCGTTGTTCCGTGGTTCCATGTCATTCTAAAACATTCCGTTGTTCCGTGGTTCTGTGTCATTCTAAAACATTCCGTTGTTCCGTGTCATTCTAAAACATTCCGTTGTTCCGTCTCATTCTAAAACATTCCGTTGTTCCGTGGTTCCAAAACATTCCGTTGTTCCGTGGTTCCATGTCATTCTAAAACGTTCCGTGGTTCCGTGTCATTCTAAAACATTCCGTTGTTCCGTGTCATTCTAAAACATTCCGTGGTTCCATGTCATTCTAAAACATTCTGTTGTTCCGTGGTTCCGTGTCATTCTAAAACATTCCGTTGTTCCGTGTCATTCTAAAACATTCCGTTGTTCCGTGCCATTCTAAAACATTCTGTTGTTCCGTGGTTCCGTGTCATTCTAAAACATTCCGTTGTTCCGTGTCATTCTAAAACATTCCTTTGTTCCGTGGTTCCGTGTCATTCTGAAACATTCCGTTGTTCCGTGGTTCCGTGTCATTCTAAAACCTTCCGTTGTTCCGTGGTTCCGTGTCATTCTAAAACATTCCGTTGTTCCGTGGTTCCGTGTCATTCTAAAACATTCCGTTGTTCCGTGGTTCTGTGTCATTCTAAAACATTCTGTTGTTCCGTGTCATTCTAAAACGTTCCGTGGTTCCGTGTCATTCTAAAACATTCCGTTGTTCCGTGTCATTCTAAAACATTCCGTTGTTCCGTGTCATTCTAAAACATTCCGTTGTTCCGTGGTTCCATGTCATTCTAAAACATTCTGTTGTTCCGTGGTTCCGTGTCATTCTAAAACATTCCGTTGTTCCGTGTCATTCTAAAACATTCCGTTGTTCCGTGCCATTCTAAAACCTTCCGTGGTTCCGTGTCATTCTAAAACATTCCATGGTTCCGTGTCATTCTAAAACATTCCGTTGTTCCGTGTCATTCTAAAACATTCCGTTCAAATCAAATCAAGTTTTATTTATATAACACATTTATAAAGGATGTTTGGTGGAGCCAAAGTGCTGAACATATAATAAAAATAGCCTACAGTAGAGACACTTTACAGAAAATACAACAGCACAGATCGTTCAGAGTATCAGTATGAGAAAAACGACACCCTCTGTCCTTAGACCCTCTGTCCTTTGACCCTCTATCCTTAGACCCTCTGTCCTTAGACCCGCTGTCCTTAAACCCTCTCTCCTTAGACCCTCTGTCCTTAGACCCTCACACCGTACAAGGAAACACTTCCAGAGAAAACCCACAGTTTAAAGGGAACATGGGAGAAACCTCAGGGAGAGCAACAGAGGAGGGATCCCTCTCCCAGGACGGACAGACGTGCAATAGATGCCGTGTGTAAATCCAAGAGATAATACATTTTACAGCATATAGACCGAATGTTAGAAAATGCATGTGTCTGTAATAAGAAGATTGTTCCGTTGTTCCGTGTCATTATAAAACATTACGTGCCATTCTAAAACATTCCGTTGTTCCGTGGTTCCGTGTCATTCTAAAACATTCTGTTGTTCCGTGGTTCCGTGTCATTCTAAAACATTCCGTTGTTCCGTGCCATTCTAAAACCTTCCGTTGTTCCGTGTCATTCTAAAACATTCCGTTGTTCTGTTGTTCCATGTCATTCTAAAACATTCCGTTGTTCCGTGGCATTCTAAAACATACCGTTGTTCCGTGTCATTCTAAAACGTTCCGTGTCATTCTAAAACATTCCGTTGTTCCGTGTGATTCTAAAACATTCCGTTGTTCCGTGTCATTCTAAAACATTCGTTGTTCCGTGTCATTCTAAAACATTCCTTTGTTCCGTTGTTCCGTGTCATTCTAAAACATTCCTTTGTTCCGTGGTTCCGTGTCGTTCTAAAACGTTCCGTGGTTCCGTGTCATTCTAAAACATTCCGTTGTTCCGTGTCATTCTAAAACATTCCGTTGTTCCGTGTCATTCTAAAACATTCCGTGGTTCCATGTCATTCTAAAACATTCTGTTGTTCCGTGGTTCCGTGTCATTCTAAAACATTCCGTTGTTCCGTGTCATTCTAAAACATTCCGTTGTTCCGTGCCATTCTAAAACCTTCCGTTGTTCCGTGGTTCCGTGTCATTCTGAAACATTCCGTTGTTCCGTGGTTCCGTGTCATTCTAAAACCTTCCGTTGTTCCGTGGTTCCATGTCATTCTAAAACATTCCGTTGTTCCGTGGTTCTGTGTCATTCTAAAACATTCCGTTGTTCCGTGTCATTCTAAAACATTCCGTTGTTCCGTCTCATTCTAAAACATTCCGTTGTTCCGTGGTTCCAAAACATTCCGTTGTTCCGTGGTTCCATGTCATTCTAAAACGTTCCGTGGTTCCGTGTCATTCTAAAACATTCCGTTGTTCCGTGTCATTCTAAAACATTCCGTGGTTCCATGTCATTCTAAAACATTCTGTTGTTCCGTGGTTCCGTGTCATTCTAAAACATTCCGTTGTTCCGTGTCATTCTAAAACATTCCGTTGTTCCGTGCCATTCTAAAACATTCTGTTGTTCCGTGGTTCCGTGTCATTCTAAAACATTCCGTTGTTCCGTGTCATTCTAAAACATTCCTTTGTTCCGTGGTTCCGTGTCATTCTGAAACATTCCGTTGTTCCGTGGTTCCGTGTCATTCTAAAACCTTCCGTTGTTCCGTGGTTCCGTGTCATTCTAAAACATTCCGTTGTTCCGTGGTTCCGTGTCATTCTAAAACATTCCGTTGTTCCGTGGTTCTGTGTCATTCTAAAACATTCTGTTGTTCCGTGTCATTCTAAAACGTTCCGTGGTTCCGTGTCATTCTAAAACATTCCGTTGTTCCGTGTCATTCTAAAACATTCCGTTGTTCCGTGTCATTCTAAAACATTCCGTTGTTCCGTGGTTCCATGTCATTCTAAAACATTCTGTTGTTCCGTGGTTCCGTGTCATTCTAAAACATTCCGTTGTTCCGTGTCATTCTAAAACATTCCGTTGTTCCGTGCCATTCTAAAACCTTCCGTGGTTCCGTGTCATTCTAAAACATTCCATGGTTCCGTGTCATTCTAAAACATTCCGTTGTTCCGTGTCATTCTAAAACATTCCGTTCAAATCAAATCAAGTTTTATTTATATAACACATTTATAAAGGATGTTTGGTGGAGCCAAAGTGCTGAACATATAATAAAAATAGCCTACAGTAGAGACACTTTACAGAAAATACAACAGCACAGATCGTTCAGAGTATCAGTATGAGAAAAACGACACCCTCTGTCCTTAGACCCTCTGTCCTTTGACCCTCTATCCTTAGACCCTCTGTCCTTAGACCCGCTGTCCTTAAACCCTCTCTCCTTAGACCCTCTGTCCTTAGACCCTCACACCGTACAAGGAAACACTTCCAGAGAAAACCCACAGTTTAAAGGGAACATGGGAGAAACCTCAGGGAGAGCAACAGAGGAGGGATCCCTCTCCCAGGACGGACAGACGTGCAATAGATGCCGTGTGTAAATCCAAGAGATAATACATTTTACAGCATATAGACCGAATGTTAGAAAATGCATGTGTCTGTAATAAGAAGATTGTTCCGTTGTTCCGTGTCATTATAAAACATTACGTGCCATTCTAAAACATTCCGTTGTTCCGTGTCATTCTAAAACATTCCGTTGTTCCGTGGTTCCGTGTCATTCTAAAACATTCTGTTGTTCCGTGGTTCCGTGTCATTCTAAAACATTCCGTTGTTCCGTGCCATTCTAAAACCTTCCGTTGTTCCGTGTCATTCTAAAACATTCCGTTGTTCTGTTGTTCCATGTCATTCTAAAACATTCCGTTGTTCCGTGGCATTCTAAAACCTTCCGTTGTTCCGTGCCATTCTAAAACATTCCGTTGTTCCGTGTCATTCTAAAACATACCGTTGTTCCGTGTCATTCTAAAACGTTCCGTGTCATTCTAAAACATTCCGTTGTTCCGTGTGATTCTAAAACATTCCGTTGTTCCGTGTCATTCTAAAACATTCCTTTGTTCCGTGGTTCCGTGTCGTTCTAAAACATTCCGTTGTTCCGTGCCATTCTAAAACATTCCGTTGTTCCGTGTCATTCTAAAACATTCTGTTGTTCCGTGTCATTCTAAAACGTTCCGTGGTTCCGTGTCATTCTAAAACATTCCGTTGTTCCGTGTCATTCTAAAACATTCCGTTGTTCCGTGTCATTCTAAAACATTCCGTGGTTCCATGTCATTCTAAAACATTCTGTTGTTCCGTGGTTCCGTGTCATTCTAAAACATTCCGTTGTTCCGTGTCATTCTAAAACATTCCGTTGTTCCGTGCCATTCTAAAACCTTCCGTTGTTCCGTGGTTCCGTGTCATTCTGAAACATTCCGTTGTTCCGTGGTTCCGTGTCATTCTAAAACCTTCCGTTGTTCCGTGTCATTCTAAAACATTCCGTTGTTCCGTGTCATTCTAAAACATTCCGTTGTTCCGTGGTTCCAAAACATTCCGTTGTTCCGTGGTTCCATGTCATTCTAAAACGTTCCGTGGTTCCGTGTCATTCTAAAACATTCCGTTGTTCCGTGTCATTCTAAAACATTCCGTTGTTCCGTGTCATTCTAAAACATTCTGTGGTTCCATGTCATTCTAAAACGTTCCGTGGTTCCGTGTCATTCTAAAACATTCCGTTGTTCCGTGTCATTCTAAAACATTCCGTTGTTCCGTGTCATTCTAAAACATTCCGTGGTTCCGTGTCATTCTAAAACATTCCGTTGTTCCGTGTCATTCTAAAACATTCCGTTGTTCCGTGCCATTCTAAAACCTTCCGTTGTTCCGTGGTTCCGTGTCATTCTGAAACATTCCGTTGTTCCGTGTCATTCTAAAACATTCCGTTGTTCCGTGTCATTCTAAAACATTCCGTTGTTCCGTGTCATTCTAAAACATTCCGTTCAAATCAAATCAAGTTTTATTTATATAGCACATTTATAAAGGATGTTTGGTGGAGCCAAAGTGCTGAACATATAATAAAAATAGCCTACAGTAGAGACACTTTACAGAAAATACAACAGCACAGATTGTTCAGAGTATCAGTATGAGAAAAACGACACCCTCTGTCCTTAGACCCTCTGTCCTTTGACCCTCTATCCTTAGACCCTCTGTCCTTAGACCCGCTGTCCTTAAACCCTCTCTCCTTAGACCCTCTGTCCTTAGACCCTCACACCGTACAAGGAAACACTTCCAGAGAAAACCCACAGTTTAAAGGGAACATGGGAGAAACCTCAGGGAGAGTAACAGAGGAGGGATCCCTCTCCCAGGATGGACAGACGTGCAATAGATGCCGTGTGTAAATCCAAGAGATAATACATTTTACAGCATATAGACCGAATGTTAGGAAATGCATGTGTCTGTAATAAGAAGATTGTTCCGTTGTTCCGTGTCATTCTAAAACATTCCGTTGTTCCGTGGTTCCGTGTCATTCTAAAACATTCTGTTGTTCCGTGGTTCCGTGTCATTCTAAAACATTCCGTTGTTCCGTGTCATTCCGTTGTTCTGTTGTTCCATGTCATTCTAAAACATTCCGTTGTTCCGTGGCATTCTAAAACCTTCCGTTGTTCCGTGCCATTCTAAAACATTCCGTTGTTCCGTGTCATTCTAAAACATACCGTTGTTCCGTGTCATTCTAAAACATTCCGTTGTTCCGTGTCATTCTAAAACATTCCGTTGTTCCGTGTCATTCTAAAACATTCCGTTGTTCCGTGGTTCCATGTCATTCTAAAACATTCTGTTGTTCCGTGGTTCCGTGTCATTCTAAAACATTCCGTTGTTCCGTGTCATTCTAAAACATTCCGTTGTTCCATGCCATTCTAAAACCTTCCGTTGTTCCGTGGTTCCGTGTCATTCTAAAACATTCCGTTGTTCCGTGTCATTCTAAAACATTCTGTTCAAATCAAATCAAGTTTTATTTATATAGCACATTTATAAAGGATGTTTGGTGGAGCCAAAGTGCTGAACATATAATAAAAATAGCCTACAGTAGAGACACTTTACAGAAAATACAACAGCACGGATTGTTCAGAGTATCAGTATGAGAAAAACGACACCCTCTGTCCTTAGACCCTCTGTCCTTTGACCCTCTATCCTTAGACCCTCTGTCCTTAGACCCGCTGTCCTTAAACCCTCTCTCCTTAGACCCTCTGTCCTTAGACCCTCACACCGTACAAGGAAACACTTCCAGAGAAAACCCACAGTTTAAAGGGAACATGGGAGAAACCTCAGGGAGAGCAACAGAGGAGGGATCCCTCTCCCAGGACGGACAGACGTGCAATAGATGCCGTGTGTAAATCCAAGAGATAATACATTTTACAGCATATAGACCGAATGTTAGAAAATGCATGTGTCTGTAATAAGAAGATTGTTCCGTTGTTCCGTGTCATTATAAAACATTACGTGCCATTCTAAAACATTCCGTTGTTCCGTGTCATTCTAAAACATTCCGTTGTTCCGTGGTTCCGTGTCATTCTAAAACATTCTGTTGTTCCGTGATTCCGTGTCATTCTAAAACATTCCGTTGTTCCGTGCCATTCTAAAACCTTCCGTTGTTCGGTGTCATTCTAAAACATTCCGTTGTTCTGTTGTTCCATGTCATTCTAAAACATTCCGTTGTTCCGTGGCATTCTAAAACCTTCCGTTGTTCCGTGCCATTCTAAAACATTCCGTTGTTCCGTGTCATTCTAAAACATACCGTTGTTCCGTGTCATTCTAAAACGTTCCGTGTCATTCTAAAACATTCCGTTGTTCCGTGTGATTCTAAAACATTCCGTTGTTCCGTGTCATTCTAAAACATTCGTTGTTCCGTGTCATTCTAAAACATTCCTTTGTTCCGTGGTTCCGTGTCGTTCTAAAACATTCCGTTGTTCCGTGCCATTCTAAAACATTCCGTTGTTCCGTGTCATTCTAAAACATTCCGTGGTTCCATGTCATTCTAAAACATTCTGTTGTTCCGTGGTTCCGTGTCATTCTAAAACATTCCGTTGTTCCGTGTCATTCTAAAACATTCCGTTGTTCCGTGCCATTCTAAAACCTTCCGTTGTTCCGTGGTTCCGTGTCATTCTGAAACATTCCGTTGTTCCGTGGTTCCGTGTCATTCTAAAACCTTCCGTTGTTCCGTGGTTCCGTGTCATTCTAAAACATTCCGTTGTTCCGTTGTTCCGTGTCATTCTAAAACATTCCGTTGTTCCGTGTCATTCTAAAACATTCCGTTGTTCCGTGTCATTCTAAAACATTCCGTTGTTCCGTGCCATTCTAAAACCTTCCGTTGTTCCGTGGTTCCGTGTCATTCTGAAACATTCCGTTGTTCCGTGTCATTCTAAAACATTCCGTTGTTCCGTGTCATTCTAAAACATTCCGTTGTTCCGTGTCATTCTAAAACATTCCGTTCAAATCAAATCAAGTTTTATTTATATAGCACATTTATAAAGGATGTTTGGTGGAGCCAAAGTGCTGAACATATAATAAAAATAGCCTACAGTAGAGACACTTTACAGAAAATACAACAGCACAGATTGTTCAGAGTATCAGTATGAGAAAAACGACACCCTCTGTCCTTAGACCCTCTGTCCTTTGACCCTCTATCCTTAGACCCTCTGTCCTTAGACCCGCTGTCCTTAAACCCTCTCTCCTTAGACCCTCTGTCCTTAGACCCTCACACCGTACAAGGAAACACTTCCAGAGAAAACCCACAGTTTAAAGGGAACATGGGAGAAACCTCAGGGAGAGCAACAGAGGAGGGATCCCTCTCCCAGGACGGACAGACGTGCAATAGATGCCGTGTGTAAATCCAAGAGATAATACATTTTACAGCATATAGACCGAATGTTAGGAAATGCATGTGTCTGTAATAAGAAGATTGTTCCGTTGTTCCGTGTCATTCTAAAACATTCCGTTGTTCCGTGGTTCCGTGTCATTCTAAAACATTCTGTTGTTCCGTGGTTCCGTGTCATTCTAAAACATTCCGTTGTTCCGTGTCATTCCGTTGTTCTGTTGTTCCATGTCATTCTAAAACATTCCGTTGTTCCGTGGCATTCTAAAACCTTCCGTTGTTCCGTGCCATTCTAAAACATACCGTTGTTCCGTGTCATTCTAAAACATTCCGTTGTTCCGTGTCATTCTAAAACATTCGTTGTTCCGTGTCATTCTAAAACATTCCTTTGTTCCGTGGTTCCGTGTCATTCTAAAACATTCCGTTGTTCCGTGCCATTCTAAAACATTACGTTGTTCCGTGGTTCCGTGTCATTCTAAAACATTCCGTTGTTCCGTGGTTCCGTGTCATTCTAAAACATTCTGTTGTTCCATGTCATTCTAAAACGTTCCGTGGTTCCGTGTCATTCTAAAACATTCCGTTGTTCCGTGTCATTCTAAAACATTCCGTTCAAATCAAATCAAGTTTTATTTATATAGCACATTTATAAAGGATGTTTGGTGGAGCCAAAGTGCTGAACATATAATAAAAATAGCCTACAGTAGAGACACTTTACAGAAAATACAACAGCACAGATTGTTCAGAGTATCAGTATGACAAAAACGACACCCTCTGTCCTTAGACCCTCTGTCCTTAGACCCGCTGTCCTTAAACCCTCTCTCCTTAGACCCTCTGTCCTTAGATCCTCACACCGTACAAGGAAACACTTCCAGAGAAAACCCACAGTTTAAAGGGAACATGGGAGAATCCTCAGGGAGAGCAACAGAGGAGGGATCCCTCTCCCAGGACGGACAGACGTGCAATAGATGCCGTGTGTAAATCCAAGAGATAATACATTTTACAGCATATAGACCGAATGTTAGGAAATGCATGTGTCTGTAATAAGAAGATTGTTCCGTTGTTCCGTGTCATTATAAAACATTACGTGCCATTCTAAAACCTTCCGTTGTTCCGTGTCATTCTAAAACATTCCGTTGTACAGTGTCATTCTAAAACATTCCGTGCCATTCTAAAACATTCCGTTGTTCCGTGTCATTCTAAAACATTCCGTTGTTCCGTGGTTCCGTGTCATTCTAAAACATTCTGTTGTTCCGTGGTTCCGTGTCATTCTAAAACATTCCGTTGTTCCGTGCCATTCTAAAACCTTCCGTTGTTCCGTGTCATTCTAAAACATTCCGTTGTTCTGTTGTTCCATGTCATTCTAAAACATTCCGTTGTTCCGTGGCATTCTAAAACCTTCCGTTGTTCCGTGCCATTCTAAAACATTCCGTTGTTCCGTGTCATTCTAAAACATACCGTTGTTGCGTGTCATTCTAAAACGTTCCGTGTCATTCTAAAACATTCCGTTGTTCGGTGTGATTCTAAAACATTCCGTTGTTCCGTGGTTCTGTGTCATTCTAAAACATTCCGTTGTTCCGTGTCATTCTAAAACGTTCCGTGGTTCCGTGTCATTCTAAAACATTCCGTTGTTCCGTGTCATTCTAAAACATTCCGTTGTTCCGTGTCATTCTAAAACATTCCGTTGTTCCGTGGTTCCATGTCATTCTAAAACATTCTGTTGTTCCGTGGTTCCGTGTCATTCTAAAACATTCCGTGGTTCCGTGTCATTCTGAAACATTCCGTTGTTCCGTGTCATTCTAAAACATTCCGTTGTTCCGTGTCATTCTAAAACATTCCGTTATTCCGTGTCATTCTAAAACATTCCGTTCAAATCAAATCAAGTTTTATTTATATAGCACATTTATAAAGGATGTTTGGTGGAGCCAAAGTGCTGAACATATAATAAAAATAGCCTACAGTAGAGACACTTTACAGAAAATACAACAGCACAGATTGTTCAGAGTATCAGTATGAGAAAAACGACACCCTCTGTCCTTAGACCCTCTGTCCTTTGACCCTCTATCCTTAGACCCTCTGTCCTTAGACCCGCTGTCCTTAAACCCTCTCTCCTTAGACCCTCTGTCCTTAGATCCTCACACCGTACAAGGAAACACTTCCAGAGAAAACCCACAGTTTAAAGGGAACATGGGAGAATCCTCAGGGAGAGCAACAGAGGAGAGATCCCTCTCCCAGGACGGACAGACGTGCAATAGATGCCGTGTGTAAATCCAAGAGATAATACATTTTACAGCATATAGACCGAATGTTAGGAAATGCATGTGTCTGTAATAAGAAGATTGTTCCGTTGTTCCGTGTCATTATAAAACATTACGTGCCATTCTAAAACCTTCCGTTGTTCCGTGTCATTCTAAAACATTCCGTTGTTCCGTGTCATTCTAAAACATTCCGTGCCATTCTAAAACATTCCGTTGTTCCGTGTCATTCTAAAACATTCCGTTGTTCCGTGGTTCCGTGTCATTCTAAAACATTCTGTTGTTCCGTGGTTCCGTGTCATTCTAAAACATTCCGTTGTTCCGTGCCATTCTAAAACCTTCCGTTGTTCCGTGTCATTCTAAAACATTCCGTTGTTCTGTTGTTCCATGTCATTCTAAAACATTCCGTTGTTCCGTGGCATTCTAAAACCTTCCGTTGTTCCGTGCCATTCTAAAACATACCGTTGTTGCGTGTCATTCTAAAACGTTCCGTGTCATTCTAAAACATTCCGTTGTTCCGTGTGATTCTAAAACATTCCGTTGTTCCGTGTCATTCTAAAATATTCGTTGTTCCGTGTCATTCTAAAACATTCCTTTGTTCCGTGGTTCCGTGTCATTCTAAAACATTCCGTTGTTCCGTGCCATTCTAAAACATTCCGTTGTTCCGTGGTTCCGTGTCATTCTAAAACATTCCGTTGTTCCGTGTCATTCTAAAACATTCCGTTGTTCCGTGTCATTCTAAAACGTTCCGTGGTTCCGTGTCATTCTAAAACATTCCGTTGTTCCGTGTCATTCTAAAACATTCCGTGGTTCCGTGTCATTCTAAAACATTCCGTTGTTCCGTGCCATTCTAAAACCTTCCGTTGTTCCGTGGTTCCGTGTCATTCTGAAACATTCCGTTGTTCCGTGGTTCCGTGTCATTCTAAAACATTCCGTTGTTCCGTGGTTCCGTGTCATTCTGAAACATTCCGTTGTTCCGTGGTTCCGTGTCATTCTAAAACCTTCCGTTGTTCCGTGGTTCCGTGTCATTCTAAAACATTCCGTTGTTCCGTGGTTCCGTGTCATTCTAAAACATTCCGTTGTTCCGTGGTTCTGTGTCATTCTAAAACATTCCTTTGTTCCGTGGTTCCGTGTCATTCTAAAACATTCCGTTGTTCCGTGCCATTCTAAAACATTCCGTGGTTCCGTGTCATTCTAAAACATTCCGTTGTTCCGTGGTTCCGTGTCATTCTGAAACATTCCGTTGTTCCGTGGTTCCGTGTCATTCTAAAACCTTCCGTTGTTCCGTGGTTCCGTGTCATTCTAAAACATTCCGTTGTTCCGTGGTTCCGTGTCATTCTAAAACATTCCGTTGTTCCGTGGTTCTGTGTCATTCTAAAACGTTCCGTGGTTCCGTGTCATTCTAAAACATTCCGTTGTTCCGTGTCATTCTAAAACATTCCGTTGTTCCGTGTCATTCTAAAACATTCCGTTGTTCCGTGGTTCCATGTCATTCTAAAACATTCTGTTGTTCCGTGGTTCCGTGTCATTCTAAAACATTCCGTTGTTCCGTGTCATTCTAAAACATTCCGTTGTTCCGTGCCATTCTAAAACCTTCCGTTGTTCCGTGTCATTCTAAAACATTCCGTTGTTCCGTGTCATTCTAAAACATTCCGTTGTTCCGTGTCATTCTAAAACATTCCGTTCAAATCAAATCAAGTTTTATTTATATAGCACATTTATAAAGGATGTTTGGTGGAGCCAAAGTGCTGAACATATAATAAAAATAGCCTACAGTAGAGACACTTTACAGAAAATACAACAGCACAGATTGTTCAGAGTATCAGTATGAGAAAAACGACACCCTCTGTCCTTAGACCCTCTGTCCTTTGACCCTCTATCCTTAGACCCTCTGTCCTTAGACCCGCTGTCCTTAAACCCTCTCTCCTTAGACCCTCTGTCCTTAGACCCTCACAACGTACAAGGAAACACTTCCAGAGAAAACCCACAGTTTAAAGGGAACATGGGAGAAACCTCAGGGAGAGCAACAGAGGAGGGATCCCTCTCCCAGGACGGACAGACGTGCAATAGATGCCGTGTGTAAATCCAAGAGATAATACATTTTACAGCATATAGACCGAATGTTAGAAAATGCATGTGTCTGTAATAAGAAGATTGTTCCGTTGTTCCGTGTCATTATAAAACATTACGTGCCATTCTAAAACATTCCGTTGTTCCGTGTCATTCTAAAACATTCCGTTGTTCCGTGGTTCCGTGTCATTCTAAAACATTCTGTTGTTCCGTGGTTCCGTGTCATTCTAAAACATTCCGTTGTTCCGTGCCATTCTAAAACCTTCCGTTGTTCCGTGTCATTCTAAAACATTCCGTTGTTCTGTTGTTCCATGTCATTCTAAAACATTCCGTTGTTCCGTGGCATTCTAAAACCTTCCGTTGTTCCGTGCCATTCTAAAACATTCCGTTGTTCCGTGTCATTCTAAAACATACCGTTGTTCCGTGTCATTCTAAAACGTTCCGTGTCATTCTAAAACATTCCGTTGTTCCATGTGATTCTAGAACATTCCGTTGTTCCGTGTCATTCTAAAACATTCGTTGTTCCGTGTCATTCTAAAACATTCCTTTGTTCCGTGGTTCCGTGTCGTTCTAAAACATTCCGTTGTTCCGTGCCATTCTAAAACATTCCGTTGTTCCGTGTCATTCTAAAACATTCTGTTGTTCCGTGTCATTCTAAAACGTTCCGTGGTTCCGTGTCGTTCTAAAACATTCCGTTGTTCCGTGTCATTCTAAAACATTCCGTTGTTCCATGTCATTCTAAAACATTCTGTTGTTCCGTGGTTCCGTGTCATTCTAAAACATTCCGTTGTTCCGTGTCATTCTAAAACATTCCGTTGTTCCGTGCCATTCTAAAACCTTCCGTTGTTCCGTGGTTCCGTGTCATTCTGAAACATTCCGTTGTTCCGTGGTTCCGTGTCATTCTAAAACCTTCCGTGGTTCCGTGTCATTCTAAAACCTTCCGTGGTTCCGTGTCATTCTAAAACATACCGTTGTTCCGTGTCATTCTAAAACGTTCCGTGTCATTCTAAAACATTCCGTTGTTCCGTGTGATTCTAAAACATTCCGTTGTTCCGTGTCATTCTAAAACATTCGTTGTTCCGTGTCATTCTAAAACATTCCTTTGTTCCGTGGTTCCGTGTCGTTCTAAAACATTCCGTTGTTCCGTGCCATTCTAAAACATTCCGTTGTTCCGTGTCATTCTAAAACATTCTGTTGTTCCGTGTCATTCTAAAACGTTCCGTGGTTCCGTGTCATTCTAAAACATTCCGTTGTTCTGTGTCATTCTAAAACATTCCGTTGTTCCGTGTCATTCTAAAACATTCCGTTGTTCCATGTCATTCTAAAACATTCTGTTGTTCCGTGGTTCCGTGTCATTCTAAAACATTCCGTTGTTCCGTGTCATTCTAAAACATTCCGTTGTTCCGTGCCATTCTAAAACCTTCCGTTGTTCCGTGGTTCCGTGTCATTCTGAAACATTCCGTTGTTCCGTGGTTCCGTGTCATTCTAAAACCTTCCGTGGTTCCGTGTCATTCTAAAACATTCCGTTGTTCCGTGGTTCTGTGTCATTCTAAAACATTCCGTTGTTCCGTGTCATTCTAAAACATTCCGTTGTTCCGTGTCATTCTAAAACATTCCGTTGTTCCGTGGTTCCAAAACATTCCGTTGTTCCGTGGTTCCATGTCATTCTAAAACGTTCCGTGGTTCCGTGTCATTCTAAAACATTCCGTTGTTCCGTGTCATTCTAAAACATTCCGTTGTTCCGTGTCATTCTAAAACATTCCGTGGTTCCATGTCATTCTAAAACATTCTGTTGTTCCGTGGTTCCGTGTCATTCTAAAACATTCCGTTGTTCCGTGTCATTCTAAAACATTCCGTGGTTCCGTGTCATTCTAAAACATTCCGTTGTTCCGTGCCATTCTAAAACCTTCCGTTGTTCCGTGGTTCCGTGTCATTCTAAAACATTCCGTTGTTCCGTGTCATTCTAAAACATTCCGTTGTTCCGTGTCATTCTAAAACATTCCGTTCAAATCAAATCAAGTTTTATTTATATAGCACATTTATAAAGGATGTTTGGTGGAGCCAAAGTGCTGAACATATAATAAAAATAGCCTAAAGTAGAGACACTTTGCAGAAAATACAACAGCACAGATTGTTCAGAGTATCAGTATGAGAAAAACGACACCCTCTGTCCTTAGACCCTCTGTCCTTTGACCCTCTATCCTTAGACCCTCTGTCCTTAGACCCGCTGTCCTTAAACCCTCTCTCCTTAGACCCTCTGTCCTTAGACCCTCACAACGTACAAGGAAACACTTCCAGAGAAAACCCACAGTTTAAAGGGAACATGGGAGAAACCTCAGGGAGAGCAACAGAGGAGGGATCCCTCTCCCAGGACGGACAGACGTGCAATAGATGCCGTGTGTAAATCCAAGAGATAATACATTTTACAGCATATAGACCGAATGTTAGAAAATGCATGTGTCTGTAATAAGAAGATTGTTCCGTTGTTCCGTGTCATTATAAAACATTACGTGCCATTCTAAAACATTCCGTTGTTCCGTGTCATTCTAAAACATTCCATTGTTCCGTGGTTCCGTGTCATTCTAAAACATTCTGTTGTTCCGTGGTTCCGTGTCATTCTAAAACATTCCGTTGTTCCGTGCCATTCTAAAACCTTCCGTTGTTCCGTGTCATTCTAAAACATTCCTTTGTTCCGTGGTTCCGTGTCGTTCTAAAACATTCCGTTGTTCCGTGCCATTCTAAAACATTCCGTTGTTCCGTGTCATTCTAAAACATTCTGTTGTTCCGTGTCATTCTAAAACGTTCCGTGGTTCCGTGTCGTTCTAAAACATTCCGTTGTTCCGTGTCATTCTAAAACATTCCGTTGTTCCGTGTCATTCTAAAACATTCCGTTGTTCCATGTCATTCTAAAACATTCTGTTGTTCCGTGGTTCCGTGTCATTCTAAAACATTCCGTTGTTCCGTGTCATTCTAAAACATTCCGTTGTTCCGTGCCATTCTAAAACCTTCCGTTGTTCCGTGGTTCCGTGTCATTCTGAAACATTCCGTTGTTCCGTGGTTCCGTGTCATTCTAAAACCTTCCGTGGTTCCGTGTCATTCTAAAACATACCGTTGTTCCGTGTCATTCTAAAACGTTCCGTGTCATTCTAAAACATTCCGTTGTTCCGTGTGATTCTAAAACATTCCGTTGTTCCGTGTCATTCTAAAACATTCCTTTGTTCCGTGGTTCCGTGTCGTTCTAAAACATTCCGTTGTTCCGTGCCATTCTAAAACATTCCGTTGTTCCGTGTCATTCTAAAACATTCTGTTGTTCCGTGTCATTCTAAAACGTTCCGTGGTTCCGTGTCATTCTAAAACATTCCGTTGTTCCGTGGTTCCGTGTCATTCTAAAACATTCCGTTGTTCCGTGTCATTCTAAAACATTCCGTTGTTCCGTTCCATTCTAAAACCTTCCGTTGTTCCGTGGTTCCGTGTCATTCTAAAACATTCCGTTGTTCCGTGTCATTCTAAAACATTCCGTTGTTCCGTGTCATTCTAAAACATTCCGTTCAAATCAAATCAAGTTTTATTTATATAGCACATTTATAAAGGATGTTTGGTGGAGCCAAAGTGCTGAACATATAATAAAAATAGCCTACAGTAGAGACACTTTACAGAAAATACAACAGCACAGATTGTTCAGAGTATCAGTATGAGAAAAACGACACCCTCTGTCCTTAGACCCTCTGTCCTTTGACCCTCTATCCTTAGACCCTCTGTCCTTAGACCCGCTGTCCTTAAACCCTCTCTCCTTAGACCCTCTGTCCTTAGACTCTCACACCGTACAAGGAAACACTTCCAGAGAAAACCCACAGTTTAAAGGGAACATGGGAGAAACCTCAGGGAGAGCAACAGAGGAGGGATCCCTCTCCCAGGACGGACAGACGTGCAATAGATGTCGTGTGTAAATCCAAGAGATAATACATTTTACAGCATATAGACCAAATGTTAGAAAATGCATGTGTCTGTAATAAGAAGATTGTTCCGTTGTTCCGTGTCATTATAAAACATTACGTGCCATTCTAAAACCTTCCGTTGTTCCGTGTCATTCTAAAACATTACGTGCCATTCTAAAACCTTCCGTTGTTCCGTGTCATTCTAAAACATTCCGTTGTTCCGTGTCATTCTATAACATTCCGTCCCATTCTAAAACATTCCGTTGTTCCGTGGTTCTGTGTCATTCTAAAACATTCTGTTGTTCCGTGGTTCCGTGTCATTCTAAAACATTCCGTTGTTCCGTGCCATTCTAAAACCTTCCGTTGTTCCGTGTCATTCTAAAACATTCGTTGTTCCGTGTCATTCTAAAACATTCCTTTGTTCCGTGGTTCCATGTCGTTCTAAAACATTCCGTTGTTCCGTGCCATTCTAAAACATTCCGTTGTTCCGTGTCATTCTAAAACATTCTGTTGTTCCGTGTCATTCTAAAACGTTCCGTGGTTCCGTGTCATTCTAAAACATTCCGTTGTTCCGTGCCATTCTAAAACATTCCGTTGTTCCGTGGTTCCGTGTCATTCTAAAACATTCCGTTGTTCCGTGTCATTCTAAAACATTCTGTTGTTCCGTGTCATTCTAAAACGTTCCGTGGTTCCGTATCATTCTAAAACATTCCGTTGTTCCGTGCCATTCTAAAACATTCCGTTGTTCCGTGGTTCCGTGTCATTCTAAAACATTCCGTTGTTCCGTGTCATTCTAAAACGTTCCGTGGTTCCGTATCATTCTAAAACATTCCGTTGTTCCGTGTCATTCTAAAACATTCCGTTGTTCCGTGTCATTCTAAAACATTCCGTGGTTCCATGTCATTCTAAAACATTCTGTTGTTCCGTGGTTCCGTGTCATTCTAAAA
Source organism: Pogonophryne albipinna (assembly GCA_028583405.1). Lineage (NCBI taxonomy): Eukaryota > Metazoa > Chordata > Actinopteri > Perciformes > Artedidraconidae > Pogonophryne > Pogonophryne albipinna. Next base: position 438,356 of record JAPTMU010000029.1, read on the forward strand.
CATTCCGTTATTCCGTGTCATTCTAAAACATTCCGTTGTTCCGTGCCATTCTAAAACCTTCCGTTGTTCTGTGGTTCCGTGTCATTCTGAAACATTCCGTTGTTCCGTGTCATTCTAAAACCTTCCGTTGTTCCGTGGTTCCGTGTCATTCTAAAACATTCCGTTGTTCCGTGGTTCCGTGTGATTCTAAAACGTTCCGTTGTTCTGTGGTTCTGTGTCATTCTAAAACATTCCGTTGTTCCGTGTCATTCTAAAACATTCTGTTGTTCCGTGGTTCCGTGTCATTCTAAAACATTCCGTTGTTCCGTGCCATTCTAAAACCTTCCGTTGTTCCGTGTCATTCTAAAACATTCCGTTGTTCTGTTGTTCCATGTCATTCTAAAACATTCCGTTGTTCCGTGGCATTCTAAAACCTTCCGTTGTTCCGTGTCATTCTAAAACATACCGTTGTTCCGTGTCATTCTAAAACGTTCCGTGTCATTCTAAAACATTCCGTTGTTCCGTGTGATTCTAAAACATTCTGTTGTTCCGTGTCATTCTAAAACATTCATTGTTCCGTGTCATTCTAAAACATTCCTTTGTTCCGTGGTTCCGTGTCATTCTAAAACGTTCCGTGGTTCCGTGTCATTCTAAAACATTCAGTTGTTCCGTGTCATTCTAAAACATTCCGTTGTTCCGTGTCATTCTAAAACATTCCGTTGTTCCATGTAATTCTAAAACATTCCGTTGTTCCGTGTCATTCTAAAACATTCCGTTGTTCCGTGTCATTCTAAAACATTCCGTTCAAATCAAATCAAGTTTTATTTATATAGCACATTTATAAAGGATGTTTGGTGGAGCCAAAGTGCTGAACATATAATAAAAATAGCCTACAGTAGAGACACTTTACAGAAAATACAACAGCACAGATTGTTCAGAGTATCAGTATGAGAAAAACGACACCCTCTGTCCTTAGACCCTCTGTCCTATGACCCTCTATCCTTAGACCCTCTGTCCTTAGACCCGCTGTCCTTAAACCCTCTCTCCTTAGACCCTCTGTCCTTAGACCCTCACACCGTACAAGGAAACACTTCCAGAGAAAACCCACAGTTTAAAGGGAACATGGGAGAAACCTCAGGGAGAGCAACAGAGGAGGGATCCTTCTCCAGGACGGACAGACGTGCAATATATGCCGTGTGTAAATCCAAGAGATAATACATTTTACAGCATATAGACCGAATGTGAGAAAATGCATGTGTCTGTAATAAGAAGATTGTTCCGTTGTTCCGTGTCATTATAAAACATTTCGTGCCATTCTAAAACATTCCGTTGTTCCGTGTCATTCTAAAACATTCCGTTGTTCCGTGGTTCCGTGTTATTCTAAAACATTCTGTTGTTCCGTGGTTCCGTGTCATTCTAAAACATTCCGTTGTTCCGTGCCATTCTAAAAACTTCCGTTGTTCCGTGTCATTCTAAAACATTCCGTTGTTCTGTTGTTCCATGTCATTCTAAAACATTCCGTTGTTCCGTGGCATTCTAAAAACCTTCCGTTGTTCCGTGCCATTCTAAAACATTCCGTTGTTCCGTGTCATTCTAAAACATACCGTTGTTCCGTGTCATTCTAAAACATTACGTGCCATTCTAAAACCTTCCGTTGTTCCGTGTCATTCTAAAACATTACGTGCCATTCTAAAACCTTCCGTTGTTCCGTGTCATTCTAAAACATTCCGTTGTTCCGTGTCATTCTATAACATTCCGTCCCATTCTAAAACATTCCGTTGTTCCGTGGTTCTGTGTCATTCTAAAACATTCTGTTGTTCCGTGGTTCCGTGTCATTCTAAAACATTCCGTTGTTCCGTGCCATTCTAAAACCTTCCGTTGTTCCGTGTCATTCTAAAACATTCGTTGTTCCGTGTCATTCTAAAACATTCCTTTGTTCCGTGGTTCCATGTCGTTCTAAAACATTCCGTTGTTCCGTGCCATTCTAAAACATTCCGTTGTTCCGTGTCATTCTAAAACATTCTGTTGTTCCGTGTCATTCTAAAACGTTCCGTGGTTCCGTGTCATTCTAAAACATTCCGTTGTTCCGTGCCATTCTAAAACATTCCGTTGTTCCGTGGTTCCGTGTCCATTCTAAAACATTCCGTTGTTCCGTGTCATTCTAAAACATTCTGTTGTTCCGTGTCATTCTAAAACGTTCCGTGGTTCCGTATCATTCTAAAACATTCCGTTGTTCCGTGCCATTCTAAAACATTCCGTTGTTCCGTGGTTCCGTGTCATTCTAAAACATTCCGTTGTTCCGTGTCATTCTAAAACGTTCCGTGGTTCCGTATCATTCTAAAACATTCCGTTGTTCCGTGTCATTCTAAAACATTCCGTTGTTCCGTGTCATTCTAAAAACATTCCGTGGTTCCATGTCATTCTAAAACATTCTGTTGTTCCGTGGTTCCGTGTCATTCTAAAACATTCCGTTATTCCGTGTCATTCTAAAACATTCCGTTGTTCCGTGCCATTCTAAAACCTTCCGTTGTTCTGTGGTTCCGTGTCATTCTGAAAACATTCCGTTGTTCCGTGTCATTCTAAAACCTTCCGTTGTTCCGTGGTTCCGTGTCATTCTAAAACATTCCGTTGTTCCGTGGTTCCGTGTGATTCTAAAACGTTCCGTTGTTCTGTGGTTCTGTGTCATTCTAAAACATTCCGTTGTTCCGTGTCATTCTAAAACATTCTGTTGTTCCGTGGTTCCGTGTCATTCTAAAAACATTCCGTTGTTCCGTGCCATTCTAAAACCTTCCGTTGTTCCGTGTCATTCTAAAACATTCCGTTGTTCTGTTGTTCCATGTCATTCTAAAACATTCCGTTGTTCCGTGGCATTCTAAAACCTTCCGTTGTTCCGTGTCATTCTAAAACATACCGTTGTTCCGTGTCATTCTAAAACGTTCCGTGTCATTCTAAAACATTTCCGTTGTTCCGTGTGATTCTAAAACATTCTGTTGTTCCGTGTCATTCTAAAACATTCATTGTTCCGTGTCATTCTAAAACATTCCTTTGTTCCGTGGTTCCGTGTCATTCTAAAACGTTCCGTGGTTCCGTGTCATTCTAAAACATTCAGTTGTTCCGTGTCATTCTAAAACATTCCGTTGTTCCGTGTCATTCTAAAACATTCCGTTGTTCCATGTAATTCTAAAACATTCCGTTGTTCCGTGTCATTCTAAAACATTCCGTTGTTCCGTGTCATTCTAAAACATTCCGTTCAAATCAAATCAAGTTTTATTTATATAGCACATTTATAAAGGATGTTTGGTGGAGCCAAAGTGCTGAACATATAATAAAAATAGCCTACAGTAGAGACACTTTACAGAAATACAACAGCACAGATTGTTCAGAGTATCAGTATGAGAAAAACGACACCCTCTGTCCTTAGACCCTCTGTCCTATGACCCTCTATCCTTAGACCCTCTGTCCTTAGACCCGCTGTCCTTAAACCCTCTCTCCTTAGACCCTCTGTCCTTAGACCCTCACACCGTACAAGGAAACACTTCCAGAGAAAACCCACAGTTTAAAGGGAACATGGGAGAAACCTCAGGGAGAGCAACAGAGGAGGGATCCTTCTCCCAGGACGGACAGACGTGCAATATATGCCGTGTGTAAATCCAAGAGATAATACATTTTACAGCATATAGACCGAATGTGAGAAAATGCATGTGTCTGTAATAAGAAGATTGTTCGTTGTTCCGTGTCATTATAAAACATTCGTGCCATTCTAAAACATTCCGTTGTTCCGTGTCATTCTAAAACATTCCGTTGTTCCGTGGTTCCGTGTTATTCTAAAACATTCTGTTGTTCCGTGGTTCCGTGTCATTCTAAAACATTCCGTTGTTCCGTGCCATTCTAAAAAACTTCCGTTGTTCCGTGTCATTCTAAAACATTCCGTTGTTCTGTTGTTCCATGTCATTCTAAAACATTCCGTTGTTCCGTGGCATTCTAAAAACCTTCCGTTGTTCCGTGCCATTCTAAAACATTCCGTTGTTCCGTGGTCATTCTAAAAACATACCGTTGTTCCGTGTCATTCTAAAACGTTCCGTGTCATTCTAAAACATTCCGTTGTTCCGTGTGATTCTAAAACATTCCGTTGTTCCGTGTCATTCTAAAACATTCGTTGTTCCGTGTCATTCTAAAACATTCCTTTGTTCCGTGGTTCCATGTCGTTCTAAAACATTCCGT
>JAPTMU010000029.1:443555-480847 GCA_028583405.1 Pogonophryne albipinna
TGTTTAGAATGACACGGAACAACGGAAGGTTTTAGAATGGCACGGAACAACGGAATGTTTTAGAATGACATGGAACCACGGAACAACGGAAGTTTTAGAATGGCACGGAACAACGGAAGTTTAGAATGACACGGAACAACGGAATGTTTTAGAATGACACGGAACAACGGAATGTTTTACAATGACACGGAACAACGGAATGTTTTAGAATGGCACGGAACAACGGAATGTTTTAGAATGACACGGAACAACGGAATGTTTTAGAACGACACGGAACCACGGAACAACGGAATGTTTTAGAATGACACGGAACCACGGAACGTTTTAGAATGACACGGAACAACGGAATGTTTAGAAGACACAGAACCACGGAACAACGGAATGTTTTAGAATGACACAGAACCACGGAACAACGGAATGGTTTAGAATGACACGGAACCACGGAACAACGGAAGTTTAGAAGGACACGGAACCACGGAACAACAGAATGTTTTAGAATGACATGGAACCACGGAACAACGGAATGTTTTAGAATGACACGGAACAACGGAATGTTTTAGAATGACACGGAACAACGGAATGTTTTAGAATGACACAGAACCACAGAACAACGGAACGTTTTAGAATGACACGGAACAACGGAATGTTTTAGAATGACACGGAACCACGGAACAACGGAAGGTTTAGAATGACACGGAACAACGGAATGTTTCAGAATGACACGGAACCACGGAACAACGGAAGGTTTTAGAATGGCACGGAACAACGGAATGTTTTAGAATGACACGGAATAACGGAATGTTTTAGAATGACACGGAACCACGGAACAACAGAATGTTTTAGAATGACATGGAACCACGGAATGTTTTAGAATGACACGGAACACGAATGTTTTAGAATGACACGGAACAAAGGAATGTTTTAGAATGACACGGAACCACGGAACGTTTTTAGAATGACACGGAACAACAGAATGTTTAGAATGACACGGAACAACGGAATGTTTTAGAATGACACAGAACCACGGAACAACGGAATGTTTTAGAATGGCACGGAACGGAATGTTTTAGAATGACACGGAACACGGAACAACGGTATGTTTTAGAATGACACGGAACAACGGAATGTTTTAGAATGGCACGGAACAACGGAAGGTTTTAGAATGCCACGGAACAACGGAATGTTTTAGAATGACATGGAACAACAGAACAACGGAATGTTTTAGAATGACACGGAACAACGGAAGGTTTTAGAATGGCACGGAACAACGGAATGTTTTAGAATGACATGGAACCACGGAACAACAGAATGTTTTAGAATGACACAGAACCACGGAACAACGGAATGTTTTAGAATGACACGGAACAACGGAATGTTTTAGAATGGCACGGAATGTTATAGAATGACACGGAACAACGGAATGTTTTAGAATGACACGGAACGTTTTAGAATGACACGGAACAACGGAAGGTTTTAGAATGGCACGGAACAACGGAATGTTTTAGAATGACACGGAATAACGGAATGTTTTAGAATGACACGGAACCACGGAACAACAGAATGTTTTAGAATGACATGGAACCACGGAATGTTTTAGAATGACACGGAACAACGGAATGTTTTAGAATGACACGGAACAACGGAATGTTTTAGAATGACACGGAACCACGGAACGTTTTAGAATGACACGGAACAACAGAATGTTTTAGAATGACACGGAACAACGGAATGTTTTAGAATGACACGGAACCACGGAACAACGGAATGTTTTAGAATGGCACGGAACAACGGAATGTTTTAGAATGACACGGAACCACGGAACAACGGTATGTTTTAGAATGACACGGAACAACGGAATGTTTTAGAATGGCACGGAACAATGGAAGGTTTTAGAATGCCACGGAACAACGGAATGTTTTAGAATGACATGGAACAACAGAACAACGGAATGTTTTAGAATGACACGGAACAACGGAAGGTTTTAGAATGGCACGGAACAACGGAATGTTTTAGAATGACATGGAACCACGGAACAACAGAATGTTTTAGAATGACACAGAACCACGGAACAACGGAATGTTTTAGAATGACACGGAACAACGGAATGTTTTAGAATGGCACGGAACAACGGTATGTTTTAGAATGACACGGAACAACGGAAGGTTTTAGAATGCCACGGAACAACGGAATGTTTTAGAATGACATGGAACAACAGAACAACGGAATGTTTTAGAATGACACGGAACAACGGAAGGTTTTAGAATGGCACGGAACAACGGAATGTTTTAGAATGACATGGAACCACGGAACAACGGAATGTTTTAGAATGGCACGGAACAACGGAATGTTTTAGAATGACACGGAACAACGGAATGTTTTAGAATGACACGGAACAACGGAATGTTTTACAATGACACGGAACAACGGAATGTTTTAGAATGGCACGGAACAACGGAATGTTTTAGAATGACACGGAACAACGGAATGTTTTAGAACGACACGGAACCACGGAACAACGGAATGTTTTAGAATGACACGGAACCACGGAACGTTTTAGAATGACACGGAACAACGGAATGTTTTAGAATGACACAGAACCACGGAACAACGGAATGTTTTAGAATGACACAGAACCACGGAACAACGGAATGTTTTAGAATGACACGGAACCACGGAACAACGGAATGTTTTAGAAGGACACGGAACCACGGAACAACAGAATGTTTTAGAATGACATGGAACCACGGAACAACGGAATGTTTTAGAATGACACGGAACAACGGAATGTTTTAGAATGACACGGAACAACGGAATGTTTTAGAATGACACAGAACCACAGAACAACGGAACGTTTTAGAATGACACGGAACAACGGAATGTTTTAGAATGACACGGAACCACGGAACAACGGAAGGTTTTAGAATGACACGGAACAACGGAATGTTTCAGAATGACACGGAACCACGGAACAACGGAAGGTTTTAGAATGGCACGGAACAACGGAATGTTTTAGAATGACACGGAATAACGGAATGTTTTAGAATGACACGGAACCACGGAACAACAGAATGTTTTAGAATGACATGGAACCACGGAATGTTTTAGAATGACACGGAACAACGGAATGTTTTAGAATGACACGGAACAAAGGAATGTTTTAGAATGACACGGAACCACGGAACGTTTTAGAATGACACGGAACAACAGAATGTTTTAGAATGACACGGAACAACGGAATGTTTTAGAATGACACGGAACCACGGAACAACGGAATGTTTTAGAATGGCACGGAACAACGGAATGTTTTAGAATGACACGGAACCACGGAACAACGGTATGTTTTAGAATGACACGGAACAACGGAATGTTTTAGAATGGCACGGAACAACGGAAGGTTTTAGAATGCCACGGAACAACGGAATGTTTTAGAATGACATGGAACAACAGAACAACGGAATGTTTTAGAATGACACGGAACAACGGAAGGTTTTAGAATGGCACGGAACAACGGAATGTTTTAGAATGACATGGAACCACGGAACAACAGAATGTTTTAGAATGACACAGAACCACGGAACAACGGAATGTTTTAGAATGACACGGAACAACGGAATGTTTTAGAATGGCACGGAATGTTATAGAATGACACGGAACAACGGAATGTTTTAGAATGACACGGAACGTTTTAGAATGACACGGAACAACGGAAGGTTTTAGAATGCCACGGAACAACGGAATGTTTTAGAATGACATGGAACAACAGAACAACGGAATGTTTTAGAATGACACGGAACAACGGAAGGTTTTAGAATGGCACGGAACAAACGGAATGTTTTAGAATGACATGGAACCACGGAACAACGGAATGTTTTTAGAATGGCACGGAACAACGGAATGTTTTAGAATGACACGGAACAACGGAATGTTTTAGAATGACACGGAACAACGGAATGTTTTACAATGACACGGAACAACGGAATGTTTTAGAATGGCACGGAACAACGGAATGTTTTTAGAATGACACGGAACAACGGAATGTTTTAGAACGACACGGAACCACGGAACAACGGAATGTTTTAGAATGACACGGAACCACGGAACGTTTTAGAATGACACGGAACAACGGAATGTTTTAGAATGACACAGAACCACGGAACAACGGAATGTTTTAGAATGACACAGAACCACGGAACAACGGAATGTTTTAGAATGACACGGAACCACGGAACAACGGAATGTTTTTAGAATGACACGGAACCACGGAACAACAGAATGTTTTAGAATGACATGGAACCACGGAATGTTTTAGAATGACACGGAACAACGGAATGTTTTTAGAATGACACGGAACAAAGGAATGTTTTAGAATGACACGGAACCACGGAACGTTTTTAGAATGACACGGAACAACAGAATGTTTTAGAATGACACGGAACAACGGAATGTTTTAGAATGACACGGAACCACGGAACAACGGAATGTTTTAGAATGGCACGGAACAACGGAATGTTTTTAGAATGACACGGAACCACGGAACAACGGTATGTTTTAGAATGACACGGAACAACGGAATGTTTTAGAATGGCACGGAACAACGGAAGGTTTTAGAATTGCCACGGAACAACGGAATGTTTTAGAATGACATGGAACAACAGAACAACGGAATGTTTTAGAATGACACGGAACAACGGAAGGTTTTAGAATGGCACGGAACAACGGAATGTTTTAGAATGACATGGAACCACGGAACAACAGAATGTTTTAGAATGACACAGAACCACGGAACAACGGAATGTTTTAGAATGACACGGAACAACGGAATGTTTTAGAATGGCACGGAATGTTATAGAATGACACGGAACAACGGAATGTTTTAGAATGACACGGAACGTTTTAGAATGACACGGAACAACGGTATGTTTTAGAATGACACGGAACAACGGAAGGTTTTAGAATGCCACGGAACAACGGAATGTTTTAGAATGACATGGAACAACAGAACAACGGAATGTTTTAGAATGACACGGAACAACGGAAGGTTTTAGAATGGCACGGAACAACGGAATGTTTTAGAATGACATGGAACCACGGAACAACGGAATGTTTAGAAGGACATGGAACCACGGAACAACGGAATGTTTTAGAATGGCACGGAACAACGGAATGTTTTTAGATGACACGGAACAACGGAATGTTTTAGAATGACACGGAACAACGGAATGTTTTACAATGACACGGAACAACGGAATGTTTTAGAATGGCACGGAACAACGGAATGTTTTAGAATGACACGGAACAACGGAATGTTTTAGAACGACACGGAACCACGGAACAACGGAATGTTTTAGAATGACACGGAACCACGGAACGTTTTAGAATGACACGGAACAACGGAATGTTTTAGAATGACACAGAACCACGGAACAACGGAATGTTTTAGAATGACACTGAACCACGGAACAACGGAATGTTTTAGAATGACACGGAACCACGGAACAACGGAATGTTTTAGAAGGACACGGAACCACGGAACAACAGAATGTTTTAGAATGACATGGAACCACGGAACAACGGAATGTTTTAGAATGACACGGAACAACGGAATGTTTTAGAATGACACGGAACAACGGAATGTTTTAGAATGACACGGAACCACGGAACGTTTTAGAATGACACGGAACAACAGAATGTTTTAGAATGACACGGAACCACGGAACAATGGAATGTTTTAGAATGACACGGAACCACGGAACAACGGAATGTTTTAGAATGACACGGAACAACGGAATGTTTTAGAATGACACGGAACCACGGAACGTTTTAGAATGACACGGAACAACAGAATGTTTTAGAATGACACGGAACCACGGAACAACGGAATGTTTTAGAATGACACGGAACCACGGAACAACGGAATGTTTTAGAATGGCACGGAACAACGGAATGTTTTAGAATGACACGGAACAACGGAATGTTTTAGAATGACACGGAACAACGGAATGTTTTACAATGACACGGAACAACGGAATGTTTTAGAATGGCACGGAACAACGGAATGTTTTAGAATGACACGGAACAACGGAATGTTTTAGAACGACACGGAACCACGGAACAAAGGAATGTTTTAGAATGACACGGAACAACGAATGTTTTAGAATGACACGGAACAACGGAATGTTTTAGAATCACACGGAACAACGGAATGTTTTAGAATGACACGGAACGTTTTAGAATGACAAGGAACAACGGTATGTTTTAGAATGACACGGAACAACGGAAGGTTTTAGAATGCCACGGAACAACGGAATGTTTTAGAATGACATGGAACAACAGAACAACGGAATGTTTTAGAATGCCACGGAACAACGGAATGTTTTAGAATGACATGGAACAACAGAACAACGGAATGTTTTAGAATGACACGGAACAACGAAATGTTTTAGAATGACACGAAACAACGAAATGTTTTAGAATCACACGAAACAACGGAATGTTTTAGAATGACACGGAACGTTTTAGAATGACACGGAACAACGGTATGTTTTAGAATGACACGGAACAACGGAAGGTTTTAGAATGCCACGGAACAACGGAATGTATTAGAATGACATGGAACAACAGAACAACGGAATGTTTTAGAATGACACGGAACAACGGAAGGTTTTAGAATGGCACGGAACAACGGAATGTTTTAGAATGACACGGAACCACGGAACAACGGAATGTTTTAGAATGGCACGGAACAACGGAATGTTTTAGAATGACACGGAACAACGGAATGTTTTAGAATGACACGGAACAACGGAATGTTTTACAATGACACGGAACAACGGAATGTTTTAGAATGGCACGAACAACGGAATGTTTTAGAATGACACGGAACAAACGGAATGTTTTAGAACGACACGGAACCACGGAACAAAGGAATGTTTTAGAATGACACGGAAACAACGAATGTTTTAGAATGACACGGAACAACAGAATGTTTTAGAATCACACGGAACAACGGAATGTTTTAGAATGACACGGAACGTTTTAGAATGACACGGAACAACGGTATGTTTTAGAATGACACGGAACAACGGAAGGTTTTAGAATGCCACGGAACAACGGAATGTTTTAGAATGACATGGAACAACAGAACAACGGAATGTTTTTAGAATGACACGGAACAACGGAAGGTTTTAGAAATGGCACGGAACAACGGAATGTTTTAGAATGACACGGAACCACGGAACAACGGAATGTTTTAGAATGGCACGGAACAACGGAATGTTTTAGAATGACACGGAACAACGGAATGTTTTAGAATGACACGGAACAACGGAATGTTTTACAATGACACGGAACAACGGAATGTTTTAGAATGGCACGGAACAACGGAATGTTTTAGAATGACACGGAACAACGGAATGTTTTAGAACGACACGGAACCACGGAACAAAGGAATGTTTTAGAATGACACGGAACAACGAATGTTTTAGAATGACACGGAACAACAGAATGTTTTAGAATCACACGGAACCACGGAACAACGGAAGGTTTTAGAATGGCACGGAACAACGGAATGTTTTAGAATGACACGGAATAACGGAATGTTTTAGAATGACACGGAACCACGGAACAACAGAATGTTTTAGAATGACATGGAACCACGGAAGGTTTTAGAATGACACGGAACAACGGAATGTTTTAGAATGACACGGAACAACGGAATGTTTTAGAATGACACGGAACCACGGAACGTTTTAGAATGACACGGAACAACAGAATGTTTTAGAATGACACGGAACAACGGAATGTTTTAGAATGACACGGAACCACGGAACAACGGAATGTTTTAGAATGGCACGGAACAACGGAATGTTTTAGAATGACACGGAACCACGGAACAAAGGAATGTTTTAGAATGACACGGAACAACGAATGTTTTAGAATGACACGGACCAACGGAATGTTTTAGAATCACACGGAACAACGGAATGTTTTAGAATGACACGGAACGTTTTAGAATGACAAGCAACAACGGTATGTTTTAGAATGACACGGAACAACGGAATGTTTTAGAATGGCACGGAACAACGGAAGGTTTTAGAATGCCACGGAACAACGGAATGAAGAAGTGCTAACTGCAGCAAGGCGTGTCAAGGACACCATGGGGATCTGAACAGGTCGAAGGCAGTTCCAGGTGCTTCTTAAATCTGATCCAGAGAGTTTTGGCGGCCTCAAGCACCAGCCTGCCTCCTTCAGCCTTGGAGCAGATCGAGGGTACCTATTCTACCCGCGCCAGCCAGCTTTCTGCAGGCGATGCCAGCAATCGGGCCATGTGGATGGAGGGTGCAGCGGCGCCAGCTGCCGGTTTTGTGGCCAAAGGGGACATGAGGCCAAAGACTGTACAGTGCCAAAGGCCTGCCATGGCTGCGGTGGGATCGACCATCTATACCGAAGCTGTCCCGAGCGCAAGAGGACGTTTGCGGAGGTAGCCGGGGCCAAAAACCAGAAGGAAACGGAGTTCGAGGACCTTCTGGAAGGGCTTTTCCAGTGCCAGAAGGCTTTGTTTCCAGAGAGCACGGGGGAGACCGTGACAGTGGAGCAGGGACCAGGAGGCGGCTCGGGGGCTGACAGCGTGGACAAAGGCCCCGTGGGGAATACAGACTCAACTGTAGCAGCAGATGTGGGTGTCAAGACTGGGGCACGTAAAATAGAGGAGGCTTTCGGAACAGAGGCTTCAGCAGACAATGGGGACTGCTCGCAGATCGGAGACAACAAAAGGTCAAAGACTGAGGTAACGAGGAGGAAGGTGCAGGCCAAAGATGTGGTGGCGGCGGTGGGTGAACGAGACGGGCAGCAGAAGAGAGAGGGACCAGTGAAGGACAGCGACCAGGGGAGGGGTAAAGTGGACGAAGGCCATGGTTTGGGTGGAGGGACGATGGAGGAGGACGCAGGGGTTGTAGGGGCTGTGCTCCCATCAGGGTTGCCACTGGTCCGGGAGCTATCTGCTGAACCACTGCTGCAAACCGCCTTCCTTGGGGGATGACACACAAGGAGGCGCGGTGTGTCCCTCCACCTCTTCAAGTATGCTTCCCGTGTTATGGGCCGACCAGATGGACAGTGACAACCCCTATGCATCGTGAACATTGAGTGGGTAATTTTTCCTTTTCTAAGGCTTAACATTACATCCTCATGACAAGTTATTTTGATGTTCTCACTTTGAATGTGAGAGGAATGAGGAACACTGTTAAAAGAAGGACTGTTTTTGATTTTTTAGGCACTTTGCATGTAGCCATAGTTTTTTGCAAGAGGTCCATCTGAGAGACATGGGGGATGTGGGAATGTTTTCAAGGGAGTGGACGAAAGGGGACTCAATTTGGAGTGTAGGGGGGGTTCACTCTACGGGGGTTGGGATTTTGTTTTGTTATAAGGAAATAAGGGTGGAGGATGTTTTTGTTATTGACCAGGGCAGGGCAATAGGGGCAGACATCGTATGGGGAATAAGGAAGCTGCGGGTCATTGTGGTATACGGACCACAGGCGCCAGCAGAGCGGACTAATCTGTTTACATCAGTGGAGCCTTTTCTTGTTACCAATAGACAGGTAATTATAGGGGGGGATTTTAACGTTGAGCTGGGGAGGGGAGGGGATGCCAGCGACCAGTATATTTCACAACTCATGGTTAGATGTGGGTTGGTAGATGGGGGTAAGGGGGTCGAGCCACACATAGACAGCCCAACGTGGCGTAACTCAAGAGGCGTGGCAAAACGTTTGGACTATTTGTTTTTTTCCAGGTCATTAAACCTGATCACAGGTAGGACTATCCCTGTTTTCTTTTCTGACCACGATGGCCTGCTGTTTCGAGTAGATTTGGATGCACAAACGTTTGGGCCTGGTTACTGGCGCCTAAATGTCAGTGTTTTGGAGGAAAAGCTTTTCAACCAACAGTTCCCTTTGTTTTTAAGGGAGTGTTGGGCCTCAAACCGCTGTGTCAGGGGATACTAGAGTGGTGGGAGGTAGCCAAGGACAGAATTAAGACCTTCTGCTTAGGTTATTGCAAAAGGAAGGCAAGACAGTCAAAGAGGGAGGTGTCTCATCTGCAGCGACTCCTAGAGCTGTGAGTACGCAAAGGGGAACTGTGGTTCCACTATAAATCAAGATGTATGCGATTCTTTGAAGGCAAGGCTCAGACATGTCTCTGAAGGCAAGGCCCGGGCTCTCCTGGCGAGATCACGGTCGGAGTTCATTGAGCAGTCAGAAACATGTTCTGCTGCTTTTTTCAGCTCGGTACGGGAAAAAAAAGCAAGGCAGGTGGTGACAGGGTTTAGGGACAGTCAGGGTATTGTTGTGACAGAAGAGTGCCAGGTGGTGAGGGTTGCCACAGATCATTTCAGGGACAGTTTCAAGGAGAAAGATGTGGGAAGAGGGGATGATTTCCTGGAACTGCTTGAGCGCCAGGTTCCAGGGGACATAGTGCAGGCTTTAGAGCTCCCTCTAACGGTTAGCGAATTGGAGGGTGCGCTCAACAGAATGAACAAGGGTAAGGTGCCAGGAATTGATGGCTTACCTGTAGAATTGTATGCAAAGTTCTGGAGCATACTAGGGCCAGTATTGTTGGAGGTTCTGACAGAGGTGCTGCAGGCAGGAGAAATGAGCGGGTCTTTAGCCACCGGGGTGATCTCCCTCCTGTATAAGAAGGGAGATCGCACTGAAATAGGCAACTGGCGACCTTTGACCATGCTATGTGTGGACTATAAACTTCTGGCAAAAGTTCTCACTGATAGGCTAGGCGAAGCAATGCCCCATTTGGTTCATGTTGACCAGACATGTGCAGTGCCAGGGCGCTCAACAAGATGGAACCTGCAGCTCCTAAGGGATGCGATAGCTTGGGCAGAGGACAGAAACCTGCCACTCATGCTGGTTGCTCTTGACCAAACCAAGGCGTTCGACAGGGTGCAGTGGAGATTTATGTTCAGCATATTGGAGAGGCTAGGTTTTGGTAAAGTCTTTATAAGGTGGTTGCGCACATTATACATGCACGTGGGGAGCAGGGTAGTAGTGAACGGATACCTAGGCGATGTTTTCCGGTTACAATCAGGTGTGAGACAAGGGTGCCCTCTCTCACCACTGCTATATGTGCTCTATATGGAGCCTTTGGCGGCAGCCATCAATCATCAATCAATCAATCAATGTTTATTTATATAGCCCAATATCACAAATGTTACATTTGTCTCAGTGGACTTCACAGTTTGTACAAAATATCAGTATGACAATACGACACCCTCTGTCCTTAGACCCTCACATCGTACAAGGAAAAACTTCCAAAGAAAACCCACAGTTTTAAAGGGAAAAATGGGAGAAACCTCAGGGAGAGCAACAGAGGAGGGATCCCTCTCCCAGGACGGACAGACGTGCAATAGATGCCGTGTGTAAATTGAAAAAGCCATCAGGGCAGACAAAGGGGTCAGAGGTTTTCTGGTGCCTGGCAGTGGAGGGTTACGGGTGAAACTGTCCCAGTATGCAGATGACACCACTTTGCTGCTGGATAGGGATGAGTGCCTTATGCGTTCGCTGCAAATCATGGAGGAATTCGGCAGGGCATCTGGTTCCAAGCTTAATTGTGCAAAGTCCTCTGTGAAGTTTTTTGGGAAATGGAGAGAAAGGATGGATGTGCCAGGGGGTCTTGCTTTCTGCCCAGGGCCTATAAAAGTTCTAGGAGTCAGGTTTGAGTCTGCTAAAAGTGCTTCCCTGAGTTGGGCAAGACGGCTTGAGGTCGTAGAGAGGAAAGTGTCACTCTGGAAGAGTAGGCAGTTGACCTTCATAGGGAAGGTATTAGTGCTGAAGGTAGATATATTGCCATCCCTCGTATATCTCGCATACATATATCCGTTGCCGGTCAGCTTGAGGAGGCCTCTCATGCGCCTCTTGTTTGGCTTCATATGGGGTGGGAGATATGAGTATGTGGCAAGAGGCCGCATGCTGGCTGGGGTCGAAGCAGGGGGGAGAGATGTACCACATTTAACTCTGAAGATGGACTGCATCTTTGTTTCAACCTTATGTAGGGAAGTATCAGGCCCAGTAGTACATCCTTCTGGTTTTTTTATCCGCCTTTTCTTTTCTTATCAAGCAAGAGAGCTTATGGCCTGGAGCAACTTGGGGCCCAGGGCGGAACAGCAGCCATGGCACTACCGCCATGCAGCAAAGTGGCTTCGGGCTCACCCGGAGGCTGCCGGGCCAGAGGTGAAACTCAATCACAGAACCCTATATAAAGAAGCCAGAGAGAAAATCAATGTTGGTCCTGTTATTGGAATACCATCCAAAGTGTGGAGGAGGATCCAGCCGAAGGGACTGGACAATAGGCTAAAGGACCTTAACTGGCTGTGCCTGCTCAGGTGCCTACCAGTGCGGAAAATCCTGCACCGTCATGGATTGGCAAGGTCTCCGGTGTGCCCTAGGCCAGATTGTAAGGATGAAGAGACCATCAGACATGTCATGTGGGACTGTCCATTCGCACAGGGAGCATGGAGAAGAGTGGAAGGGTGGTTAGGACAGAGTTTTCCTGGGTTTAAAATTACATGGGATGGGATCGAAAGGGGCTCGGGTCCTGGTACATTTTGGGCAAGTTTCCCCGTTTGGCTAGTGGTAAGCCTGCTCAAGAGAAATCTTTGGCTGGCTAGGCAGGATGTTGCAAAGAACAAATGCTGCAGCAGCATTAGGGGGATAATAGGAAAAGTAAGGGCAGATATGAAGGGGAGAATGGAGAGGGACATTCTGAAATGGGGACAACACGCTGCTTTGGAAAGATGGAAGGGGGGTTTAGGGCTGGTTGGGTGAAGACCAGATCACCTAACTGTATTTGCATGTATGAAAAGTAAAAGTGTTATATGTGTTGTATCTAATGTCAATTGTTTACTTGTTTGTAAACTGTGTATATGAATGAAGTAAATTGAAGATTTGTTATAATAAAAAAAATAAAAAAAAAATAAAAATCTGTTCTTATCAGTTTAATATCTGATACGTCCCCTATACGGGGACTATATATTAAATGGATTTTTAGCACTGGGAGCTGAAAGAGGGGCTTGCCCTGTTCACTCCACGCATCGACCCGGTATTGCAGCGCCTCCGGGAACGGTGCACACATCTCCTGCCTTGTGGAAAAACAAACAAAGACGCATCTCGAAACCAAAACAGATGGTTACAATTGAGGGCAGAAACTGCAGCGGATCTTTTTTGGACTCAATGCCAAAGAAGCTAAAGGTGACAAATTGAACTTGCCTTGGCTCTGGAGCGTGGCACGCAGAGTGAGGCTCACTGCAAGGGACAGAGATATTTCGAGCCCAAAGGAAGGACACACTCTGGGGATGACATTGGCACCAGAAAGTCTTTCCTGGAGCAAAGAAGCCGCCATACATGCAAGCTGTAGCCAGGTTGTCTTTGACCTTTTCTTCAACACTATAATCAGGGGAGAGCGCGAACGCAGTCCCCCACTACCACAAATTATGCAGTCGAGATTCCCACATTTGGGGAATTCGCAGCGGTCAGCATAGCCGGGGTGCAATGGCCGAGCCTCGCCCTGGGTGATCATGGTATCTCCCCTGCCAGGTAAGTATGAGTTGGACGGGTCAGAGGCAGGGCAGTCTTGCAACGACAAAGGACACGGCGTGGCGGTTCCTGCCTCTTGAGCCGGCCAAAGCAGCCCATCAACCACATTTAACCCTTAAAGACAGATAAGGCTTGAAATAGACATAGGTTCCAATCGGGGGCACAAAGTGCAGCACAGCAGCAGGGGTCTTTTTTGACTCAATGCCAAAGAAGCCAAAGGCGAGAGCCACGAACCATGCTAGCGCAGCTTCTGTCTGCAGTTTTCGGCCCATTTAAACCCAGTGTTTTGCTCCCTTTGAGCTCTATGTGTTCTGCTACCATAATACAAAGTTGACCTTGCTCAGAGACCTGGGAATACCCCCCAGATGCAGGGCAATATTGTGTTATTTCGATAGCACATATAATAAAATTGGTACGATACAGAGAAGATTAGCATGGCCCCTGCGCAAGGATGACACGCAAATTCGTGAAGCGTTCCTCATTGCCAATTTGTAAATGATTTTTCCAACATAAATCCCGATTCCTATCAGCAGAGGTGGAAGAAGTACTCAGAACTTCCAGTGAAGTAAAAGTGAGGTTGCTTCTCTTGTTTTATACAGTATTTTGTCCAATCGGGGCCACAAACTGCAGCACAGCAGCAGGGGTCTTTATTGGACTCAATGCCTATAGTCACCCAATAGCTTTACTCTCTAATTGTGTGCTAGTACAGATTCCAAACAACATTGAAGCTATGTTGCATTTGCGGAGAATGGGAACCTAGTTTTCCTCTTGGCTTACAAAGATTCTACAACTCATCTGCCCACATTCACAAGACATCGTAACTACCACTACGCTGGCGAGGTCAACAGCACGGTCAACAAGGTGGATTTTTCAACAGATATGCTACATCCTCTAAGTCATTTAAGAAGGGATACAGTCCACCGGTCATCCCTTACAGTGATTTGATGTCGAGCATCTCACTGAGTTCTCAAATCAATGGGAGTCGGCAAGGATAACATCCCTTTACTTGTACACTCCAAAGACCTGTGTGTTTGCTGTAGCAGAGTCCAAGTGGTGTAGGCATTATACTTTATTTCAGACAACAAAGAACTGTCTATTGCATTGGCCGGGAATCGGACCCAGGGTCTCCCACGTGGCAGGTGAGAATTCTACCACTGAACCACCAATGCTGAATTATAAAGCCAAGCCACCGTACGGCAGTTGAGGCGAAAAGTTCAGCCAACAAAGACTGTTTTTAAAGCAACCACGCTTCTATATTGCATTATAAGATCTATATCCGTAAAGACATTCTAGTGTTCCTCCCTTAAATGGATTTGATGTTTAGCATCAAAACTAGTGTTTTCTAATGCCGCGGAGTCAGCACGTATAACATGCCACACAACTCAAGCGTATTACTAAAGAGATAGGTTCCAATCGGGGGCACAAAGTGCAGCACAGCAGCAGGGGTCTTTTTTTAACTCAATGCCAAAGAAGCCACAGGTGAGAGCCTGTGGGCTTGCTAAGCGCAGCTGGGGGAAAGGGTGTCGCCTGGGATGTGGAAAAGCCAAGTGAGGGTCACCGCGAGGGCTTGGACTGGGACAACTATGGTGGTGTCTGTTCTCGAGGACGGCCTCCACAATTACTCTGGTTTCTCTTCAAAGCGTATAAGTCTTTCGCCTTTTACTAAAGACTTCCGTGAGAGGAACACCTACGAGTTCAACCTATTTTTGGTAGGCTTGGCCTTTTGGCTGAGCATTCTGAGTTTGTGAAAGACAAGAGCAGTCATTAGCAACTGGGCGATCCAAGCTACCCAGCGCCTCTGTTACGCCAGGTCAAAAGAGCCGCACCAAGACCTGCGGCGACTGCGCAACGAGTCCGTCTCCCGCAGCAAACGTTAAGGGTCATCGCTTCTCGGCCTTTTGGCTAAGATCAAGTGTAGTATCTGTTCTTATCATTTTTCCAGGAAGGACATTTCAAATCACGAGGAGAAAGGAGCGATGGCCGGGAGGGCCGACGATGGTCAGCCGATCCCAAGAGTCGGGCTGAGATTCACACTGCGTTTTCAGGCAGTTGATGCGGCGGAAGATGTCGTATCGAGGACGTGGTTCTGCAGGAAAGTCATCATGGAGCAGCTAAATCTGAAGGTCGATGCCATCTACTGCCTACAATGGAACCAGCAGGAGAAGGCTTTTGACGTCACCCTAAAGGACGAGCAAGTATACACAAAAGTTGCTAAGGACTGTGTTGCTGCTGCTATGCTAAAGCCGCTAGCCTGCTACAAGGTTCTAAATTTGGACAGACCAAATTTCAGGACAATCACGGTCCACATGTTTAATCCCTTTGTGACTGACAAAGCGCTGGCTGATTTTTTGAGGCTGTATGGGGAAGTGCTAACTGCAGCAAGGCGTGTCAAGGACACCATGGGGATCTGGACAGGTCGAAGGCAGTTCCAGGTGCTTCTTAAATCTGATCCAGAGAGTTTTGGCGGCCTCAAGCACCCGCCCTGCCTCCTTCAGCCTTGGAGCAGATCGAGGGTACCTATTCTACCCGCGCCAGCCAGCTTTCTGCAGGCGATGCAGGCAATCGGGCCATGTGGATGGAGGGTGCAGCGGCGCAAGCTGCCGGTTTTGTGGCCAAAGGGACATGAGGCCAAAGACTGTACAGTGCCAAAGGCCTGCCATGGCTGCGGTGGGATCGACCATCTATACCGAAGCTGTCCCGAGCGCAAGAGGACGTTTGCGGAGGTAGCCGGGGCCAAAACCAGAAGGAAACGGAGTTCGAGGACCTTCTGGAAGGGCTTTTCCAAGTGCCAGAAGGCTATGTTTCCAGAGAGCACGGGGGAGACCGTGACAGTGGAGCAGGGACCAGGAGGCGGCTCGGGGGCTGACAGCGTGGACAAAGGCCCCGTGGGGAATACAGACTCAACTGTAGCAGCAGATGTGGGTGTCAAGACTGGGGCACGTAAAATAGAGGAGGCGTTCGGAACAGAGGCTTCAGCAGACAATGGGGACTGCTCGCAGATCGGAAACAACAAAAGGTCAAAGACTGAGCCACTTTGCATGTAGCCATAGTTTTTTTGCAAGAGGTCCATCTGAGAGACATGGGGGATGTGGGAATGTTTTCAAGGGAGTGGACGAAAGGGGACTCAATTTGGAGTGTAGGGGGGGTTCACTCTACGGGGGTTGGGATTTTGTTTTGTTATAAGGAATAAGGGTGGAGGATGTTTTTGTTATTGACCAGGGCAGGGCAATAGGGGCAGACATCGTTATGGGGAATAAGGAAGCTGCGGGTCATTGTGGTATACGGACCACAGGCGCCAGCAGAGCGGACTAATCTGTTTACATCAGTGGAGCCTTTTCTTGTTACCAATAGACAGGTAATTATAGGGGGGGATTTTAACGTTGAGCTGGGGAGGGGAGGGATGCCAGCGACCAGTATATTTCACAACTCATGGTTAGATGTGGGTTGGTAGATGGGGGTAAGGGGGTCGAGCCACACATAGACAGCCCAACGTGGCGTAACTCAAGAGGCGTGCAAAACGTTTGGACTATTTGTTTTTTTCCAGGTCATTAAACCTGATCACAGGTAGGGACCATCCCTGTTTTCTTTTCTGACCACGATGGCCTGCTGTTTCGAGTAGATTTGGATGCACAAACGTTTGGGCCTGGTTACTGGCGCCTAATGTCAGTGTTTTGGAGGAAAAGCTTTTCAACCAACAGTTCCCTTTGTTTTTTTAAGGGAGTGTTGGGCCTCAAACCGCTGTGTCAGGGATACTAGAGTGGTGGGAGGTAGCCAAGGACAGAATTAAGACCTTCTGCTTAGGTTATTGCAAAAGGAAGGCAAGACAGTCAAAGAGGGAGTGTGTCTCATCTGCAGCGACTCCTAGAGCGTGAGTACGCAAAGGGGAACTGTGGTTCCACTATAAATCAAGATGTATGCGATTCTTTGAAGGCAAGGCTCAGACATGTCTCTGAAGGCAAGGCCCGGGCTTTCCTGGCGAGATCACGGTCGGAGTTCATTGAGCAGTCAGAAACATGTTCTGCTGCTTTTTTCAGCTCGGTACGGGAAAAAAAACGCAAGGCAGGTGGTGACAGGGTTTAGGGACAGTCAGGGTATTGTTGTGACAGAAGAGTGCCAGGTGGTGAGGGTTGCCACAGATCATTTCAGGGACAGTTTCAAGGAGAAAGATGTGGGAAGAGGGGATGATTTCCTGGAACTGCTTGAGCGCCAGGTTCCAGGGACATAGTGCAGGCTTTAGAGCTCCCTCTAACGGTTAGCGAATTGGAGGGTGCGCTCAACAGAATGAACAAGGGTAAGGTGCCAGGAATTGATGGCTTACCTGTAGAATTGTAGGCAAAGTTCTGGAGCATACTAGGGCCAGTATTGTTGGAGGTTCTGACAGAGGTGCTGCAGGCAGGAGAAATGAGCGGGTCTTTAGCCACCGGGGTGATCTCCCTCCTGTATAAGAAGGGAGATCGCACTGAAATAGGCAACTGGCGACCTTTGACCATGCTATGGTGTGGACTATAAACTTCTGGCAAAAGTTCTCACTGATAGGCTAGGCGAAGCAATGCCCCATTTGGTTCATGTTGACCAGACATGTGCAGTGCCAGGGCGCTCAACAAGATGGAACCTGCAGCTCCTAAGGGATGCGATAGCTTGGGCAGAGGACAGAAACCTGCCACTCATGCTGGTTGCTCTTGACCAAACCAAGGCATTCGACAGGGTGCAGTGGAGATTTATGTTCAGCATATTGGAGAGGCTAGGTTTTGGTAAAGTCTTTATAAGGTGGTTGCGCACATTATACATGGACGTGGGGAGCAGGGTAGTAGTGAACGGATACCTAGGCGATGTTTTCCGGTTACACTCAGGTGTGAGACAAGGGTGCCCTCTCTCACCACTGCTATATGTGCTCTATATGGAGCCTTTGGCGGCAGCCATCAGGGCAGACAAAGGGGTCAGAGGTTTTCTGGTGCCTGGCAGTGGAGGGTTACGGGTGAAACTGTCCCAGTATGCAGATGACACCACTTTGCTGCTGGATAGGGATGAGTGCCTTATGCGTTCGCTGCAAATCATGGAGGAATTCGGCAGGGCATCCGGTTCCAAGCTTAATTGTGCAAAGTCCTCTGTGAAGTTTTTTGGGAAATGGAGAGAAAGGATGGATGTGCCAGGGGGTCTTGCTTTCTGCCCAGGGCCTATAAAAGTTCTAGGGGTCAGGTTTGAGTCTGCTAAAAGTGCTTCCCTGAGTTGGGCAAGACGGCTTGAGGTCGTAGAGAGGAAAGTGTCACTCTGGAAGAGTAGGCAGTTGACCTTCATAGGGAAGGTATTAGTGCTGAAGGTAGATATATTGCCATCCCTCGTATATCTCGCATACATATATCCGTTGCCGGTCAGCATGAGGAGGCCTCTCATGCGCCTCTTGTTTGGCTTCATATGGGGTGGGAGATATGAGTATGTGGCAAGAGGCCGTATGCTGGCTGGGGTCGAAGCAGGGGGGGAGAGATGTACCACATTTAACTCTGAAGATGGACTGCATCTTTGTTTCAACCTTATGTAGGGAAGTATCAGGCCCAGTAGTACATCCTTCTGGTTTTTTTATCCGCCTTTTCTTTTCTTATCAAGCAAGAGAGCTTATGGCCTGGAGCAACTTGGGGCCCAGGGCGGAACAGCAGCCATGGCACTACCGCCATGCAGCAAAGTGGCTTCGGGCTCACCCTGAGGCTGCCGGGCCAGAGGTGAAACTCAATCACAGAACCCTATATAAAGAAGCCAGAGAGAAAATCAATGTTGGTCCTGTTATTGGAATACCATCCAAAGTGTGGAGGAGGATCCAGCCGAAGGGACTGGACAATAGGCTAAAGGACCTTAACTGGCTGTGCCTGCTCAGGTGCCTACCAGTGCGGAAAATCCTGCACCGTCATGGATTGGCAAGGTCTCCGGTGTGCCCTAGGCCAGATTGTAAGGATGAAGAGACCATCAGACATGTCATGTGGGACTGTCCATTCGCACAGGGAGCATGGAGAAGAGTGGAATGGTGGTTAGGACAGAGTTTTCCTGGGTTTAAAATTACATGGGATGGGATCGAAAGGGGCTCGGGTCCTGGTAAATTTTGGGCAAGTTTCCCCGTTTGGCTAGTGGTAAGCCTGCTCAAGAGAAATCTTTGGCTGGCTAGGCAGGATGTTGCAAAGAACAAATGCTGCAGCAGCATAAGGGGGATAATAGGAAAAGTAAGGGCAGATATGAAGGGGAGAATGGAGAGGGACATTCTGAAATGGGGACAACACGCCGCTTTGGAAAGATGGAAGGGGGGTTTAGGGCTGGTGGGGTGAAGACCAGATCACCTAACTGTATTTGCATGTATGAAAAGTAAAAGTGTTATATGTGTTGTATTTAATGTCAATTGTTTACTTGTTTGTAAACTGTGTATATGAATGAAGTAAATTGAAGATTTGTTATAATAAAAAAAAAAAAAAAAAAAAAAAATCTGTTCTTATCAGTTTAATATCTGATACGTCCCCTATACGGGGACTATATATTAAATGGATTTTTAGCACTGGGAGTTGAAAGAGGGGCTTGCCCTGTTCACTCCACGCATCGACCCGGTATTGCAGCGCCTCCGGGAACGGTGCACACATCTCCTGCCTTGTGGAAAAACAAACAAAGACGCATCTCGAAACCAAAACAGATGGTTACAATTGAGGGCAGAAACTGCAGCACATCAGCAGCGGATCTTTTTTGGACTCAATGCCAAAGAAGCTAAAGGTGACAAATTGAACTTGCCTTGGCTCTGGAGCGTGGCACGCAGAGTGAGGCTCACTGCAAGGGACAGAGATATTTCGAGCCCAAAGGAAGGACACACTCTGGGGATGACATTGGCACCAGAAAGTCTTTCCTGGAGCAAAGAAGACGCCATACATGCAAGCTGTAGCCAGGTTGTCTTTGACCTTTTCTTCAACACTATAATCAGGGGAGAGCGCGAACGCAGTCCCCCACTACCACAAATTATGCAGTCGAGATTCCCACATTTGGGGAATTCGCAGCGGTCAGCATAGCCGGGGTGCAATGGCCGAGCCTCGCCCTGGGTGAACCACCTTGGTGATCATGGTATCTCCCCTGCCAGGTAAGTATGAGTTGGACAGGTCAGAGGCAGGGCAGTCTTGCAACGACAAAGGACACGGCGTGGCGGTTCCTGCCTCTGAGCCGGCCAAAGCAGCCCATCAACCACATTTAACCCTTAAAGACAGATAAGGCTTGAAATAGACATAGGTTCCAATCGGGGGCACAAAGTGCAGCACAGCAGCAGGGGTCTTTTTTGGACTCAATGCCAAAGAAGCCAAAGGCGAGAGCCACGAACCATGCTAGCGCAGCTTCTGTCTGCAGTTTTCGGCCCATTTATACCCAGTGTTTTGCTCCCTTTGAGCTCTATGTGTTCTGCTACCATAATACAAAGTTGACCTTGCTCAGAGACCTGGGAATACCCCCCAGATGCAGGGCAATATTGTGTTATTTCGATAGCTCATATAATAAAATTGCCCATTCTTCTCTGTGAAAGGAGGGGGGCAAGGAGAGGAAAGTGGGCCCGGCTCCGTGCGGAGCGGAAGGTCCCCGGTTTGATCCCCAGCCGTGGCAGATGAGGAAGAGCTCAGCCAGCACTGCCTGACACATATGACTCTAAAACAAGGGGTTTTGGTAAATGATGATGATGATAAACTACAAAGAGTATCTGTAAAG
Organism: Pogonophryne albipinna; assembly: GCA_028583405.1. Lineage (NCBI taxonomy): Eukaryota > Metazoa > Chordata > Actinopteri > Perciformes > Artedidraconidae > Pogonophryne > Pogonophryne albipinna. Next base: position 464,858 of record JAPTMU010000029.1, read on the forward strand.
TGCATAACATCTGAATCAATAAAACTGATTTGATTAAAGAAAGGTTTGTTCTACACAGCTGTATTATGATGCAGGTTATATGTTATATATATTCAGTGAAATATCAGACGTTGTGTAATGAATTCTAAATAAAGTTTCCACACAAAGTTCAGTTCAGAGTTTTATTTTAAAATAGATGTAAATAAATAAAGATAAGACAATTAAAGAAAAAAGAGCCATCATTCCCCCCCCGCTGGGTCCCTTTTGAGTCTCTTCATCTCCTCGCGCCATTCCTCCACAGTTTTCCCGCCGGCAGCCGCGCAGTGAGACACACCTGCAATGCGAGTGTGGCCAGTGTCGATCCTCTTGGCCTGGCCACACTTGCTGCAGGTGTACTGACCCGTCTGCTGACGGGCGACGGCCCACCCCTTGCAGCATCAGCCTCTGGCGCCTTCCTCTTCCTGTAGGCCGTTGTCTTCGGCACACGGAGAGGAGGAGGCTGAGCAGCAGGGGCAGCCATGAGAGGGCCAGCCGGGAGCAGTGTCCGAAGAGGAGGCTGAGCAGCAGGGGCAGCCATGAGAGGGCCAGCTGGGAGCAGTGATCGAAGAGGAGGAGGAGGAGGAGGAGCAGCCATGAGAGGGACAGGGAGCAGTGTCCGAAGAGGAGGAGGGGGAGGAGGAGGGATGTGGCCAGATGAGGCAGGCAGACCCACCCCTGAAGGTCCCGGCACCTCCGGGATGTTGTAATGGAAGGGCTGTCCTTGTCCCACCTGTACAAAGGACAGCCCTTTCGCTGGCGGGAGGCTGGAAAGCCACAGCTGCTGCAGGGACGCCGCCAGTTCCCTGCAGCAGCACAGACACCCCCCTGTCTTTCTGGCACCGAGAGAACCTGTAAGACAAACCCGAGAAGACAGCTGAGTCACGGAGAGGACAGTGAGGGTTAATGCGCAGCAAATATTTGGTACAGGAAACAGGAATATTTTAAGCGAGTCTTACCGTTGGAGACTCTCCTTCCCAGGACAGAAGGTGTTCATCCCCTTCGCTGTCTTGGACCGCGAAGGAACGCCTGGGACCGCTTGGCTTCAATGAGACGGCGGGCATCTCCGGGGTCCACCTCGAAGATGCACAGAGACAGCCGCCTCATGAAGGCGGGGTACAGCTCGGCTCTCTGTGGTGACACCTGCTGCGAAACGTCGCATCAGGTGCCAGATGTCCAGTCTCACCACAAGCTGTCCCCACTCCTGTGATAAGGAAACAAAAGTCTGTCTGATTATTGGAGTACAATTTTTCTCAAATACTGTTTATATGATGTTGTAATTATCACCTAGTGTGTCTTTGGTCAATAGTCATTTTGTGTAAGATCAATAATATTGCTATAATTCTACTATGATTATCAGTACTAGTGTTGACAGGCCAGACCTGAAACAAGGCAGCCGTCTTTGACACGCCGTCTCTGTTGCAGCAGTCCCGATCCACGTAGATCAGCTGGGGGGTGGTACCTCGGCGAGTCGGTGCCGCCTCATCAGTCCGGCCGCCATACTGGACAGGCCCTCGGCGCAGGTGAGGACGCTGATGAGGACCTTAACCAGCTGACGGCTGGAGAGAGAGAGAGAGAGAGAGAGAGAGATTTAAAATGTGAGTGCATAAACACACGGCGGCTGTAAGAAAAAAAATGAAATTGTGACACCGAAACTGCCACATCATCACGCTGCACAAGGTCCGGAGCTGCTCGCACACGCCGAGGTACTGGATCGCTCTCCGCATCCAGGTGTCTGAGTGCTGCTCCCGCAGGGTGTTGCACAGCTGAGTGGCACTGTTGCCCAGAGTGCGGGACTTCAGCTGGGTAACCACCCTATGGTCACAGGACAGCCTGCAGAAACACATAACCAGCATTATATATATATTCATTCATAAATACGGTATGTTGTCAATTCCTCTCACTTGTACATAAGTACTGCTGGGAACTGGCAGCTGTAGGTGTGGGCCAGCTGCCTGATGATGCCCTGTGACAACCGGCCGACCTTCTTCTTGCATCGACAGTGGCCATGGGTTATTTTACTGTGTACTTTTTCAGTTATTGTTATCTGTCAAACTCCTGTGGCAGAAAATCATTTTATCTCTCATCAAATATAGCAGAAAACATGCAGTTTGACGGAGGATTAAAACTGTAATCAGAGCTCTCTCATCTGAGCTCCGTTACACACACACAGGAGCGGGACATCCTCCTCAACCTGTCCGCAATAAATGCCTCAGAGGACGGATACCTGAACCGTAGCGTCCAGCTAGCTTAGCCGTTAGCTTAGCGATAAATACACACAGCGTTGTATTCTCCTCCCCCAGTCGGCCCTAAAAGCTTCAGAGGGCGGATACCGGAGCTCCGTAGCGTCCCGCTAATGTGAAACACACAGCGTTAGCGGGACATTGTCCTCCCCATGTCGGCTCTAAAGGCTTCAGAGGGCGGATAGCTGGGCTCCGTAGCGTCCCGCTAGCCGCTAGCGAAAGGTAAACACCATAGGTAAACACACACAGCAGTTCATCAGCGGTTCACAAAGTACCGTACAAACACCACGGTTAACTCAGTATGACTAATGTCGGAGATAGAAGTGCGTTTGTAACAGTTTTTACACACGTATTTGCTAATAATTAATGCACATTTTACTCACAGTGTCGCTTGCTTGAAGTCACTCAGTCGAATGCCCGGTCGAAACAATGGCGGACAGAGGAGAGAATTTGGAAAGAAATCCGCCTCACTGATTGGACGCCAAAAGTTTGATTCTCTGACTTGGACCCTGATCCGGCCTTCCATTGGCGAACGATGGAACCCACCCTGGACAGCGCCATTGGTCAGAATTTTGGAGAACAACGTCTCTCCGGTAGCGCAAGGATGACACGCAAATTCGTGAAGCGTTCCTCATTGCCAATTTGTAATGATTTTTCCAACATAAATCCCGATTCCTATCAAGCAGAGGTGGAAGAAGTACTCAGAACTTCCAGTGAAGTAAAAGTGAGGTTGCTTCTTTTGTTTTATACAGTATTTTGTCCAATCGGGGCCACAAACTATGCAGTCGAGATTCCCACATTTGGGGAATTCGCAGCGGTCAGCATAGCCGGGGTGCAATGGCCGAGCCTCGCCCTGGGTGAACCACCTTGGTGATCATGGTATCTCCCCTGCCAGGTAAGTATGAGTTGGACAGGTCAGAGGCAGGGCAGTCTTGCAACGACAAAGGACACGGCGTGGCGGTTCCTGCCTCTGAGCCGGCCAAAGCAGCCCATCAACCACATTTAACCCTTAAAGACAGATAAGGCTTGAAATAGACATAGGTTCCAATCGGGGGCACAAAGTGCAGCACAGCAGCAGGGGTCTTTTTTGGACTCAATGCCAAAGAAGCCAAAGGCGAGAGCCACGAACCATGCTAGCGCAGCTTCTGTCTGCAGTTTTCGGCCCATTTAAACCCAGTGTTTTGCTCCCTTTGAGCTCTATGTGTTCTGCTACCATAATACAAAGTTGACCTTGCTCAGAGACCTGGGAATACCCCCCAGATGCAGGGCAATATTGTGTTATTTCAATAGCACATATAATAAAATTGGTACGATACAGAGAAGATTAGCATGGCCCCTGCGCAAGGATGACACGCAAATTCGTGAAGCGTTCCTCATTGCCAATTTGTAATGATTTTTCCAACATAAATCCCGATTCCTATCAAGCAGAGGTGGAAGAAGTACTCAGAACTTCCAGTGAAGTAAAAGTGAGGTTGCTTCTTTTGTTTTATACAGTATTTTGTCCAATCGGGGCCACAAACTGCAGCACAGCAGCAGGGGTCTTTATTGGACTCAATGCCTATAGTCACCCAATAGCTTTACTCTCTAATTGTGTGCTAGTACAGATTCCAAACAACATTGAAGCTATGTTGCATTTGTGGAGAATGGGAACCTAGTTTTCCTCTTGGCTTACAAAGATTCTACAACTCATCTGCCCACATTCACAAGACATCGTAACTACCACTACGCTGGCGAGGTCAACAGCACGGTCAACAAGGTGGATTTTTCAACAGATATGCTACATCCTCTAAGTCATTTAAGAAGGGATACAGTCCACCGGTCATCCCTTACAGTGATTTGATGTCGAGCATCTCACTGAGTTCTCAAATCAATGTGAGTCGGCAAGGATAACATCCCTTTACTTGTACACTCCAAAGACCTGTGTGTTTGCTGTAGCAGAGTCCAAGTGGTGTAGGCATTATACTTTATTTTCAGACAACAAAGAACTGTCTATTGCATTGGCCGGGAATCGGACCTGGGTCTCCCACGTGGCAGGTGAGAATTCTACCACTGAACCACCAATGCTGAATTATAAAGCCAAGCCACCGTACGGCAGTTGAGGCGAAAAGTTCAGCCAACAAAGACTGTTTTTCAAGCAACCACGCTTCTATATTTCATTATAAGATCTATATCCATAAAGACATTCTAGTGTTCCTCCCTTAAATGGATTTGATGTTTAGCATCAAACTAGTGTTTTCTAATGCCGCGGAGTCAGCACGTATAACATGCCACACAACTCAAGCGTATTACTAAAGAGATAGGTTCCAATCGGGGGCACAGAGTGCAGCACAGCAGCAGGGGTCTTTTTTTAATTCAAAGCCAAAGAAGCCACAGGTGAGAGCCTGTGGCTTGCTAGCGCAGCTGGGGGAAAGGGTGTCGCCTGGGATGTGGAAAAGCCAAGTGAGGGTCACCGCGAGGGCTTGGACTGGGACAACTATGGTGGTGTCTGTTCTCGAGGACGGCCTCCACAATTACTCTGGTTTCTCTTCAAAGCGTATAAGTCTTTCGCCTTTTACTAAAGACTTCCGTGGAGAGCAACACCTACGAGTTCAACCTATTTTTGGTAGGCTTGGACTTTTGGCTGAGCGTTCTGAGTTTGTGAAAGACAAGAGCAGTCATTAGCACCTGGGCGATCCAAGCTACCCAGCGTCTCTGTTACGCCAGGTCAAAAGAGCCGCACCAAGACCTGCGGCGACTGCGCAACGAGTCCGTCTCCCGCAGCAAACGTTAAGGGTCATCGCTTCTCGGCCTTTTGGCTAAGATCAAGTGTAGTATCTGTTCTTATCATTTTTCCAGGAAGGACATTTCAAATCACGAGGAGAAAGGAGCGATGGCCGGGAGGGCCGACGATGGTCAGCCGATCCCAAGAGTCGGGCTGAGATTCACACTGCGTTTTCAGGCAGTTGATGCGGCGGAAGATGTCGTATCGAGGACGTGGTTCTGCAGGAAAGTCATCATGGAGCAGCTAAATCTGAAGGTCGATGCCATCTACTGCCTACAATGGAACCAGCAGGAGAAGGCTTTTGACGTCACCCTAAACGAGCAAGTATACACAAAAGTTGCTAAGGACTGTGTTGCTGCTGCTATGCTAAAGCCGCTAGCCTGCTACAAGGTTCTAAATTTGGACAGACCAAATTTCAGGACAATCACGGTCCACATGTTTAATCCCTTTGTGACTGACAAAGCGCTGGCTGATTTTTTGAGGCTGTATGGGGAAGTGCTAACTGCAGCAAGGCGTGTCAAGGACACCATGGGGATCTGGACAGGTCGAAGGCAGTTCCAGGTGCTTCTTAAATCTGATCCGAGAGTTTTGGCGGCCTCAAGCACCCGCCTGCCTCCTTCAGCCTTGGAGCAGATCGAGGGTACCTATTCTACCCGCGCCAGCCAGCTTTCTGCAGGCGATGCAGGCAATCGGGCCATGTGGATGGAGGGTGCAGCGGCGCCAGCTGCCGGTTTTGTGGCCAAAGGGGACATGAGGCCAAAGACTGTACAGTGCCAAAGGCCTGCCATGGCTGCGGTGGGATCGACCATCTATACCGAAGCTGTCCCGAGCGCAAGAGGACGTTTGCGGAGGTAGCCGGGGCCAAAAACCAGAAGGAAACGGAGTTCGAGGACCTTCTGGAAGGGCTTTTCCAGTGCCAGAAGGCTATGTTTCCAGAGAGCACGGGGGAGACCGTGACAGTGGAGCAGGGACCAGGAGGCGGCTCGGGGGCTGACAGCGTGGACAAAGGCCCCGTGGGGAATACAGACTCAACTGTAGCAGCAGATGTGGGTGTCAAGACTGGGGCACGTAAAATAGAGGAGGCGTTCGGAACAGAGGCTTCAGCAGACAATGGGGACTGCTCGCAGATCGGAGACAACAAAAGGTCAAAGACTGAGGGAACGAGGAGGAAGGTGCAGGCCAAAGATGTGGTGGCGGCGGTGGGTGAACGAGATGGGCAGCAGAAGAGGGAGGGACCAGTGAAGGACAGCGACCAGGGGAGGGGCAAAGTGGACGAAGGCCATGGTTTGGGTGGAGGGACGATGGAGGAGGACCAGGGGTTGTAGGGGCTGTGCTTCCATCAGGGTTGCCACTGGTCCGGGAGCTATCTGCTGAACCACTGCTGCAACCGCCTTCCTTGGGGGATGACACACAAGGAGGCGCGGTGTGTCCCTCCACCTCTTCAAGTATGCTTCCCGTGTTATGGACCAGATGGACAGTGACGACCCCTATGCATCGTGAACATTGAGTGGGTAATTTTTCCTTTGCTAAGGCTTAACATTACATCCTCATGACAAGTTATTTTGATGTTCTCACTTTGAATGTGAGAGGAATGAGGAACACTGTTAAAAGAAGGACTGTTTTTGATTTTTTAGGCACTTTGCATGTAGCCATAGTTTTTTTGCAAGAGGTCCATCTGAGAGACATGGGGGATGTGGGAATGTTTTCAAGGGAGTGGACGAAAGGGGACTCAATTTGGAGTGTAGGGGGGGTTCACTCTACGGGGGTTGGGATTTTGTTTTGTTATAAGGAAATAAGGGTGGAGGATGTTTTTGTTATTGACCAGGGCAGGGCAATAGGGGCAGACATCGTATGGGGAATAAGGAAGCTGCGGGTCATTGTGGTATACGGACCACAGGCGCCAGCAGAGCGGACTAATCTGTTTACATCAGTGGAGCCTTTTCTTGTTACCAATAGACAGGTAATTATAGGGGGGGATTTTAACGTTGAGCTGGGGAGGGGAGGGGATGCCAGCGACCAGTATATTTCACAACTCATGGTTAGATGTGGGTTGGTAGATGGGGGTAAGGGGGTCGAGCCACACATAGACAGCCCAACGTGGCGTAACTCAAGAGGCGTGGCAAAACGTTTGGACTATTTGTTTTTTTCCAGGTCATTAAACCTGATCACAGGTAGGACCATCCCTGTTTTCTTTTCTGACCACGATGGCCTGCTGTTTCGAGTAGATTTGATGCACAAACGTTTGGGCCTGGTTACTGGCGCCTAAATGTCAGTGTTTTGGAGGAAAAGCTTTTCAACCAACAGTTCCCTTTGTTTTTTAAGGGAGTGTTGGGCCTCAAACCGCTGTGTCAGGGGATACTAGAGTGGTGGGAGGTAGCCAAGGACAGAATTAAGACCTTCTGCTTAGGTTATTGCAAAAGGAAGGCAAGACAGTCAAAGAGGGAGGTGTTCATCTGCAGCGACTCCTAGAGCGTGAGTACGCAAAGGGAACTGTGGTTCCACTATAAATCAAGATGTATGCGATTCTTTGAAGGCAAGGCTCAGACATGTCTCTGAAGGCAAGGCCCGGGCTTTCCTGGCGAGATCACGGTCGGAGTTCATTGAGCAGTCAGAAACATGTTCTGCTGCTTTTTTCAGCTCGGTACGGGAAAAAAAAGCAAGGCAGGTGGTGACAGGGTTTAGGGACAGTCAGGGTATTGTTGTGACAGAAGAGTGCCAGGTGGTGAGGGTTGCCACAGATCATTTCAGGGACAGTTTCAAGGAGAAAGATGTGGGAAGAGGGGATGATTTCCTGGAACTGCTTGAGCGCCAGGTTCCAGGGGACATAGTGCAGGCTTTAGAGCTCCCTCTAACGGTTAGCGAATTGGAGGGTGCGCTCAACAGAATGAACAAGGGTAAGGTACCAGGAATTGATGGCTTACCTGTAGAATTGTATGCAAAGTTCTGGAGCATACTAGGGCCAGTATTGTTGGAGGTTCTGACAGAGGTGCTGCAGGCAGGAGAAATGAGCGGGTCTTTAGCCACCGGGGTGATCTCCCTCCTGTATAAGAAGGGAGATCGCACTGAAATAGGCAACTGGCGACCTTTGACCATGCTATGTGTGGACTATAAACTTCTGGCAAAAGTTCTCACTGATAGGCTAGGCGAACAACGGAATGTTTTAGAATGACACGGAACCACGGAATGTTTTAGAATGACACGGAACCACGGAACAACGGAAGGTTTTAGAATGGCACGGAACAACGGAATGTTTTAGAATGACACGGAACCACGGAACAACAGAATGTTTTAGAATGACATGGAACCACGGAACAACGGAATGTTTTAGAATGACACGGAACAACGAATGTTTTAGAATGACACGGAACCACGGAACGTTTTAGAATGACACGGAACAACAGAATGTTTTAGAATGACACAGAACCACGGAACAACGGAATGTTTTAGAATGACACGGAACACGGAACAACGGAATGTTTTAGAATGACACGGAAGCACGGAACAACGGAAGGTTTTAGAATGACACGGAACCACGGAACAACGGAATGTTTCAGAATGACACGGAACCACGGAACAACGGAAGGTTTTAGAATGGCACGGAACAACGGAATGTTTTAGAATGACACGGAACAACGGAATGTTTTAGAATGACACGGAACCACGGAACAACAGAATGTTTTAGAATGACATGGAACCACGGAATGTTTTAGAATGACACGGAACAACGGAATGTTTTAGAATGACACGGAACAACGGAATGTTTTAGAATGACACGGAACCACGGAACGTTTTAGAATGACACGGAACAACAGAATGTTTTAGAATGACACGGAACAACGGAAGGTTTTAGAATGGCACGGAACAACGGAATGTTTTAGAATGACACGGAACCACGGAACAACAGAATGTTTTAGAATGACACGGAACCACGGAACAACGGAATGTTTTAGAATGACACGGAACAACGGAATGTTTTAGAATGGCACGGAATGTTTTAGAATGACACGGAACCACGGAACAACGGAATGTTTTAGAATGACACGGAACAACGGAATGTTTTAGAATGACACGTAATGTTTTATAATGACACGGAACAACGGAACAATCTTCTTATTACAGACACATGCATTTCCTAACATTCGGGTTATATGCTGTAAAATGTATTATCTCTTGGATTTACACACGGCATCTATTGCACGTCTGTCCGTCCTGGGAGAGGGATCCCTCCTCTGTTGCTCTCCCTGAGGTTTCTCCCATGTTCCCTTTAAACTGTGGGTTTTCTCTGGAAGTGTTTCCTTGTACGGTGTGAGGGTCTAAGGACAGAGGGTCTAAGGAGAGAGGGTTTAAGGACAGCGGGTCTAAGGACAGAGGATCTAAGGATAGAGGGTCAAAGGACAGAGGGTCTAAGGACAGAGGGTGTCGTTTTTCTCATACTGATACTCTGAACAATCTGTGCTGTTGTATTTTCTGTAAAGTGTCTCTACTGTAGGCTATTTTTATTATATGTTCAGCACTTTGGCTCCACCAAACATCCTTTATAAATGTGCAATATAAATAAAACTTGATTTGATTTGAACGGAATGTTTTAGAATGACACAGAACAACGGAATGTTTTAGAATGACACGGAACAACGGAATGTTTTAGAATGACATGGAACAACGGAATGTTTCAGAATGACACGGAACCACGGAACAACGGAAGTTTTAGAATGGCACGGAACAACGGAATGTTTTAGAATGACACGGAACCACGGAACAACAGAATGTTTTAGAATGACATGGAACCACGGAACAACGGAATGTTTAGAATGACACGGAACAACGGAATGTTTTAGAATGACACGGAACCACGGAATGTTTTAGAATGACACGGAACAACAGAATGTTTAGAATGACACAGAACCACGGAACAACGGAATGTTTTAGAATGACACGGAACCACGGAACAACGGAATGTTTTAGAATGACACGGAACCACGGAACAACGGAAGGTTTTAGAATGACACGGAACCACGGAACAACGGAATGTTTCAGAATGACACGGAACCACGGAACAACGGAAGGTTTTAGAATGGCACGGAACAACGGAATGTTTTAGAATGACACGGAACAACAGAATGTTTTAGAATGACACGGAACCACGGAACAACAGAATGTTTTAGAATGACATGGAACCACGGAATGTTTTAGAATGACACGGAACAACGGAAGGTTTTAGAATGACACGGAACCACGGAAGGTTTTAGAATGACACGGAACAACAGAATGTTTTAGAATGACACGGAACAACGGAAGGTTTTAGAATGGCACGGAACAACGGAATGTTTTAGAATGACACGGAACCACGGAACAACAGAATGTTTTAGAATGACACGGAACCACGGAACAACGGAATGTTTTAGAATGACACGGAACAACAGAATGTTTTAGAATGGCACGGAATGTTTTAGAATGACACGGAACAACGGAATGTTTTAGAATGACACGGAACAACGGAAGGTTTTAGAATGGCACGGAACAACGGAATGTTTTAGAATGACACGGAACCACGGAACAACAGAATGTTTTAGAATGACACAGAACCACGGAACAACGGAATGTTTTAGAATGACACGGAACAACGGAATGTTTTAGAATGGCACGGAATGTTATAGAATGACACGGAACAACGGAATGTTTTAGAATGACACGGAACGTTTTAGAATGACACGGAACAACGGTATGTTTTAGAATGACACGGAACAACGGAAGGTTTTAGAATGCCACGGAACAACGGAATGTTTTAGAATGACACGGAATAACGGAATGTTTTAGAATGACACGGAACCACGGAACAACAGAATGTTTTAGAATGACATGGAACCACGGAATGTTTTAGAATGACACGGAACAACGGAATGTTTTAGAATGACACGGAACAACGGAATGTTTTAGAATGACACGGAACCACGGAACGTTTTAGAATGACACGGAACAACAGAATGTTTTAGAATGACACGGAACAACGGAATGTTTTAGAATGACACGGAACCACGGAACAACGGAATGTTTTAGAATGGCACGGAACAACGGAATGTTTTAGAATGACACGGAACCACGGAACAAAGGAATGTTTTAGAATGACACGGAACAACGGAATGTTTTAGAATGACACAGAACCACAGAACAACGGAACGTTTTAGAATGACACGGAACCATGGAACAACGGAATGTTTTAGAATGACACGGAACCACGGAACAACGGAAGGTTTCAGAATGACACGGAACCACGGAACAACGGAAGGTTTTAGAATGGCACGGAACAACGGAATGTTTTAGAATGACACGGAATAACGGAATGTTTTAGAATGACACGGAACCACGGAACAACAGAATGTTTTAGAATGACATGGAACCACGGAATGTTTTAGAATGACACGGAACAACGGAATGTTTTAGAATGACACGGAACAACGGAATGTTTTAGAATGACACGGAACCACGGAACGTTTTAGAATGACACGGAACAACAGAATGTTTTAGAATGACACGGAACAACGGAATGTTTTAGAATGACACGGAACCACGGAACAACGGAATGTTTTAGAATGGCACGGAACAACGGAATGTTTTAGAATGACACGGAACCATGGAAAAAAGGAATGTTTTAGAATGACACGGAACAACGAATGTTTTAGAATGACACGGAACAACGGAATGTTTTAGAATCACACGGAACAACAGAATGTTTTAGAATGACACGGAACGTTTTAGAATGACACGCAACAACGGTATGTTTTAGAATGACACGGAACAACGGAATGTTTTAGAATGGCACGGAACAATGGAAGGTTTTAGAATGCCACGGAACAACGGAATGTTTTAGAATGACACGGAATAACGGAATGTTTTAGAATGACACGGAACCACGGAACAACAGAATGTTTTAGAATGACATGGAACCACGGAATGTTTTAGAATGACACGGAACAACGGAATGTTTTAGAATGACACGGAACAACGGAATGTTTTAGAATGACACGGAACCACGGAACGTTTTAGAATGACACGGAACAACAGAATGTTTTAGAATGACACGGAACAACGGAATGTTTTAGAATGACACGGAACCACGGAACAACGGAATGTTTTAGAATGGCACGGAACAACGGAATGTTTTAGAATGACACGGAACCACGGAACAAAGGAATGTTTTAGAATGACACGGAACAACGGAATGTTTTAGAATGACACAGAACCACAGAACAACGGAACGTTTTAGAATGACACGGAACCATGGAACAACGGAATGTTTTAGAATGACACGGAACCACGGAACAACGGAAGGTTTCAGAATGACACGGAACCACGGAACAACGGAAGGTTTTAGAATGCACGGAACAACGGAATGTTTTAGAATGACACGGAATAACGGAATGTTTTAGAATGACACGGAACCACGGAACAACAGAATGTTTTAGAATGACATGGAACCACGGAATGTTTTAGAATGACACGGAACAACGGAATGTTTTAGAATGACACGGAACAACGAATGTTTTAGAATGACACGGAACCACGGAATGTTTTAGAATGACACGGAACAACAGAATGTTTTAGAATGACACGGAACAACGGAATGTTTTAGAATGACACGGAACCACGGAACAACGGAATGTTTTAGAATGGCACGGAACAACGGAATGTTTTAGAATGACACGGAACCATGGAACAAAGGAATGTTTTAGAATGACACGGAACAACGAATGTTTTAGAATGACACGGAACAACGGAATGTTTTAGAATCACACGGAACAACAGAATGTTTTAGAATGACACGGAACGTTTTAGAATGACACGCAACAACGGTATGTTTTAGAATGACACGGAACAACGGAATGTTTTAGAATGGCACGGAACAATGGAAGGTTTTAGAATGCCACGTAACAACGGAATGTTTTAGAATGACATGGAACAACAGAACAACGGAATGTTTTAGAATGACATGGAACAACGGAAGGTTTTAGAATGGCACGGAACAACGGAATGTTTTAGAATGACACGGAACCACGGAACAACAGAATGTTTTAGAATGACACAGAACCACGGAACAACGGAATGTTTTAGAATGACACGGAACAACGGAATGTTTTAGAATGGCACGGAATGTTATAGAATGACACGGAACAACGGAATGTTTTAGAATGACACGGAACGTTTTAGAATGACACGGAACAACGGTATGTTTTAGAATGACACGGAACAACGGAAGGTTTTAGAATGCCACGGAACAACGGAATGTTTTAGAATGACATGGAACAACAGAACAACTGAATGTTTTAGAATGACACGGAACAACGGAAGGTTTTAGAATGGCACGGAACAACGGAATGTTTTAGAATGACACGGAACCACGGAACAACGGAATGTTTTAGAATGACACGGAACAACGGAAGGTTTTAGAATGCCACGGAACAACGGAATGTTTTAGAATGACATGGAACAACAGAACAACGGAATGTTTTAGAATGACATGGAACAACGGAAGGTTTTAGAATGGCACGGAACAACGGAATGTTTTAGAATGACATGGAACCACGGAACAACAGAATGTTTTAGAATGACACGGAACCACGGAACAACGGAATGTTTTAGAATGACACGGAACAACGGAAGGTTTTAGAATGCCACGGAACAACGGAATGTTTTAGAATGACATGGAACAACAGAACACGGAATGTTTTAGAATGACATGGAACAACGGAAGGTTTTAGAATGGCACGGAACAACGGAATGTTTTAGAATGACATGGAACCACGGAACAACAGAATGTTTTAGAATGACACGGAACAACGGAATGTTTTAGAATGACACAGAACCACAGAACAACGGAACGTTTTAGAATGACACGGAACCACAGAACAACGGAACGTTTTAGAATGACCGGAACACGAACAACGGAATGTTTTAGAATGACACGGAACCACGGAACAACGGAAGGTTTAGAATGACACGGAACCACGGAACAACGGAATGTTTCAGAATGACACGGAACCACGGAACAACGGAAGGTTTTAGAATGGCACTGAACAACGGAATGTTTTAGAATGACACGGAATAACGGAATGTTTTAGAATGACACGGAACCACGGAACAACAGAATGTTTTAGAATGACATGGAACCACGGAATGTTTTAGAATGACACGGAACAACGGAATGTTTTAGAATGACACGGAACCACGGAAGGTTTTAGAATGCCACGGAACAACGGAATGTTTTAGAATGACATGGAACACAGAACAACGGAATGTTTTTAGAATGACACGGAACAACGGAAGGTTTTAGAATGGCACGGAACAACGGAATGTTTTAGAATGACACGGAACCACGGAACAACGGAATGTTTTAGAATGGCACGAAACAACGGAATGTTTTAGAATGACACGGAACAACGGAATGTTTTAGAATGACACGGAACAACGGAACAAAGGAATGTTTTAGAATGACACGGAACAACGTATGTTTTAGAATGACACGGAACAACGTAATGTTTTAGAATCACACGGAACAACGGAATGTTTTAGAATGACACGGAACGTTTTAGAATGACACGCAACAACGTTATGTTTTAGAATGAAACGGAACAACGGAATGTTTTAGAATGGCACGGAACAACGGAAGGTTTTAGAATGCCACGGAACAACGGATGTTTTAGAATGACATGGAACACAGACAACGGAATGTTTTAGAATGACACGAACAACGGAAGGTTTTAGAATGGCACGGAACAACGGAATGTTTTAGAATGACACAGAACCACGGAACAACAGAATGTTTTAGAATGACACAGAACCACGGAACAACGGAATGTTTTAGAATGACACGGAACAACGGAATGTTTTAGAATGGCACGGAATGTTATAGAATGACACGGAACAACGGAATGTTTTAGAATGACACGGAACGTTTTAGAATGACACGGAACAACGGTATGTTTTAGAATGACACGGAACAACGGAAGGTTTTAGAATGCCACGGAACACGGAATGTTTTAGAATGACATGGAACAACAGAACAACGGAATGTTTTAGAATGACACGGAACAACGGAAGTTTTAGAATGGCACGAACAACGGAATGTTTTAGAATGACACGGAACCACGGAACAACGGAATGTTTTAGAATGCACGAAACAACGGAATGTTTAGAATGACACGGAACAACGGAATGTTTTAGAATGACACGAACAACGGATGTTTAGAACGACACGGAACCACGGAACAAAGGAATGTTTTAGAATGACACGGAACAACGAATGTTTTAGAATGACACGGAACAACAGAATGTTTTAGAATCACACGGAACAACGGAATGTTTTAGAATGGCACGGAATGTTATAGAATGACACGGAACAACGGAATGTTTTAGAATGACACGGAACGTTTTAGAATGACACGGAACAACGTATGTTTTAGAATGACACGGAACAACGAAGGTTTTAGAATGCCACGGAACAACGGAATGTTTTAGAATGACATGGAACAACAGAACAACGGAATGTTTTAGAATGACACGGAACAACGGAAGGTTTTAGAATGGCACGGAACAACGGAATGTTTTAGAATGACACGGAACCACGGAACAACGGAATGTTTTAGAATGGCACGAAACAACGGAATGTTTTAGAATGACACGGAACAACGGAATGTTTTAGAATGACACGGAACAACGGAATTTTTTAGAACGACACGGAACCACGGAACAAAGTAATGTTTTAGAATGACACGGAACAACGAATGTTTTAGAATGACACGGAACAACAGAATGTTTTAGAATCACACGGAACAACGGAATGTTTTAGAATGGCACGGAATGTTATAGAATGACACGGAACAACGGAATGTTTTAGAATGACACGGCAACAACGGTATGTTTTTAGAATGACACGGAACAACGGAAGGTTTTAGAATGCCACGAACAACGAATGTTTAT
>JAPTMU010000029.1:481847-512579 GCA_028583405.1 Pogonophryne albipinna
AAGACCAGATCACCTAACTGTATTTGCATGTATGAAAAGTAAAAGTGTTATATGTGTTGTATTTAATGTCAATTGTTTACTTGTTTGTAAACTGTGTATATGAATGAAGTAAATTGAAGATTTGTTATAATAATTAAAAAAAAAAAAAAAAAAAATCTGTTCTTATCAGTTTAATATCTGATACGTCCCCTATACGGGGACTATATATTAAATGGATTTTTAGCACTGGGAGCTGAAAGAGGGGCTTGCCCTGTTCACTCCACGCATCGACCCGGTATTGCAGCGCCTCCGGGAACGGTGCACACATCTCCTGCCTTGTGGAAAAACAAACAAAGACGCATCTCGAAACCAAAACAGATGGTTACAATTGAGGGCAGAAACTGCAGCACATCAGCAGCGGATCTTTTTTGGACTCAATGCCAAAGAAGCTAAAGGTGACAATTGAACTTGCCTTGGCTCTGGAGCGTGGCACGCAGAGTGAGGCTCACTGCAAGGGACAGAGATATTTCGAGCCCAAAGGAAGGACACACTCTGGGGATGACATTGGCACCAGAAAGTCTTTCCTGGAGCAAAGAAGCCACCATACATGCAAGCTGTAGCCAGGTTGTCTTTGACCTTTTCTTCAACACTATAATCAGGGGAGAGCGCGAACGCAGTCCCCCACTACCACAAATTATGCAGTCGAGATTCCCACATTTGGGGAATTCGCAGCGGTCAGCATAGCCGGGGTGCAATGGCCGAGCCTCGCCCTGGGTGAACCACCTTGGTGATCATGGTATCTCCCCTGCCAGGTAAGTATGAGTTGGACAGGGTCAGAGGCAGGGCAGTCTTGCAACGACAAAGGACACGGCGTGGCGGTTCCTGCCTCTTGAGCCGGCCAAAGCAGCCCATCAACCACATTTAACCCTTAAAGACAGATAAGGCTTGAAATAGACATAGGTTCCAATCGGGGGCACAAAGTGCAGCACAGCAGCAGGGGTCTTTTTTGGACTCAATGCCAAAGAAGCCAAAGGCGAGAGCCACGAACCATGCTAGCGCAGCTTCTGTCTGCAGTTTTCGGCCCATTTAAACCCAGTGTTTTGCTCCCTTTGAGCTCTATGTGTTCTGCTACCATAATACAAAGTTGACCTTGCTCAGAGACCTGGGAATACCCCCCAGATGCAGGGCAATATTGTGTTATTTCAATAGCACATATAATAAAATTGGTACGATACAGAGAAGATTAGCATGGCCCCTGCGCAAGGATGACACGCAAATTCGTGAAGCGTTCCTCATTGCCAATTTGTAATGATTTTTCCAACATAAATCCCGATTCCTATCAAGCAGAGGTGGAAGAAGTACTCAGAACTTCCAGTGAAGTAAAAGTGAGGTTGCTTCTTTTGTTTTATACAGTATTTTGTCCAATCGGGGCCACAAACTGCAGCACAGCAGCAGGGGTCTTTATTGGACTCAATGCCTATAGTCACCCAATAGCTTTACTCTCTAATTGTGTGCTAGTACAGATTCCAAACAACATTGAAGCTATGTTGCATTTGTGGAGAATGGGAACCTAGTTTTCCTCTTGGCTTACAAAGATTCTACAACTCATCTGCCCACATTCACAAGACATCGTAACTACCACTACGCTGGCGAGGTCAACAAGGTGGATTTTTCAACAGATATGCTACATCCTCTAAGTCATTTAAGAAGGGATACAGTCCACCGGTCATCCCTTACAGTGATTTGATGTCGAGCATCTCACTGAGTTCTCAAATCAATGGGAGTCAGCAAGGATAACATCCCTTTACTTGTACACTCCAAAGACCTGTGTGTTTGCTGTAGCAGAGTCCAAGTGGTGTAGGCATTATACTTTATTTTCAGACAACAAAGAACTGTCTATTGCATTGGCCGGGAATCTGACCCGGGTCTCCCACGTGGCAGGTGAGAATTCTACCACTGAACCACCAATGCTGAATTATAAAGCCAAGCCACCGTACGGCAGTTGAGGCGAAAAGTTCAGCCAACAAAGACTGTTTTTCAAGCAACCACGCTTCTATATTTCATTATAAGATCTATATCCATAAAGACATTCTAGTGTTCCTCCCTTAAATGGATTTGATGTTTAGCATCAAACTAGTGTTTTCTAATGCCGCGGAGTCAGCACGTATAACATGCCACACAACTCAAGCGTATTACTAAAGAGATAGGTTCCAATCGGGGGCACAGAGTACAGCACAGCAGCAGGGGTCTTTTTTTAACTCAAAGCCAAAGAAGCCACAGGTGAGAGCCTGTGGCTTGCTAGCGCAGCTGGGGGAAAGGGTGTCGCCTGGGATGTGGAAAAGCCAAGTGAGGGTCACCGCGAGGGCTTGGACTGGGACAACTATGGTGGTGTCTGTTCTCGAGGACGGCCTCCACAATTACTCTGGTTTCTCTTCAAAGCGTATAAGTCTTTCGCCTTTTACTAAAGACTTCCGTGGAGAGGAACACCTACGAGTTCAACCTATTTTTGGTAGGCTTGGCCTTTTGGCTGAGCGTTCTGAGTTTGTGAAAGACAAGAGCAGTCATTAGCACCTGGGTGATCCAAGCTACCCAGCGTCTCTGTTACGCCAGGTCAAAAGAGCCGCACCAAGACCTGCGGCGACTGCGCAACGAGTCCGTCTCCCGCAGCAAACGTTAAGGGTCATCGCTTCTCGGCCTTTTGGCTAAGATCAAGTGTAGTATCTGTTCTTATCAGTTTAATATCTGATACGTCCCCTATACGGGGACTATATATTAAATGGATTTTTAGCACTGGGAGCTGAAAGAGGGGCTTGCCCGGTTCACTCCACGCATCGACCCGGTATTGCAGCGCCTCCGGGAACGGTGCACACATCTCCTGCCTTGTGGAAAAACAAACAAAGACGCATCTCGAAACCAAAACAGATGGTTACAATTGAGGGCAGAAACTGCAGCACATCAGCAGCGGATCTTTTTTGGACTCAATGCCAAAGAAGCTAAAGGTGACAAATTGAACTTGCCTTGGCTCTGGAGCGTGGCACGCAGAGTGAGGCTCACTGCAAGGGACAGAGATATTTCGAGCCCAGAGGAAGGACACACTCTGGGGATGACATTGGCACCAGAAAGTCTTTCCTGGAGCAAAGAAGCCGCCATACATGCAATCTGTAGCCAGGTTGTCTTTGACCTTTTCTTCAACACTATAATCAGGGGAGAGCGCAAACGCAGTGCCCCACTACCACAAATTATGCAGTCGAGATTCCCACATTTGGGGAATTCGCACTCGCCCTGGGTGAACCACCTTGGTGATCATGGTATCTCCCCTGCCAGGTAAGTATGAGTTGGACGGGTCAGAGGCAGGGCAGTCTTGCAACGACAAAGGACACGGCGTGGCGGTTCCTGCCTCTGAGCCGGCCAAAGCAGCCCATCAACCACATTTAACACTTAAAGACAGATAAGGCTTGAAATAGACATAGGTTCCAATCGGGGGCACAGAGTGCAGCACAGCAGCAGTGATCTTTTTTTAACTCAAAGCCAAAGAAGCCACAGGTGAGAGCCTGTGGCTTGCTAGCGCAGCTGGGGGAAAGGGTGTCGCCTGGGATGTGGAAAAGCCAAGTGAGGGTCACCGCGAGGGCTTGTACTGGGACAACTATGGTGGTGTCTGTTCTCGAGGACGGCCTCCACAATTACTCTGGTTTCTCTTCAAAGCGTATAAGTCTTTCGCCTTTTACTAAAGACTTCCGTGGAGAGCAACACCTACGAGTTCAACCTATTTTTGGTAGGCTTGGCCTTTTGGCTGAGCGTTCTGAGTTTGTGAAAGACAAGAGCAGTCATTAGCACCTGGGCGATCCAAGCTACCCAGCATCTCTGTTACGCCAGGTCAAAAGACAAAGGACCTGCGGCGACTGCGCAACGAGTCCGTCTCCCGCAGCAAACGTTAAGGGTCATCGCTTCTCGGCCTTTTGGCTAAGATCAAGTGTAGTATCTGTTCTTATCAGTTTAATATCTGATACGTCCCCTATACGGGGACTATATATTAACCTCTTAAGCCCGAGGGTCCCCCCAGGGGACCCCTCCCACCGTTTTTTTATGAGACTATGTCTCAGGGCTTCTTAACATTTATGAAACTATTAATGTTCCATACCCTTTTAACGCTAAGAAACTCAGCTAACTGACAATGTGAACCATTTTTAGCTAAAAGAAACACAAGAGTAATACCAAGCCTTTGAATTAGCATGGAGCGAAAAAATGCTAAGTAATGCTAACGGAATTTGCACAGCACTCACGGTAGAAATGCCCTTATTACTTATCGTAACTGCACAAACAAGATATACGATTTATAGCCGACACTCCACAGATTCCACACATGTAATATCATCACTGTAGGACCCCGAATTGCGGAGCTATCAGCCAGAAAAGAGAAAGTAAACAACATCCGGTTTCAAAAATATTACAATAATTTCGTCTTACCTTTTTTGATTTGTGATCAAAAGTTGTGTTCACCGGAATAAAAACGCCGCTCAAGGTTAATCCAATGTCTTTGTGTCACGTAGAAATTTTGACTGATAATCCTTCATCATATTTATGGCAATATACTGGGTATAAAGTTTCGCCGTCCAGGCGTGCACTTTTAGATATGCTTTGTCCGTTTCTCTATTACGTCCGCTATGGTAATGTTTACGTTGATTTGGGAACTGCCCATCGATTCTATTGGTTCTGATGGTTAAGAAAAAGGTGTAAATCACACGAATCGACCAATGGGTTCCAGAGATATGGTCCTGCGTAAAGTATAAAGAATGCCAGCCAGTTTACGTACATTACGCAGCTGACTTCATTTATTGTTTACTACCTAACAACAGGCATTACAACAGGACACAGAGCGCACGGAGGACAGAGCGGACAGCAGATAACGGAATTGCAGTTTTATTGCTTATAGATTATCAGAACATTTCAAAGGGGACACAGCCACATTGGATATTAACCTATGGATTAACTACATCATCGTTTTTATCGTTTTAATGCCATTGAAGACCAGTTTAGACCAGGCAAAGACGAAGGTAAGCCATTAGCCTAGCGCATGCTAGTACCTAACTCCACTTGTTTTGATGTACGTTTTTGTTGATAACGTCGCAAGTTTGTATCTTTCAGTGTTGAGGTGGGCACCGTTAGATTCTGTGTCTTTACGATCAAAAACGATGTGTTGGATGTGCAGCTAGGATAAGTAATAAGGGAGCTAGGATAAGTAATAAGGGAGCTAGGAGTGATTTTCGGTGCAGTAATAGGTTAGCATTTTTCGCTCGGGGCTAATACAGATGCTCACTGTTAGCATTGTGTTTTTTTTGAAAAAATAAACTAAAAAGATCAGTTAAATGAGTTTTTCCCCGTTATATGGATATAAAATATTCATAGTTTATTAAATAGTAAGGTTCCTTAGACGTTGTTTCCTGCAAATGACGCGATTTCGGTCCGTGGGGCCTATAAGTGCTATATAAATAAACTTGCCTTGCCTAAGAGGATAACAGAGTATGTTCTTATATTTTATTTTTATTTTTTATTTTTTTCACAACAGTTGTATTTGGATGGAATGAATACCTATAGTGAAAATTCAAAGTAATAAAATGATTTTTACAGTGAAAAAGTTCAAATGGAACTGATGGTTCCCAAATTACCCAGAGGTGAGTCCGCCTGGACTTTATTTTTCTAAACCTCTCTAAAAAGGTCAAATTTAACTTGTTTTGCATCAATCTTGATACAGGGTACTTATTATATGTTATAGTTTGGATTCCTAAAGCTTTTAGTCTACTAACCCATCATTCAAGGGTGGTTTTTACTATAAGTAATGGGTATTTTTTAGGCGGACATTAGAATTTACATGTTTTTACTATGTTCCATCTGAATTTATTTTAAAATAAAAACATCTATATTGATTCTGAGACTTCTACATCCAACTCACAGATGTAACCTTGCTTTGAGAGAAAAGATGATTAATTTACCCCTTTTAGAAGTGAAGATATAGTCTTTGTTGTGTTAGTGGCATTTTCGAGCCTGAAACCTGAAAAACAGGCTCAGGGCTTAAGAGGTTAAATGGATTTTTAGCACTGGGAGCTGAAAGAGGGGCTTGCCCTGTTCACTCCACGCATCGACCCGGTATTGCAGCGCCTCCGGGAACGGTGCACACATCTCCTGCCTTGTGGAAAAACAAACAAAGACGCATCTCGAAACCAAAACAGATGGTTACAATTGAGGGCAGAAACTGCAGCAAAAGACAAAGGACCTGCGGCGACTGCGCAACGAGTCCGTCTCCCGCAGCAAACGTTAAGGGTCATCGCTTCTCGGCCTTTTGGCTAAGATCAAGTGTAGTATCTGTTCTTATCAGTTTAATATCTGATACGTCCCCTATACGGGGACTATATATTAAATGGATTTTTAGCACTGGGAGCTGAAAGAGGGGCTTGCCCGGTTCACTCCACGCATCGACCCGGTATTGCAGCGCCTCCGGGAGCGGTGCACCCATCTCCTGCCTTGTGGAAAAACAAACAAAGACGCATCTCGAAACCAAAACAGATGGTTACAATTGAGGGCAGAAACTGCAGCACATGAGCAGCGGATCTTTTTTGGACTCAATGCCAAAGAAGCTAAAGGTGACAAATTGAACTTGCCTTGGCTCTGGAGCGTGGCACGCAGAGTGAGGCTCACTGCAAGGGACAGAGATATTTCGAGCCCAAAGGAAGGACACACTCTGGGGATGACATTGGCACCAGAAAGTCTTTCCTGGAGCAAAGAAGACGCCATACATGCAAGCTGTAGTCAGGTTGTCTTTGACCTTTTCTTCAACACTATAATCAGGGGAGAGCGCGAACGCAGTCCCCCACTACCACAAATTATGCAGTCGAGATTCCCACATTTGGGGAATTCGCAGCGGTCAGCATAGCCAGGGTGCAATGGCCGAGCCTCGCCCTGGGTGAACCACCTTGGTGATCATGGTATCTCCCCAGCCAGGTAAGTATGAGTTGGACGGGTCAGAGGCAGGGCAGTCTTGCAACGACAAAGGACACGGCGTGGCGGTTCCTGCCTCTGAGCCGGCCAAAGCAGCCCATCAACCACATTTAACCCTTAAAGACAGATAAGGCTTGAAATAGACATAGGTTCCAATCGGGGGCACAAAGTGCAGCACAGCAGCAGGGGTCTTTTTTGGACTCAATGCCAAAGAAGCCAAAGGCGAGAGCCACGAACCATGCTAGCGCAGCTTCTGTCTGCAGTTTTCGGCCCATTTAAACCCAGTGTTTTGCTCCCTTTGAGCTCTATGTGTTCTGCTACCATAATACAAAGTTGACCTTGCTCAGAGACCTGGGAATACCCCCCAGATGCAGGTCAATATTGTGTTATTTCGATAGCACATATAATAAAATTGGTACGATACAGAGAAGATTAGCATGGCCCCTGAGCAAAGGCCCCTGTCCATTCTTCTCTGTGAAAGGAGGGGGGCAATGAGAGGAAAGTGGGCCCGGCTCCGTGCAGAGCGGAAGGTCCGTGGTTCGATCCCCAGCCGTGGCAGAGATGAGGAAGAGCTCAGCCAGCACTGCCTGACACATATGACTCTAAAACAGGGGGTTTTGGTAAATGATGATGATAAACTACAAAGAGTATCTGTAAAGTGCATAACATCTGAATCAATAAAACTGATTTGATTAAAGAAAGGTTTGTTCTACACAGCTGTATTATGATGCATGTTATATGTTATATATATTCAGTCAAATATCAGACGTTGTGTAATGAATTCTAAATAAAGATCCACACAAAGTTCAGTTCAGAGTTTTATTTTAAAATAGATTTAAATAAATAAAGATAAAAGACAATTAAAGAAAAAAGAGCCATCATTCCCCCCCCGCTGGGTCCCTTTTGAGTCTCTTCATCTCCTCGCGCCATTCCTCCACAGTTTTCCCGCCGGCAGCCGCGCAGTGAGACACACCTGCAATGCGAGTGTGGCCAGTGTCGATCCTCTTGGCCTGGCCACACTTGCTGCAGGTGTACTGACCTGTCTGCTGACGGGCGACGGCCCACCCCTTGCAGCATCAGCCTCTGCCGCCTTCCTCTTCCTGTAGGCCGTTGTCCTCGGCACACGGAGAGGAGGAGGCTGAGCAGCAGGGGCAGCCATGAGAGGGACAGCCGGGAGCAGTGATGGAAGAGGAGGAGGAGGGGCAGCCATGAGAGGGACAGCCGGGAGCAATGATCGAAGAGGAGGAGGAGGAGGAGGAGGAGGAGGAGGAGGAGGAGGAGGGGCAGCCATGAGAGGGACAGGGAGCAGTGTCCGAAGAGGAGGAGGGGGAGGAGGAGGGATGTGGCCAGATGAGGCAGGCAGACCCACCCCTGAAGGTCCCGGCACCTCCGGGATGTTGTAATGGAAGGGCTGTCCTTGTCCCACCTGTACAAAGGACAGCCCTTTCGCTGGTGGGAGAGGCTGGAAAGCCACAGCTGCTGCAGGGACGCCGCCAGTTCCCTGCAGCAGCACAGACACCCCCCTGTCTTTCTGGCACCGAGAGAACCTGTAAGACAAACCCGAGAAGACAGCTGAGTCATGGAGAGGACAGTGAGGGTTAATGCGCAGCAAATATTTGGTACAGGAAACAGGAATATTTGAAGCGAGTCTTACCGTTGGAGACTCTCCTTCCCAGGACAGAAGGTGTTCATCCCCTTCGCTGTCTTGGACCGCGAAGGAACGCCTGGGACCGCTTGGCTTCAATGAGACGGCGGGCATCTCCGGGGTCCACCTCGAAGATGCACAGAGACAGCCGCCTCATGAAGGCGGGGTACAGCTCGGCTCTCTGTGGTGACACCTGCTGCGAAACGTCGCATCAGGTGCCAGATGTCCAGTCTCACCACAAGCTGTCCCCACTCCTGTGATAAGGAAACAAAAGTCTGTCTGATTATTGGAGTACAATTTTTCTCAAATACTGTTTATATGATGTTGTAATTATCACCTAGTGTGTCTTTGGTCAATAGTCATTTTGTGTAAGATCAATAATATTGCTATAATTCTACTATGATTATCAGTACTAGTGTTGACAGGCCAGACCTGAAACAAGGCAGCTGTCTTTGACACGCCGTCTCTGTTGCAGCAGTCCCGATCCACGTAGATCAGCTGGGGGGGTGGTACCTCGGCGAGTCGGTGCCGCCTCATCAGTCCGGCCGCCATACTGGACAGGCCCTCGGCGCCCTCGGAGCAGGTGAGGACGCTGATGAGGACCTTAACCAGCTGACGGCTGGAGAGAGAGAGAGAGAGAGAGAGAGAGAGAGAGAGAGATTTAAAATGTGAGTGCATAAACACACGGCGGCTGTAAGAAAAAAATGAAATTGTGACACCGAAACTGCCACATGATCACGCTGCACAAGGTCCGGAGCTGCTCGCACACGCCGAGGTACTGGATCGCTCTCCGCATCCAGGTGTCTGAGTGCTGCTCCCGCAGGGTGTTGCACAGCTGAGTGGCACTGTTGCCCAGAGTGCGGGACTTCAGCTGGGTAACCACCCTATGGTCACAGGACAGCCTGCAGAAACACATAACCAGCATTATATATATATTCATTCATAAATACGGTATGTTGTCAATTCCTCTCACTTGTACATAAGTACTGCTGGGAACTGGCAGCTGTAGGTGGGGGCCAGCTGCCTGATGATGCCCTGTGACAACCGGCCGACCTTCTTCTTGCATCGACAGTGGCCATGGGTTATTTTACTGTGTACTTTTTCAGTTATTGTTATCTGTCAAACTCCTGTGGCAGAAAATCATTTTATCTCTCATCAAATATAGCAGAAAACATGCAGTTTGACGGATGATTAAAACTGTAATCAGAGCCCTCTCATCTGAGCTACACACACACACAGGAGCGGGACATCCTCCTCAACCTGTCCGCAATAAATGCCTCAGAGGACGGATACCTGAACCGTAGCGTCCAGCTAGCTTAGCCGTTAGCTTAGCGATAAATACACACAGCATTGTATTCTCCTCCCCCAGTCGGCCCTAAAAGCTTCAGAGGGCGGATACCGGAGCTCCGTAGCGTCCCGCTAATGTGAAACACACAGCGTTAGCGGGACATTGTCCTCCCCATGTCGGCTCTAAAAGCTTCAGAGGGCGGATAGCTGGGCTCCGTAGCGTCCCGCTAGCCGCTAGCCGCTAGCTAAAGGTAAAACACCATAGGTAAACACACACAGCAGTTCATCAGCGGTTCACAAAGTACCGTACAAACACCACGGTTAACTCAGTATGACTAATGTCGGAGATAGAAGTGCGTTTGTAACAGTTTTTACACACGTATTTGCTAATAATTAATGCACATTTTACTCACAGTGTCGCTTGCTTGAAGTCACTCAGTCGAATGCCCGGTCGAAACAATGGCGGACGGAGGAGAGAATTTGGAAAGAAATCCGCCTCACTGATTGGACGCCAAAAGTTTGATTCTCTGACTTGGACCCTGATCCGGCCTCCCATTGGCGAACGATGGAAACCACCCTGGACAGCCATTGGTCAGAATTTTGGAGAACAACGCCTCTCCGGTAGCGCAAGGATGACACGCAAATTTGTGAAGCGTTCCTCATTGCCAATTTGTAATGATTTTTCCAACATAAATCCCGATTCCTATCAAGCAGAGGTGGAAGAAGTACTCAGAACTTCCAGTTAAGTAAAAGTGAGGTTGCTTCTCTTGTTTTATACAGTATTTTGTCCAATCGGGGCCACAAACTGCAGCACAGCAGCAGGGGTCTTTATTGGACTCAATGCCTATAGTCACCCAATAGCTTTACTCTCTAATTGTGTGCTAGTACAGATTCCAAACAACATTGAAGCTATGTTGCATTTGCGGAGAATGGGAACCTAGTTTTCCTCTTGGCTTACAAAGATTCTACAACTCATCTGCCCACATTCACAAGACATCGTAACTACCACTACGCTGGCGAGGTCAACAGCACGGTCAACAAGGTGGATTTTTCAATAGATATGCTACATCCTCTAAGTCATTTAAGAAGGGATACAGTCCACCGGTCATCCCTTACAGTGATTTGATGTCGAGCATCTCACTGAGTTCTCAAATCAATGGGAGTCGGCAAGGATAACATCCCTTTACTTGTACACTCCAAAGACCTGTGTGTTTGCTGTAGCAGAGTCCAAGTGGTGTAGGCATTATACTTTATTTTCAGACAACAAAGAACTGTCTATTGCATTGGCCGGGAATCGGACCCGGGTCTCCCACGTGGCAGGTGAGAATTCTACCACTGAACCACCAATGCTGAATTATAAAGCCAAGCCACCATTCGGCAGTTGAGGCGAAAAGTTCAGCCAACAAAGACTGTTTTTAAAGCAACCACGCTTCTATATTTCATTATAAGATCTGGAAGTGAGGGTCTAAGGAGAGAGGGTTTAAGGACAGCGGGTCTAAGGACAGAGGGTCTAAGGATAGAGGGTCAAAGGACAGAGGGTCTAAGGACAGAGGGTGTCGTTTTTCTCATACTGATACTCTGAACAATCTGTGCTGTTGTATTTTCTGTAAAGTGTCTCTACTGTAGGCTATTTTTATTATATGTTCAGCACTTTGGCTCCACCAAACATCCTTTATAAATGTGCTATATAAATAAAACTTGATTTGATTTGAACGGAATGTTTTAGAATGACACGGAACAACGGAATGTTTTAGAATGACACGGAACAACGGAATGTTTCAGAATGACACGGAACCACGGAACAACGGAAGGTTTTAGAATGGCACGGAACAACGGAATGTTTTAGAATGACATGGAACAACGGAATGTTTTAGAATGACACGGAACCACGGAACAACAGAATGTTTTAGAATGACATGGAACCACGGAACAACGGAATGTTTTAGAATGACATGGAACAACGGAATGTTTTAGAATGACACGGAACCACGGAACGTTTTAGAATGACACGGAACAACAGAATGTTTTAGAATGACACAGAACCACGGAACAACGGAATGTTTTAGAATGACACGGAACCACGGAATGTTTTAGAATGACACGGAACCACGGGACAACGGAAGGTTTTAGAATGACACGGAACCACGGAACAACGGAATGTTTCAGAATGACACGGAACCACGGAACAACGGAAGGTTTTAGAATGGCACGGAACAACGGAATGTTTTAGAATGACACGGAATAACGGAATGTTTTAGAATGACACGGAACCACGGAACAACAGAATGTTTTAGAATGACATGGTACCACGGAATGTTTTAGAATGACACGGAACAACGGAATGTTTTAGAATGACACGGAACCACGGAACGTTTTAGAATGACACGGAACAACAGAATGTTTTAGAATGACACGGAACAACGGAATGTTTTAGAATGACACGGAACCACGGAACAACGGAATGTTTTAGAATGGCACGGACCAACGGAATGTTTTAGAATGACACGGAACCACGGAACAAAGGAATGTTTTAGAATGACACGGAACAACGAATGTTTTAGAATGACACGGAACAACGGAATGTTTTAGAATCACACGGAACAACGGAATGTTTTAGAATGACACGGAACGTTTTAGAATGACACGGAACAACGGTATGTTTTAGAATGACACGGAACAACGGAATGTTTTAGAATGGCACGGAACAACGGAAGGTTTTAGAATGCCACGGAACAACGGAATGTTTTAGAATGACATGGAACAACAGAACAACGGAATGTTTTAGAATGACACGGAACAACGGAAGGTTTTAGAATGGCACGGAACAACGGAATGTTTTAGAATGACACGGAACCACGGAACAACAGAATGTTTTAGAATGACACGGAACCACGGAACAACGGAATGTTTTAGAATGACACGGAACAACGGAATGTTTTAGAATGGCACGGAATGTTTTAGAATGACACGGAACAACGGAATGTTTTAGAATGACACGGAACAACGGAAGGTTTTAGAATGGCACGTAATGTTTTATATTGACACGGAACAACGGAACAATCTTCTTATTACAGACACATGCATTTCCTAACATTCGGTCTATATGCTGTAAAATGTATTATCTCTTGGATTTACACACGGCATCTATTGCACGTCTGTCCGTCCTGGGAGAGGGATCCCTCCTCTGTTGCTCTCCCTGAGGTTTCTCCCATGTTCCCTTTAAACTGTGGGTTTTCTCTGGAAGTGTTTCCTTGTACGGTGTGAGGGTCTAAGGACAGAGGGTCTAAGGAGAGAGGGTTTAAGGATAGCGGGTCTAAGGACAGAGGGTCTAAGGATAGAGGGTCAAAGGACAGAGGGTCTAAGGACAGAGAGTGTCGTTTTTCTCATACTGATACTCTGAACAATCTGTGCTGTTGTATTTTCTGTAAAGTGTCTCTACTGTAGGCTATTTTTATTATATGTTCAGCACTTTGGCTCCACCAAACATCCTTTATAAATGTGCTATATAAATAAAACTTGATTTGATTTGAACGGAATGTTTTAGAATGACACGGAACAACGGAATGTTTTAGAATGACACGGAACAACGGAATGTTTTAGAATGACACGGAACAACGGAATGTTTCAGAATGACACGGAACCACGGAACAACGGAAGGTTTTAGAATGGCACGGAACAACGGAATGTTTTAGAATGACACGGAACAACGGAATGTTTTAGAATGACACGGAACCACGGAACAACAGAATGTTTTAGAATGACATGGAACCACGGAACAACGGAATGTTTTAGAATGACACGGAACAACGGAATGTTTTAGAATGACACGGAACAACGGAATGTTTTAGAATGACACGGAACCACGGAACGTTTTAGAATGACACGGAACAACGGAATGTTTTAGAATGACACAGAACCACGGAACAACAGAATGTTTTAGAATGACACGGAACCACGGAACAACGGAATGTTTTAGAATGACACGGAACCACGGAAAAACGGAAGGTTTTAGAATGACACAGAACCACGGAACAACGGAATGTTTCAGAATGACACGGAACAACGGAAGGTTTTAGAATGGCACGGAACAACGGAATGTTTTAGAATGACACGGAACAACGGAATGTTTTAGAATGACACAGAACCACGGAACAACAGAATGTTTTAGAATGACATGGAACCACGGAATGTTTTAGAATGACACAGAACAACGGAATGTTTTAGAATGACACGGAACGTTTTAGAATGACATGGAACAACGGTATGTTTTAGAATGACACGGAACAACGGAATGTTTTAGAATGGCACGGAACAACGGAAGGTTTTAGAATGCCACGGAACAACGGAATGTTTTAGAATGACATGGAACAACAGAACAACGGAATGTTTTAGAATGACACGGAACAACGGAAGGTTTTAGAATGGCACGGAACAACGGAATGTTTTAGAATGACACGGAACCACGGAACAACAGAATGTTTTAGAATGACACGGAACCACGGAACAACGGAATGTTTTAGAATGACACGGAACCACGGAACAACGGAATGTTTTAGAATGACACGGAACATCGGAATGTTTTAGAATGACACGTAATGTTTTATAATGACACGGAACAACGGAACAATCTTCTTATTACAGACACATGCATTTCCTAACATTCGGTCTATATGCTGTAAAATGTATTATCTCTTGGATTTACACACGGCATCTATTGCACGTCTGTCCGTCCTGGGAGAGGGATCCCTCCTCTGTTGCTCTCCCTGAGGTTTCTCCCATGTTCCCTTTAAACTGTGGGTTTTCTCTGGAAGTGTTTCCTGGTACGGTGTGAGGGTCTAAGGACAGAGGGTCTAAGGAGAGAGGGTTTAAGGACAGCGGGTTTAAGGACAGAGGGTCTAAGGATAGAGGGTCAAAGGACAGAGGGTCTATGGACAGAGGGTGTCGTTTTTCTCATACTGATACTCTGAACAATCTGTGCTGTTGTATTTTCTGTAAAGTGTCTCTACTGTAGGCTATTTTTATTATATGTTCAGCACTTTGGCTCCACCAAACATCCTTTATAAATGTGCTATATAAATAAAACTTGATTTGATTTGAACGGAATGTTTTAGAATGACACGGAACAACGGAATGTTTTAGAATGACACGGA
This sequence comes from Pogonophryne albipinna, assembly GCA_028583405.1. NCBI lineage: Eukaryota > Metazoa > Chordata > Actinopteri > Perciformes > Artedidraconidae > Pogonophryne > Pogonophryne albipinna. The sequence continues at coordinate 496,899 of JAPTMU010000029.1, forward strand.
ACCACGGAACAACGGAAGGTTTTAGAATGGCACGGAACAACGGAATGTTTTAGAATGACACGGAACAACGGAATGTTTTAGAATGACACGGAACCACGGAACAACAGAATGTTTTAGAATGACATGGAACCACGGAACAACAGAATGTTTTAGAATGACACGGAACAACGGAATGTTTTAGAATGACACGGAACCACGGAACGTTTTAGAATGACACGGAACAACAGAATGTTTTAGAATGACACAGAACCACGGAACAACGGAATGTTTTAGAATGACACGGAACAACGGAATGTTTTAGAATGACACGGAACCACGGAATGTTTTAGAATGACACGGAACCACGGAACAACGGAAGGTTTTAGAATGACACGGAACCACGGAACAACGGAATGTTTCAGAATGACACGGAACCACGGAACAACGGAAGGTTTTAGAATGGCACGGAACAACGGAATGTTTTAGAATGACACGGAACAACGGAATGTTTTAGAATGACACGGAACCACGGAACAACAGAATGTTTTAGAATGACATGGAACCACGGAATGTTTTAGAATGACACGGAACAACGGAATGTTTTAGAATGACACGGAACAACGGAATGTTTTAGAATGACACGGAACCACGGAACGTTTTAGAATGACACGGAACAACAGAATGTTTTAGAATGACACGGAACAACGGAATGTTTTAGAATGACACGGAACCACGGAACAACGGAATGTTTTAGAATGGCACGGAACAACGGAATGTTTTAGAATGACACGGAACCACGGAACAAAGGAATGTTTTAGAATGACACGGAACAACGAATGTTTTAGAATGACACGGAACAACGGAATGTTTTAGAATCACACGGAACAACGGAATGTTTTAGAATGACACAGAACGTTTTAGAATGACACGGAACAACGGTATGTTTTAGAATGACACGGAACAACGGAATGTTTTAGAATGGCACGGAACAACGGAAGGTTTTAGAATGCCACGGAACAACGGAATGTTTTAGAATGACATGGAACAACAGAACAACGGAATGTTTTAGAATGACACGGAACAACGTAAGGTTTTAGAATGGCACGGAACAACGGAATGTTTTAGAATGACACGGAACCACGGAACAACAGAATGTTTTAGAATGACACGGAACCACGGAACAACGGAATGTTTTAGAATGACACGGAACAACGGAATGTTTTAGAATGGCACGGAATGTTTTAGAATGACACGGAACAACGGAATGTTTTATAATGACACGGAACAACGGAAGGTTTTAGAATGGCACGTAATGTTTTATAATGACACGGAACAACGGAACAATCTTCTTATTACAGACACATGCATTTCCTAACATTCGGTCTATATGCTGTAAAATGTATTATCTCTTGGATTTACACACGGCATCTATTGCACGTCTGTCCGTCCTGGGAGAGGGATCCCTCCTCTGTTGCTCTCCCTGAGGTTTCTCCCATGTTCCCTTTAAACTGTGGGTTTTCTCTGGAAGTGTTTCCTTGTACGGTGTGAGGGTCTAAGGACAGAGGGTCTAAGGAGAGAGGGTTTAAGGACAGCGGGTCTAAGGACAGAGGGTCTAAGGATAGAGGGTCAAAGGACAGAGGGTCTAAGGACAGAGAGTGTCGTTTTTCTCATACTGATACTCTGAACAATCTGTGCTGTTGTATTTTCTGTAAAGTGTCTCTACTGTAGGCTATTTTTATTATATGTTCAGCACTTTGGCTCCACCAAACATCCTTTATAAATGTGCTATATAAATAAAACTTGATTTGATTTGAACGGAATATTTTAGAATGACACGGAACAACGGAATGTTTTAGAATGACACGGAACAACGGAATGTTTTAGAATGACACGGAACCACGGAACAACAGAATGTTTTAGAATGACATGGAACCACGGAACAACGGAATGTTTTAGAATGACACGGAACAACGGAATGTTTTAGAATGACACGGAACAACGGAATGTTTTAGAATGACACGGAACCACGGAACGTTTTAGAATGACACGGAACAACGGAATGTTTTAGAATGACACAGAACCACGGAACAACAGAATGTTTTAGAATGACACGGAACCACGGAAAAACGGAAGGTTTTAGAATGACACAGAACCACGGAACAACAGAATGTTTTAGAATGACACGGAACCACGGAAAGACGGAAGGTTTTAGAATGGCACGGAACAACGGAATGTTTTAGAATGACACGGAACAACTGAATGATTTAGAATGACACGGAACCACGGAACAACAGAATGTTTTAGAATGACATGGAACCACGGAATGTTTTAGAATGACACGGAACAACGGAATGTTTTAGAATGACACGGAACAACGGAATGTTTTAGAATGACACGGAACCACGGAACGTTTTAGAATGACACGGAACAACAGAATGTTTTAGAATGACACGGAACAACGGAATGTTTTAGAATGACACGGAACCACGGAACAACGGAATGTTTTAGAATGGCACGGAACAACGGAATGTTTTAGAATGACACGGAACCACGGAACAAAGGAATGTTTTAGAATGACACGGAACAACGAATGTTTTAGAATGACACGGAACAACGGAATGTTTTAGAATCACACGGAACAACGGAATGTTTTAGAATGACACAGAACGTTTTAGAATGACACGGAACAACGGTATGTTTTAGAATGACACGGAACAACGGAATGTTTTAGAATGGCACGGAACAACGGAAGGTTTTAGAATGCCACGGAACAACGGAATGTTTTAGAATGACATGGAACAACAGAACAACGGAATGTTTTAGAATGACACGGAACAACGTAAGGTTTTAGAATGGCACGGAACAACGGAATGTTTTAGAATGACACGGAACCACGGAACAACAGAATGTTTTAGAATGACACGGAACCACGGAACAACGGAATGTTTTAGAATGACACGGAACAACGGAATGTTTTAGAATGGCACGGAATGTTTTAGAATGACACGGAACAACGGAATGTTTTATAATGACACGGAACAACGGAAGGTTTTAGAATGGCACGTAATGTTTTATAATGACACGGAACAACGGAACAATCTTCTTATTACAGACACATGCATTTCCTAACATTCGGTCTATATGCTGTAAAATGTATTATCTCTTGGATTTACACACGGCATCTATTGCACGTCTGTCCGTCCTGGGAGAGGGATCCCTCCTCTGTTGCTCTCCCTGAGGTTTCTCCCATGTTCCCTTTAAACTGTGGGTTTTCTCTGGAAGTGTTTCCTTGTACGGTGTGAGGGTCTAAGGACAGAGGGTCTAAGGAGAGAGGGTTTAAGGACAGCGGGTCTAAGGACAGAGGGTCTAAGGATAGAGGGTCAAAGGACAGAGGGTCTAAGGACAGAGAGTGTCGTTTTTCTCATACTGATACTCTGAACAATCTGTGCTGTTGTATTTTCTGTAAAGTGTCTCTACTGTAGGCTATTTTTATTATATGTTCAGCACTTTGGCTCCACCAAACATCCTTTATAAATGTGCTATATAAATAAAACTTGATTTGATTTGAACGGAATATTTTAGAATGACACGGAACAACGGAATGTTTTAGAATGACACGGAACAACGGAATGTTTTAGAATGACACGGAACCACGGAACAACAGAATGTTTTAGAATGACATGGAACCACGGAACAACGGAATGTTTTAGAATGACACGGAACAACGGAATGTTTTAGAATGACACGGAACAACGGAATGTTTTAGAATGACACGGAACCACGGAACGTTTTAGAATGACACGGAACAACGGAATGTTTTAGAATGACACAGAACCACGGAACAACAGAATGTTTTAGAATGACACGGAACCACGGAAAAACGGAAGGTTTTAGAATGACACAGAACCACGGAACAACAGAATGTTTTAGAATGACACGGAACCACGGAAAGACGGAAGGTTTTAGAATGGCACGGAACAACGGAATGTTTTAGAATGACACGGAACAACGGAATGATTTAGAATGACACGGAACCACGGAACAACAGAATGTTTTAGAATGACATGGAACCACGGAATGTTTTAGAATGACACGGAACAACGGAATGTTTTAGAATGACACGGAACGTTTTAGAATGACATGGAACAACGGTATGTTTTAGAATGACACGGAACAACGGAATGTTTTAGAATGGCACGGAACAACGGAAGGTTTTAGAATGCCACGGAACAACGGAATGTTTTAGAATGACATGGAACAACAGAACAACGGAATGTTTTAGAATGACACGGAACAACGGAAGGTTTTAGAATGGCACGGAACAACAGAATGTTTTAGAATGACACGGAACCACGGAACAACAGAATGTTTTAGAATGACACGGAACCACGGAACAATGGAATGTTTTAGAATGACACGGAAAAACGGAATGTTTTAGAATGGCACGTAATGTTTTATAATGACACGGAACAACGGAACAATCTTCTTATTACAGACACATGCATTTCCTAACATTCGGTCTATATGCTGTAAAATGTATTATCTCTTGGATTTACACACGGCATCTATTGCACGTCTGTCCGTCCTGGGAGAGGGATCCCTCCTCTGTTGCTCTCCCTGAGGTTTCTCCCATGTTCCCTTTAAACTGTGGGTTTTCTCTGGAAGTGTTTCCTTGTACGGTGTGAGGGTCTAAGGACAGAGGGTCTAAGGAGAGAGGGTTTAAGGACAGCGGGTCTAAGGACAGAGGGTCTAAGGATAGAGGGTCAAAGGACAGAGGGTCTAAGGACAGAGGGTGTCGTTTTTCTCATACTGATACTCTGAACAATCTGTGCTGTTGTATTTTCTGTAAAGTGTCTCTACTGTAGGCTATTTTTATTATATGTTCAGCACTTTGGCTCCACCAAACATCCTTTATAAATGTGCTATATAAATAAAACTTGATTTGATTTGAACGGAATGTTTTAGAATGACACGGAACAACGGAATGTTTTAGAATGACACGGAACAACGGAATGTTTTAGAATGACACGGAACCTCGGAACAACGGAAGGTTTTAGAATGGCACGGAACAACGGAATGTTTTAGAATGACACGGAACAACGGAATGTTTTAGAATGACATGGAACAACAGAACAACGGAATGACACGGAACAACGGAATGTTTTAGAATGACACGGAACCACGGAACAACGGAATGTTTTAGAATGACACGGAACAACGGAATGTTTTAGAATGGCACGGAATGTTTTAGAATGACACGGAACAACGGAATGTTTTAGAATGACACGGAACAACGGAAGGTTTTAGAATGGCACGTAATGTTTTATAATGACACGGAACAACGGAACAATCTTCTTATTACAGACACATGCATTTCCTAACATTCGGTCTATATGCTGTAAAATGTATTATCTCTTGGATTTACACACGGCATCTATTGCACGTCTGTCCGTCCTGGGAGAGGGATCCCTCCTCTGTTGCTCTCCCTGAGGTTTCTCCCATGTTCCCTTTAAACTGTGGGTTTTCTCTGGAAGTGTTTCCTTGTACGGTGTGAGGGTCTAAGGACAGAGGGTCTAAGTAGAGAGGGTTTAAGGACAGCGGGTCTAAGGACAGAGGGTCTAAGGATAGAGGGTCAAAGGACAGAGGGTCTAAGGACAGAGGGTGTCGTTTTTCTCATACTGATACTCTGAACAATCTGTGCTGTTGTATTTTCTGTAAAGTGTCTTTACTGTAGGTTATTTTTATTATATGTTCAGCACTTTGGCTCCACCAAACATCCTTTATAAATGTGCTATATAAATAAAACTTGATTTGATTTGAACGGAATGTTTTAGAATGACACGGAACAACGGAATGTTTTAGAATGACACGGAACAACGGAATGTTTTAGAATGACACGGAACAACGGAATGTTTCAGAATGACACGGAACCACGGAACAACGGAAGGTTTTAGAATGGCACGGAACAACGGAATGTTTTAGAATGACACGGAACAACGGAATGTTTTAGAATGACACGGAACCACGGAACAACAGAATGTTTTAGAATGACATGGAACCACGGAATGTTTTAGAATGACACGGAACAACGGAATGTTTTAGAATGACACGGAACAACGGAATGTTTTAGAATGACACGGAACCACGGAACGTTTTAGAATGACACGGAACAACAGAATGTTTTAGAATGACACGGAACAACGGAATGTTTTAGAATGACATGGAACCACGGAACAACGGAATGTTTTAGAATGACACGGAACCACGGAACAACGGAAGGTTTTAGAATGACACGGAACCACGGAACAACGGAATGTTTCAGAATGACACGGAACCACGGAACAACGGAAGGTTTTAGAATGGCACGGAACAACGGAATGTTTTAGAATGACACGGAACAACGGAATGTTTTAGAATGACACGGAACCACGGAACAACAGAATGTTTTAGAATGACATGGAACCACGGAATGTTTTAGAATGACACGGAACAACGGAATGTTTTAGAATGACACGGAACAACGGAATGTTTTAGAATGACACGGAACCACGGAACGTTTTAGAATGACACGGAACAACGGAATGTTTTAGAATGACACGGAACGACGGAATGTTTCAGAATGACACGGAACCACGGAACAACGGAAGGTTTTAGAATGGCACGGAACAACGGAATGTTTTAGAATGACACGGAACCACGGAACGACAGAATGTTTTAGAATGACATGGAACCACGGAACAACGGAATGTTTTAGAATGACACGGAACAACGGAATGTTTTAGAATGACACGGAACCACGGAACGTTTTAGAATGACACGGAACAACAGAATGTTTTAGAATGACACAGAACCACGGAACAACGGAATGTTTTAGAATGACACGGAACCACGGAACAACGGAATGTTTTAGAATGACACGGAACCACGGAACAACGGAAGGTTTTAGAATGACACGGAACCACGGAACAACAGAATGTTTCAGAATGACATGGAACCACGGAACAACGGAAGGTTTTAGAATGGCACGGAACAACGGAATGTTTTATAATGACACGGAACAACGGAATGTTTTAGAATGACACGGAACCACGGAACAACAGAATGTTTTAGAATGACATGGAACCACGGAATGTTTTAGAATGACACGGAACAACGGAATGTTTTAGAATGACACGGAACAACGGAATGTTTTAGAATGACACGGAACCACGGAACGTTTTAGAATGACACGGAACAACAGAATGTTTTAGAATGACACCGAACAACGGACTGTTTTAGAATGACACGGAACCACGGAACAACGGAATGTTTTAGAATGGCACGGAACAACGGAATGTTTTAGAATGACACGGAAACACGGAACAAAGGAATGTTTTAGAATGACACGGAACAACGAATGTTTTAGAATGACACGGAACAACGGAATGTTTTAGAATGACACGGAACCACGGAACGTTTTAGAATGACACGGAACAACAGAATGTTTTAGAATGACACAGAACCACGGAACAACGGAATGTTTTAGAATGACACGGAACCACGGAACAACGGAATGTTTTAGAATGACACGGAACCACGGAACAACGGAAGGTTTTAGAATGACACGGAACCACGGAACAACGGAATGTTTCAGAATGACATGGAACCACGGAACAACGGAAGGTTTTAGAATGGCACGGAACAACGGAATGTTTTAGAATGACACGGAACAACGGAATGTTTTAGAATGACACGGAACCACGGAACAACAGAATGTTTTAGAATGACATGGAACCACGGAATGTTTTAGAATGACACGGAACAACGGAATGTTTTAGAATGACACGGAACAACGGAATGTTTTAGAATGACACGGAACCACGGAACGTTTTAGAATGACACGGAACAACAGAATGTTTTAGAATGACACCGAACAACGGACTGTTTTAGAATGACACGGAACCACGGAACAACGGAATGTTTTAGAATGGCACGGAACAACGGAATGTTTTAGAATGACACGGAACCACGGAACAAAGGAATGTTTTAGAATGACACGGAACAACGAATGTTTTAGAATGACACGGAACAACGGAATGTTTTAGAATCACACGGAACAACGGAATGTTTTAGAATGACACGGAACGTTTTAGAATGACACGGAACAACGGTATGTTTTAGAATGACACAGAACAACGGAATGTTTTAGAATGACACGGAACAACGGAAGGTTTTAGAATGGCACGGAACAACGGAATGTTTTAGAATGACACGGAACCACGGAACAACAGAATGTTTTAGAATGACACGGAACCACGGAACAACGGAAGGTTTTAGAATGACACGGAACCACGGAACAACGGAATGTTTCAGAATGACACGGAACCACGGAACAACGGAATGTTTTAGAATGACACGGAACCACGGAACAACGGAATGTTTTAGAATGGCACGGAACAACGGAATGTTTTAGAATGACACGGAACCACGGAACAAAGGAATGTTTTAGAATGACACGGAACAACGGAATGTTTTAGAATGACACGGAACAACGGAATGTTTTAGAATGACACGGAACGTTTTAGAATGACACGGAACAAAGGTATGTTTTAGAATGACACGGAACAACGGAAGGTTTTAGAATGCCACGGAACAACGGAATGTTTTAGAATGACACGGAACAACGGAATGTTTTAGAATGACATGGAACAACAGAACAACGGAATGACACGGAACAACGGAATGTTTTAGAATGACACGGAACCACGGAACAACGGAATGTTTTAGAATGACACGGAACAACGGAATGTTTTAGAATGGCACGGAATGTTTTAGAATGACACGGAACAACGGAATGTTTTAGAATGACACGGAACAACGGAAGGTTTTAGAATGGCACGTAATGTTTTATAATGACACGGAACAACGGAACAATCTTCTTATTACAGACACATGCATTTCCTAACATTCGGTCTATATGCTGTAAAATGTATTATCTCTTGGATTTACACACGGCATCTATTGCACGTCTGTCCGTCCTGGGAGAGGGATCCCTCCTCTGTTGCTCTCCTTGAGGTTTCTCCCATGTTCCCTTTAAACTGTGGGTTTTCTCTGGAAGTGTTTCCTTGTACGGTGTGAGGGTCTAAGGACAGAGGGTCTAAGTAGAGAGGGTTTAAGGACAGCGGGTCTAAGGACAGAGGGTCTAAGGATAGAGGGTCAAAGGACAGAGGGTCTAAGGACAGAGGGTGTCGTTTTTCTCATACTGATACTCTGAACAATCTGTGCTGTTGTATTTTCTGTAAAGTGTCTTTACTGTAGGTTATTTTTATTATATGTTCAGCACTTTGGCTCCACCAAACATCCTTTATAAATGTGCTATATAAATAAAACTTGATTTGATTTGAATGGAATGTTTTAGAATGACACGGAACAACGGAATGTTTTAGAATGACACGGAACAACGGAATGTTTTAGAATGACACGGAACAACGGAATGTTTCAGAATGACACGGAACCACGGAACAACGGAAGGTTTTAGAATGGCACGGAACAACGGAATGTTTTAGAATGACACGGAACAACGGAATGTTTTAGAATGACACGGAACCACGGAACAACAGAATGTTTTAGAATGACATGGAACCACGGAATGTTTTAGAATGACACGGAACAACGGAATGTTTTAGAATGACACGGAACAACGGAATGTTTTAGAATGACACGGAACCACGGAACATTTTAGAATGACACGGAACAACAGAATGTTTTAGAATGACACGGAACAACGGAATGTTTTAGAATGACATGGAACCACGGAACAACGGAATGTTTTAGAATGACACGGAACCACGGAACAACGGAAGGTTTTAGAATGACACGGAACCACGGAACAACGGAATGTTTCAGAATGACACGGAACCACGGAACAACGGAAGGTTTTAGAATGGCACGGAACAACGGAATGTTTTAGAATGACACGGAACAACGGAATGTTTTAGAATGACACGGAACCACGGAACAACAGAATGTTTTAGAATGACATGGAACCACGGAATGTTTTAGAATGACACGGAACAACGGAATGTTTTAGAATGACACGGAACAACGGAATGTTTTAGAATGACACGGAACCACGGAACAACAGAATGTTTTAGAATGACATGGAACCACGGAATGTTTTAGAATGACACGGAACAACGGAATGTTTTAGAATGACACGGAACAACGGAATGTTTTAGAATGACACGGAACCACGGAACGTTTTAGAATGACACGGAACAACGGAATGTTTTAGAATGACACGGAACAACGGAATGTTTCAGAATGACACGGAACCACGGAACAACGGAAGGTTTTAGAATGGCACGGAACAACGGAATGTTTTAGAATGACACGGAACCACGGAACAACAGAATGTTTTAGAATGACATGGAACCACGGAACAACGGAATGTTTTAGAATGACATGGAACAACGGAATGTTTTAGAATGACACGGAACCACGGAACGTTTTAGAATGACACGGAACAACAGAATGTTTTAGAATGACACAGAACCACGGAACAACGGAATGTTTTAGAATGACACGGAACCACGGAACAACGGAATGTTTTAGAATGACACGGAACCACGGAACAACGGAAGGTTTTAGAATGACACGGAACCACGGAACAACGGAATGTTTCAGAATGACATGGAACCACGGAACAACGGAAGGTTTTAGAATGGCACGGAACAACGGAATGTTTTAGAATGACACGGAACAACGGAATGTTTTAGAATGACACGGAACCACGGAACAACAGAATGTTTTAGAATGACATGGAACCACGGAATGTTTTAGAATGACACGGAACAACGGAATGTTTTAGAATGACACGGAACAACGGAATGTTTTAGAATGACACGGAACCACGGAACGTTTTAGAATGACACGGAACAACAGAATGTTTTAGAATGACACGGAACAACGGACTGTTTTAGAATGACACGGAACCACGGAACAACGGAATGTTTTAGAATGGCACGGAACAACGGAATGTTTTAGAATGACACGGAACCACGGAACAAAGGAATGTTTTAGAATGACACGGAACAACGAATGTTTTAGAATGACACGGAACAACGGAATGTTTTAGAATCACACGGAACAACGGAATGTTTTAGAATTACAACGGAACGTTTTAGAATGACACGGAACAACGGTATGTTTTAGAATGACACAGAACAACGGAATGTTTTAGAATGACACGGAACAACGGAAGGTTTTAGAATGGCACGGAACAACGGAATGTTTTAGAATGACACGGAACCACGGAACAACAGAATGTTTTAGAATGACACGGAACCACGGAACAACGGAAGGTTTTAGAATGACACGGAACCACGGAACAACGGAATGTTTCAGAATGACACGGAACCACGGAACAACGGAATGTTTTAGAATGACACGGAACCACGGAACAACGGAATGTTTTAGAATGGCACGGAACAACGGAATGTTTTAGAATGACACGGAACCACGGAACAAAGGAATGTTTTAGAATGACACGGAACAACGGAATGTTTTAGAATGACACGGAACAACGGAATGTTTTAGAATGACACGGAACGTTTTAGAATGACATGGAACAAAGGTATGTTTTAGAATGACACGGAACAACGGAATGTTTTAGAATGACACGGAACCACGGAACAACAGAATGTTTTAGAATGACACGGAACAACGGAATGTTTTAGAATGACACAGAACCACGGAACGTTTTAGAATGACACGGAACAACAGAATGTTTTAGAATGACAAAGAACCACGGAACAACGGAATGTTTTAGAATGACACGGAACCACGGAACAATGGAATGTTTTAGAATGGCACGGAACAACGGAATGTTTTAGAATGACACGGAACAACGGAATGTTTTAGAATGGCACGGAACAACGGAATGTTTTAGAATGACACGGAACAACGGAATGTTTTAGAATGACACGGAACCACGGAACAAAGGAATGTTTTAGAATGACACGGAACAACGAATGTTTTAGAATGACACGGAACAACGGAATGTTTTAGAATGACACGGAACAACGGAATGTTTTAGAATGACACGGAACAACGGAATGTTTTAGAATGACACGGAACAACGGTATGTTTTAGAATGACACGGAACAACGGAATGTTTTAGAATGGCACGGAACGTTTTAGAATGACACGGAACAAAGGTATGTTTTAGAATGACACAGAACAACGGAATGTTTTAGAATGACACGGAACAACGGAAGGTTTTAGAATGGCACGGAACAACGGAATGTTTTAGAATGACACGGAACCACGGAACAACAGAATGTTTTAGAATGACACGGAACCACGGAACAACGGAAGGTTTTAGAATGACACGGAACCACGGAACAACGGAATGTTTCAGAATGACACGGAACCACGGAACAACGGAATGTTTTAGAATGGCACGGAACGTTTTAGAATGACACGGAACAACGGTATGTTTTAGAATGACACAGAACAACGGAATGTTTTAGAATGACACGGAACAACGGAAGGTTTTAGAATGGCACGGAACAACGGAATGTTTTAGAATGACACGGAACCACGGAACAACAGAATGTTTTAGAATGACACGGAACCACGGAACAACGGAAGGTTTTAGAATGACACGGAACCACGGAACAACGGAATGTTTCAGAATGACACGGAACCACGGAACAACGGAATGTTTTAGAATGACACGGAACCACGGAACAACGGAATGTTTTAGAATGGCACGGAACAACGGAATGTTTTAGAATGACACGGAACCACGGAACAAAGGAATGTTTTAGAATGACACGGAACAACGGAATGTTTTAGAATGACACGGAACAACGGAATGTTTTAGAATGACACGGAACAAAGGTATGTTTTAGAATGACACGGAACAACGGAAGGTTTTAGAATGCCACGGAACAACGGAATGTTTTAGAATGACACGGAACGTTTTAGAATGACACGGAACAACGGAAGGTTTTAGAATGGCACGGAACAACGGAATGTTTTAGAATGACACGGAACCACGGAACAACAGAATGTTTTAGAATGACACGGAACAACGGAATGTTTTAGAATGACACAGAACCACGGAACGTTTTAGAATGACACGGAACAACAGAATGTTTTAGAATGACACAGAACCACGGAACAACGGAATGTTTTAGAATGACACGGAACCACGGAACAACGGAATGTTTTAGAATGGCACGGAACAACGGAATGTTTTAGAATGACACGGAACAACGGAATGTTTTAGAATGACACGGAACAACGGAATGTTTTACAATGACATGGAACCACGGAATGTTTTAGAATGACACGGAACAACGGAATGTTTTAGAATGACACGGAACAACGGAATGTTTTAGAATGGCACGGAACAACGGAATGTTTTAGAATGACACGGAACAACGGAATGTTTTAGAATGACACGGAACCACGGAACAAAGGAATGTTTTAGAATGACACGGAACAACGAATGTTTTAGAATGACACGGAACAACGGAATGTTTTAGAATGACACGGAACAACGGAATGTTTTAGAATGACACGGAACCACGGAACAACAGAATGTTTTTGAATGACACGGAACCACGGATCAACGGAATGTTTTAGAATGACAAGGAACAACGGAATGTTTTAGAATGACACGGAACAACGGAACAACGGAATGTTTTAGAATGGCACGGAACAACGGAATGTTTTAGAATGACACGGAACAACGGAATGTTTTATAATGACACGGAACCACGGAACAAAGGAATGTTTTAGAATGACACGGAACAACGAATGTTTTAGAATGACACGGAACAACGGAATGTTTTAGAATGACACGTTAACAACGGAATGTTTTAGAATGACACGGAACCACGGAACAACAGAATGTTTTTGAATGACACGGAACCACGGAACAACGGAATGTTTTAGAATGACAAGGAACAACGGAATGTTTTAGAATGACACGTAATGTTTTATAATGACACGGAACAACGGAACAATCTTCTTATTACAGACACATGCATTTCCTAACATTCGGTCTATATGCTGTAAAATGTATTATCTCTTGGATTTACACACGGCATCTATTGCACGTCTGTCCGTCCTGGGAGAGGGATCCCTCCTCTGTTGCTCTCCCTGAGGTTTCTCCCATGTTCCCTTTAAACTGTGGGTTTTCTCTGGAAGTATTTCCTTGTACGGTGTGAGGGTCTAAGGACAGAGGGTCTAAGGAGAGAGGGTTTAAGGACAGCGGGTCTAAGGACAGAGGATCTAAGGATAGAGGGTCAAAGGACAGAGGGTCTAAGGACAGAGGGTGTCGTTTTTGTCATACTGATACTCTGAACAATCTGTGCTGTTGTATTTTCTGTAAAGTGTCTCTACTGTAGTCTATTTTTATTATATGTTCAGCACTTTGGCTCCACCAAACATCCTTTATAAATGTGCTATATAAATAAAACTTGATTTGATTTGAACAGAATGTTTTAGAATGACACGGAACAACGGAATGTTTTAGAATGACACGGAACAACGGAATGTTTTAGAATGACACGGAACAACGGAATGTTTCAGAATGACACGGAACCACGGAACAACGGAAGGTTTTAGAATGGCACGGAACAACGGAATGTTTTAGAATGACACGGAACCACGGAACAACAGAATGTTTTAGAATGACATGGAACCACGGAACAACGGAATGTTTTAGAATGACACGGAACAACAGAATGTTTTAGAATGACACGGAACCATGGAACGTTTTAGAATGACACGGAACAACAGAATGTATTAGAATGACACAGAACCACGGAACAACGGAATGTTTTAGAATGACACGGAACCACGGAACAACGGAATGTTTTAGAATGACACGGAACCACGGAACAACGGAAGGTTTTAGAATGACATGGAACCACGGAACAACGGAATGTTTCAGAATGACACGGATCCACGGAACAACGGAATGTTTTAGAATGACACGGAACCACGGAACAACAGAATGTTTTAGAATGACATGGAACCACGGAATGTTTTAGAATGACACGGAACAACGGAATGTTTTAGAATGACACGGAACAACGGAATGTTTTAGAATGACACGGAACCACGGAACGTTTTAGAATGACACGGAACAACAGAATGTTTTAGAATGACACGGAACAACGGAATGTTTTAGAATGACACGGAACCACGGAACAACGGAATGTTTTAGAATGGCACGGAACAACGGAATGTTTTAGAATGACACGGAACCACGGAACAAAGGAATGTTTTAGAATGACACGGAACAACGAATGTTTTAGAATGACACGGAACAACGGAATGTTTGAGAATCACAAGGAACAACGGAATGTTTTAGAATGACACGGAACGTTTTAGAATGACACGGAACAACGGTATGTTTTAGAATGACACGGAACAACGGAATGTTTTAGAATGCCACGGAACAACGGAAGGTTTTAGAATGACATGGAACAACAGAACAACGGAATGTTTTAGAATGACACGGAACAACGGAAGGTTTTAGAATGGCACGGAACAACGGAATGTTTTAGAATGACACGGAACCACGGAACAAAGGAATGTTTTAGAATGACACGGAACAACGAATGTTTTAGAATGACACGGAACAACGGAATGTTTGAGAATCACAAGGAACAACGGAATGTTTTAGAATGACACGGAACG
>JAPTMU010000029.1:513810-539781 GCA_028583405.1 Pogonophryne albipinna
GTTCCGTGTCATTCTAAAACATTCTGTTGTTCCGTGTCATTCTAAAACGTTCCGTGGTTCCGTGTCATTCTAAAACATTCCGTTG
This sequence comes from Pogonophryne albipinna, assembly GCA_028583405.1. Taxonomy (NCBI): domain Eukaryota; kingdom Metazoa; phylum Chordata; class Actinopteri; order Perciformes; family Artedidraconidae; genus Pogonophryne; species Pogonophryne albipinna. Next base: position 513,896 of record JAPTMU010000029.1, read on the forward strand.
TTCCGTGCCATTCTAAACATTCCGTTGTTCCGTGGTTCCGTGTCATTCTAAAACATTCCGTTGTTCCGTGTCATTCTAAAACATTCTGTCTGTTCCGTGTCATTCTAAAACGTTCCGTGGTTCCGTATCATTCTAAAACATTCCGTTGTTCCGTGCCATTCTAAAACATTCCGTTGTTCCGTGGTTCCGTGTCATTCTAAAACATTCCGTTGTTCCGTGTCATTCTAAAACGTTCCGTGGTTCCGTATCATTCTAAAACATTCCGTTGTTCCGTGTCATTCTAAAACATTCCGTTGTTCCGTGTCATTCTAAAACATTCCGTGGTTCCATGTCATTCTAAAACATTCTGTTGTTCCGTGGTTCCGTGTCATTCTAAAACATTCCGTTATTCCGTGTCATTCTAAACATTCCGTTGTTCCGTGCCATTCTAAAACCTTCCGTTGTTCTGTGGTTCCGTGTCATTCTGAAACATTCCGTTGTTCCGTGTCATTCTAAAACCTTCCGTTGTTCCGTGGTTCCGTGTCATTCTAAAACATTCCGTTGTTCCGTGGTTCCGTGTGATTCTAAAACGTTCCGTTGTTCTGTGGTTCTGTGTCATTCTAAAACATTCCGTTGTTCCGTGTCATTCTAAAACATTCTGTTGTTCCGTGGTTCCGTGTCATTCTAAAACATTCCGTTGTTCCGTGCCATTCTAAAACCTTCCGTTGTTCCGTGTCATTCTAAAACATTCCGTTGTTCTGTTGTTCCATGTCATTCTAAAACATTCCGTTGTTCCGTGGCATTCTAAAACCTTCCGTTGTTCCGTTGTCATTCTAAAACATACCGTTGTTCCGTGTCATTCTAAAACGTTCCGTGTCATTCTAAAACATTCCGTTGTTCCGTGTGATTCTAAAACATTCTGTTGTTCCGTGTCATTCTAAAACATTCATTGTTCCGTGTCATTCTAAAACATTCCTTTGTTCCGTGGTTCCGTGTCATTCTAAAACGTTCCGTGGTTCCGTGTCATTCTAAAACATTCAGTTGTTCCGTGTCATTCTAAAACATTCCGTTGTTCCGTGTCATTCTAAAACATTCCGTTGTTCCATGTAATTCTAAAACATTCCGTTGTTCCGTGTCATTCTAAAACATTCCGTTGTTCCGTGTCATTCTAAAACATTCCGTTCAAATCAAATCAAGTTTTATTTATATAGCACATTTATAAAGGATGTTTGGTGGAGCCAAAGTGCTGAACATATAATAAAAATAGCCTACAGTAGAGACACTTTACAGAAAATACAACAGCACAGATTGTTCAGAGTATCAGTATGAGAAAAACGACACCCTCTGTCCTTAGACCCTCTGTCCTATGACCCTCTATCCTTAGACCCTCTGTCCTTAGACCCGCTGTCCTTAAACCCTCTCTCCTTAGACCCTCTGTCCTTAGACCCTCACACCGTACAAGGAAACACTTCCAGAGAAAACCCACAGTTTAAAGGGAACATGGGAGAAACCTCAGGGAGAGCAACAGAGGAGGGATCCTTCTCCCAGGACGGACAGACGTGCAATATATGCCGTGTGTAAATCCAAGAGATAATACATTTTACAGCATATAGACCGAATGTGAGAAAATGCATGTGTCTGTAATAAGAAGATTGTTCCGTTGTTCCGTGTCATTATAAAACATTACGTGCCATTCTAAAACATTCCGTTGTTCCGTGTCATTCTAAAACATTCCGTTGTTCCGTGGTTCCGTGTTATTCTAAAACATTCTGTTGTTCCGTGGTTCCGTGTCATTCTAAAACATTCCGTTGTTCCGTGCCATTCTAAAAACTTCCGTTGTTCCGTGTCATTCTAAAACATTCCGTTGTTCTGTTGTTCCATGTCATTCTAAAACATTCCGTTGTTCCGTGGCATTCTAAAACCTTCCGTTGTTCCGTGCCATTCTAAAACATTCCGTTGTTCCGTGTCATTCTAAAACATACCGTTGTTCCGTGTCATTCTAAAACGTTCCGTGTCATTCTAAAACATTCCGTTGTTCCGTGTGATTCTAAAACATTCCGTTGTTCCGTGTCATTCTAAAACATTCGTTGTTCCGTGTCATTCTAAAACATTCCTTTGTTCCGTGGTTCCATGTCGTTCTAAAACATTCCGTTGTTCTGTTGTTCCATGTCATTCTAAAACATTCCGTTGTTCCGTGTCATTCTAAAACATTCTGTTGTTCCGTGTCATTCTAAAACGTTCCGTGGTTCCGTGTCATTCTAAAACATTCCGTTGTTCCGTGTCATTCTAAAACATTCCGTTGTTCCGTGCCATTCTAAAACCTTCCGTTGTTCCGTGGTTCCGTGTCATTCTAAAACATTCCGTTGTTCCGTGTCATTCTAAAACATTCCGTTGTTCCGTGCCATTCTAAAACCTTCCGTTGTTCAGTGGTTCCATGTCATTCTGAAACATTCCGTTGTTCCGTGGTTCCGTGTCATTCTAAAACCTTCCGTTGTTCCGTGGTTCCGTGTCATTCTAAAACATTCCGTTGTTCCGTGGTTCTGTGTCATTCTAAAACGTTCCGTTGTTCTGTGGTTCTGTGTCATTCTAAAACATTCCGTTGTTCTGTGTCATTCTAAAACATTCCATTGTTCCGTGTCATTCTAAAACATTCGTTGTTCCGTGTCATTCTAAAACATTCCTTTGTTCCGTGGTTCCGTGTCATTCTAAAACATTCCGTTGTTCCGTGCCATTCTAAAACATTCCGTTGTTCCGTGGTTCCGTGTCATTCTAAAACATTCCGTTGTTCCGTGGTTCCGTGTCATTCTGAAACATTCCGTGGTTCCGTGTCATTCTAAAACCTTCCGTTGTTCCGTGGTTCCGTGTCATTCTAAAACATTCCGTTGTTCCGTGGTTCCGTGTCATTCTAAAACATTCCGTTGTTCCGTGGTTCTGTGTCATTCTAAAACATTCTGTTGTTCCGTGTCATTCTGAATTGTTCCGTGGTTCCGTGTCATTCTAAAACATTCCGTTGTTCCGTGGTTCTGTGTCATTCTAAAACATTCTGTTGTTCCGTGTCATTCTAAAACATTCCGTTGTTCCGTGCCATTCTAAAACATTCCGTTGTTCCGTGTCATTTTAAAACATTCCGTTGTTCCGTGTCATTCTAAAACATTCCGTTGTTCTGTTGTTCCATGTCATTCTAAAACATTCCGTTGTTCCGTGGCATTCTAAAACCTTCCTTTGTTCCGTGCCATTCTAAAACATTCCGTGGTTCCGTGGTTCCGTGTCATTCTAAAACATTCCGTTGTTCCGTGTCATTCCGTTGTTCCGTGTCATTCTAAAACATTCCGTTCAAATCAAATCAAGTTTTATTTATATAGCACATTTATAAAGGATGTTTGGTGGAGCCAAAGTGCTGAACATATTATAAAAATAGCCTACAGTAGAGACACTTTACAGAAAATACAACAGCACAGATTGTTCAGAGTAACAGTATGACAAAAACGACACCCTCTGTCCTTAGACCCTCTGTCCTTTGACCCTCTATCCTTAGACCCTCTGTCCTTAGACCCGCTGTCCTTAAACCCTCTCTCCTTAGACCCTCTGTCCTTAGACCCTCACACCGTACAAGGAAACACTTCCAGAGAAAACCCACAGTTTAAAGGGAACATGGGAGAAACCTCAAGGAGAGCAACAGAGGAGGGATCCCTCTCCCAGGACGGACAGACGTGCAATAGATGCCGTGTGTAAATCCAAGAGATAATACATTTTACAGCATATAGACCGAATGTTAGGAAATGCATGTGTCTGTAATAAGAAGATTGTTCCGTTGTTCCGTGTCATTATAAAACATTACGTGCCATTCTAAAACATTCCGTTGTTCCGTGTCATTCTAAAACATTCCGTTGTTCCGTGGTTCCGTGTCATTCTAAAACATTCTGTTGTTCCGTGGTTCCGTGCCATTCTAAAACCTTCCGTTGTTCCGTGTCATTCTAAAACATTCCGTTGTTCCGTGTCATTCTATAACATTCCGTTGTTCCGTGTCATTCTAAAACATTCCGTTGTTCCGTGGTTCTGTGTCATTCTAAAACATTCTGTTGTTCCGTGGTTCCGTGTCATTCTAAAACCTTCCGTTGTTCCGTGTCATTCTAAAACATTCCGTTGTTCTGTTGTTCCATGTCATTCTAAAACATTCCGTTGTTCCGTGGCATTCTAAAACCTTCCGTTGTTCCGTGCCATTCTAAAACATTCCGTTGTTCCGTGTCATTCTAAAACATACCGTTGTTGCGTGTCATTCTAAAACGTTCCGTGTCATTCTAAAACATTCCGTTGTTCCGTGTGATTCTAAAACATTCCGTTGTTCCGTGTCATTCTAAAACATTCGTTGTTCCGTGTCATTCTAAAACATTCCTTTGTTCCGTGGTTCCGTGTCATTCTAAAACATTCCGTTGTTCCGTGCCATTCTAAAACATTCCGTTGTTCCGTGGTTCCGTGTCATTCTAAAACCTTCCGTTGTTCCGTGTCATTCTAAAACATTCTGTTGTTCCGTGTCATTCTAAAACGTTCCGTGGTTCCGTGTCATTCTAAAACATTCCGTGGTTCCATGTCATTCTAAAACATTCTGTTGTTCCGTGGTTCCGTGTCATTCTAAAACATTCCGTTATTCCGTGTCATTCTAAAACATTCCGTTGTTCCGTGCCATTCTAAAACCTTCCGTTGTTCCGTGGTTCCGTGTCATTCTGAAACATTCCGTTGTTCCGTGGTTCCGTGTCATTCTAAAACATTTCGTTGTTCCGTGGTTCCGTGTCATTCTAAAACGTTCCGTTGTTCTGTGTCATTCTAAAACATTCCGTTGTTCCGTGTCATTCTAAAACATTCTGATGTTCCGTGGTTCCGTGTCATTCTAAAACATTCCGTTGTTCCGTGCCATTCTAAAACCTTCCGTTGTTCCGTGTCATTCTAAAACATTCCGTTGTTCTGTTGTTCCATGTCATTCTAAAACATTCCGTTGTTCCGTGGCATTCTAAAACCTTCCGTTGTTCCGTGTCATTCTAAAACATACCGTTGTTCCGTGTCATTCTAAAACGTTCCGTGTCATTCTAAAACATTCCGTTGTTCCGTGTGATTCTAAAACATTCTGTTGTTCCGTGTCATTCTAAAACATTCGTTGTTCCGTGTCATTCTAAAACATTCCTTTGTTCCGTGGTTCCGTGTCGTTCTAAAACATACCGTTGTTCCGTGTCATTCTAAAACATTCCGTTGTTCCGTGCCATTCTAAAACATTCCGTTGTTCCGTGTCATTGTAAAACATTCCGTTGTTCCGTGTCATTCTAAAACATTCCGTTGTTCCGTGGTTCCGTGCCATTCTAAAACCTTCCGTTGTTCCGTGTCATTCTAAAACATTCCGTTGTTCTGTTGTTCCATGTCATTCTAAAACATTCCGTTGTTCCGTGGCATTCTAAAACCTTCCGTTGTTCCGTGTCATTCTAAAACATTCTGTTGTTCCGTGTCATTCTAAAACGTTTCGTGGTTCCGTGTCATTCTAAAACATTCCGTTGTTCCGTGTCATTCTAAAACATTCCGTTGTTCCGTGTCATTCTAAAACATTCCGTTGTTCCGTGTCATTCTAAAACATTCGTTGTTCCGTGTCATTCTAAAACATTCCTTTGTTCCGTGGTTCCGTGTCGTTCTAAAACATACCGTTGTTCCGTGTCATTCTAAAACATTCCGTTGTTCCGTGCCATTCTAAAACATTCCGTTGTTCCGTGTCATTGTAAAACATTCCGTTGTTCCGTGTCATTCTAAAACATTCCGTTGTTCTGTTGTTCCATGTCATTCTAAAACATTCCGTTGTTCCGTGGCATTCTAAAACCTTCCGTTGTTCCGTGTCATTCTAAAACATTCTGTTGTTCCGTGTCATTCTAAAACGTTCCGTGGTTCCGTGTCATTCTAAAACATTCCGTTGTTCCGTGTCATTCTAAAACATTCCGTTGTTCCGTGTCATTCTAAAACATTCCGTGGTTCCATGTCATTCTAAAACATTCTGTTGTTCAGTGGTTCCGTGTCATTCAAAAACATTCTGTTGTTCCGTGGTTCCGTGTCATTCTAAAACATTCCGTTATTCCGTGTCATTCTAAAACATTCCGTTGTTCCGTGTCATTCTAAAACATTCCGTTGTTCCGTGGTTCCATGTCATTCTAAAACATTCTGTTGTTCCGTGGTTCCGTGTCATTCTAAAACATTCCGTTGTTCCGTGCCATTCTAAAACCTTCCGTTGTTCCGTGGTTCCGTGTCATTCTGAAACATTCCGTTGTTCCGTGTCATTCTAAAACATTCCGTTGTTCCGTGTCATTCTAAAACATTCCGTTGTTCCGTGTCATTCTAAAACATTCCGTTCAAATCAAATCAAGTTTTATTTATATAGCACATTTATAAAGGATGTTTGGTGGAGCCAAAGTGCTGAACATATAATAAAAATAGCCTACAGTAGAGACACTTTACAGAAAATACAACAGCACAGATTGTTCAGAGTATCAGTATGAGAAAAACGACACCCTCTGTCCTTAGACCCTCTGTCCTTTGACCCTCTATCCTTAGATCCTCTGTCCTTAGACCCGCTGTCCTTAAACCCTCTCTCCTTAAACCCTCTCTCCTTAGACCCTCTGTCCTTAGACCCTCACACCGTACAAGGAAACACTTCCAGAGAAAACCCACAGTTTAAAGGGAACATGGGAGAAACCTCAGGGAGAGCAACAGAGGAGGGATCCCTCTCCCAGGACGGACAGACGTGCAATAGATGCCGTGTGTAAATCCAAGAGATAATACATTTTACAGCATATAGACCGAATGTTAGGAAATGCATGTGTCTGTAATAAGAAGATTGTTCCGTTGTTCCGTGTCATTATAAAACATTACGTGTCATTCTAAAACATTCCGTTGTTCCGTGTCATTCTAAAACATTCCGTTGTTCCGTGGTTCCGTGTCATTCAAAAACATTCTGTTGTTCCGTGGTTCCGTGTCATTCTAAAACATTCCGTTGTTCCATGTCATTCCGTTGTTCTGTTGTTCCATGTCATTCTAAAACATTCCGTTGTTCCGTGGCATTCTAAAACCTTCCGTTGTTCCGTGCCATTCTAAAACATTCCGTTGTTCCGTGTCATTCTAAAACATTCCGTTGTTCTGTGTCATTCTAAAACATTCCGTTGTTCCGTGTCATTCTAAAACATTCCGTTGTTCCGTGTCATTCAAAAACATTCTGTTGTTCCGTGGTTCCGTGTCATTCTAAAACATTCCGTTGTTCCATGTCATTCCGTTGTTCTGTTGTTCCATGTCATTCTAAAACATTCTGTTGTTCCGTGGCATTCTAAAACCTTCCGTGGTTCCGTGTCATTCTAAAACATTCCGTTGTTCCGTGCCATTCTAAAACCTTCCGTTGTTCCGTGTCATTCTAAAACATTCCGTTGTTCTGTTGTTCCATGTCATTCTAAAACATTCCGTTGTTCCGTGGCATTCTAAAACCTTCCGTTGTTCCGTGTCATTCTAAAACGTTCCGTGTCATTCTAAAACATTCCGTTGTTCCGTGTGATTCTAAAACATTCTGTTGTTCCGTGTCATTCTAAAACATTCGTTGTTCCGTGTCATTCTAAAACATTCCTTTGTTCCGTGGTTCCGTGCCATTCTAAAACCTTCCGTTGTTCCGTGTCATTCTAAAACATTCCGTTGTTCTGTTGTTCCATGTCATTCTAAAACATTCCGTTGTTCCGTGGCATTCTAAAACCTTCCGTTGTTCCGTGCCATTCTAAAACATTCCGTTGTTCCGTGTCATTCTAAAACATACCGTTGTTGCGTGTCATTCTAAAACATTCTGTTGTTCCGTGTCATTCTAAAACGTTCCGTGGTTCCGTGTCATTCTAAAACATTCCGTTGTTCCGTGTCATTCTAAAACATTCCGTTGTTCCGTGTCATTCTAAAACCTTCCGTGGTTCCATGTCATTCTAAAACATTCTGTTGTTCCGTGGTTCCGTGTCATTCTAAAACATTCCGTTATTCCGTGTCATTCTAAAACATTCCGTTGTTCCGTGCCATTCTAAAACCTTCCGTTGTTCCGTGGTTCCGTGTCATCCTGAAACATTCCGTTGTTCCGTGGGTCCGTGTCATTCTAAAACCTTCCGTTGTTCCGTGGTTCCGTGTCATTCTAAAACATTCCGTTGTTCCGTGGTTCCGTGTCATTCTAAAACGTTCTGTGGTTCTGTGTCATTCTAAAACATTCCGTTGTTCCGTGTCATTCTAAAACATTCTGTTGTTCCGTGGTTCCGTGTCATTCTAAAACATTCCGTTGTTCCGTGCCATTCTAAAACCTTCCGTTGTTCCGTGTCATTCTAAAACATTCCGTTGTTCTGTTGTTCCATGTCATTCTAAAACATTCCGTTGTTCCGTGGCATTCTAAAACCTTCCGTTGTTCCGTGTCATTCTAAAACATACCGTTGTTCCGTGTCATTCTAAAACGTTCCGTGTCATTCTAAAACATTCCGTTGTTCCGTGTGATTCTAAAACATTCTGTTGTTCCGTGTCATTCTAAAACATTCGTTGTTCCGTGTCATTCTAAAACATTCCTTTGTTCCGTGGTTCTGTGTCGTTCTAAAACATTCCGTTGTTCCGTGTCATTCTAAAACATTCCGTTGTTCCGTGCCATTCTAAAACATTCCGTTGTTCCGTGGTTCCGTGTCATTCTAAAACATTCCGTTGTTCCGTGCCATTCTAAAACCTTCCGTTGTTCCGTGTCATTCTAAAACATTCCGTTGTTCCGTGTCATTCTAAAACATTCTGTTGTTCCGTGTCATTCTAAAACGTTCCGTGGTTCTGTGTCATTCTAAAACATTCCGTTGTTCCGTGTCATTCTAAAACATTCTGTTGTTCCGTGGTTCCGTGTCATTCTAAAACATTCCGTTGTTCCGTGCCATTCTAAAACATTCCGTTGTTCCGTGCCATTCTAAAACATTCCGTTGTTCCGTGCCATTCTAAAACATTCCGTTGTTCCGTGGTTCCGTGTCATTCTAAAACATTCCGTTGTTCCGTGCCATTCTAAAACCTTCCGTTGTTCCGTGTCATTCTAAAACATTCTGTTGTTCCGTGTCATTCTAAAACGTTCCGTGGTTCTGTGTCATTCTAAAACATTCCGTTGTTCCGTGTCATTCTAAAACATTCTGTTGTTCCGTGGTTCCGTGTCATTCTAAAACATTCCGTTGTTCCGTGCCATTCTAAAACCTTCCGTTGTTCCGTGTCATTCTAAAACGTTCCGTGTCATTCTAAAACATTCCGTTGTTCCGTGGCATTCTAAAACCTTCCGTTGTTCCGTGTCATTCTAAAACATACCTTTGTTCCGTGTCATTCTAAAACGTTCCGTGTCATTCTAAAACATTCCGTTGTTCCGTGTGATTCTAAAACATTCCGTTGTTCCGTGTCATTCTAAAACATTCGTTGTTCCGTGTCATTCTAAAACATTCCTTTGTTCCGTGGTTCCGTGTCATTCTAAAACATTCCGTTGTTCCGTGCCATTCTAAAACATTCCGTTGTTCCGTGGTTCCGTGTCATTCTAAAACATTCCGTTGTTCCGTGGTTCCGTGTCATTCTGAAACATTCCGTTGTTCCGTGGTTCCGTGTCATTCTAAAACCTTCCGTTGTTCCGTGGTTCCGTGTCATTCTAAAACATTCTGTTGTTCCGTGGTTCCGTGTCATTCTAAAACATTCCGTTGTTCCGTGCCATTCTAAAACCTTCCGTTGTTCCGTGTCATTCTAAAACATTCCGTTGTTCTGTGTCATTCTAAAACATACCGTTGTTCCGTGTCATTCTAAAACGTTCCGTGTCATTCTAAAACATTCCGTTGTTCCGTGTGATTCTAAAACATTCCGTTGTTCCGTGTCATTCTAAAACATTCGTTGTTCCGTGTCATTCTAAAACATTCCTTTGTTCCGTGGTTCCGTGTCATTCTAAAACATTCCGTTGTTCCGTGCCATTCTAAAACCTTCCGTTGTTCCGTGTCATTCTAAAACATTCCGTTGTTCTGTTGTTCCATGTCATTCTAAAACATTCCGTTGTTCCGTGTCATTCTAAAACATTCCGTTGTTCCGTGGTTCCGTGTCATTCAAAAACATTCTGTTGTTCCGTGGTTCCGTGTCATTCTAAAACATTCCGTTGTTCCGTGGTTCCGTGTCATTCTAAAACATTCTGTTGTTCCGTGTCATTCTAAAACGTTCCGTGGTTCCGTGTCATTCTAAAACATTCCGTTGTTCCGTGTCATTCTAAAACATTCCGTTCAAATCAAATCAAGTTTTATTTATATAGCACATTTATAAAGGATGTTTGGTGGAGCCAAAGTGCTGAACATATAATAAAAATAGCCTACAGTAGAGACACTTTACAGAAAATACAACAGCACAGATTGTTCAGAGTATCAGTATGAGAAAAACGACACCCTCTGTCCTTAGACCCTCTGTCCTTTGACCCTCTATCCTTAGACCCTCTGTCCTTAGACCCGCTGTCCTTAAACCCTCTCTCCTTAGACCCTCTGTCCTTAGATCCTCACACCGTACAAGGAAACACTTCCAGAGAAAACCCACAGTTTAAAGGGAACATGGGAGAATCCTCAGGGAGAGCAACAGAGGAGGGATCCCTCTCCCAGGACGGACAGACGTGCAATAGATGCCGTGTGTAAATCCAAGAGATAATACATTTTACAGCATATAGACCGAATGTTAGGAAATGCATGTGTCTGTAATAAGAAGATTGTTCCGTTGTTCCGTGTCATTATAAAACATTACGTGCCATTCTAAAACCTTCCGTGGTTCCGTGTCATTCTGAAACATTCCGTTCAAATCAAATCAAGTTTTATTTATATAGCACATTTATAAAGGATGTTTGGTGGAGCCAAAGTGCTGTACATATAATAAAAATAGCCTACAGTAGAGACACTTTACAGCAAATACAACAGCTCAGAATATCAGTATGAGAAAAACGACACCCTCTGTCCTTAGACCCTCACATCGTACAAGGAAACACTTCCAGAGAAAACCCACAGTTTAAAGGGAACATGGGAGAAACCTCAGGGAGAGCAACAGAGGAGGGATCCCTCTCCCAGGACGGACAGACGTGCAATAGATGCCGTGTGTAAATCCAAGGGATAATACATTTTACAGCATATAGACCAAATGTTAGGAAATGCATGTGTCTGTAATAAGAAGATTGTTCCGTTGTTCCGTGTCATTATAAAACATTACGTGCCATTCTAAAACATTCCGTTGTTCTGTGTCATTCTAAAACATTCCGTTGTTCCGTGGTTCCGTGTCATTCTAAAACATTCTGTTGTTCCGTGGTTCCGTGTCATTCTAAAACATTCCGTTGTTCCGTGTCATTCTAAAACATTCCGTTGTTCCGTGCCATTCTAAAACCTTCCGTTGTTCCGTGTCATTCTAAAACCTTCCGTGTCATTCTAAAACATTCCGTTGTTCTGTTGTTCCATGTCATTCTAAAACATTCCGTTGTTCCGTTGTTCCGTGTCATTCTAAAACATTCCGTTGTTCCGTTGTTCCGTGTCATTCTAAAACATTCCGTGGTTCCGTGTCATTGTAAAACATTCCGTTGTTCCGTGCCATTCTAAAACATTCCGTTGTTCCGTGCCATTCTAAAACATTCCGTGGTTCCGTGTCATTCTAAAACATTCTGTTGTTCCGTGGTTCCGTGTCATTCTAAAACATTTCGTTGTTCCGTGGCATTCTAAAACATTCCGTTGTTCTGTGCCATTCTAAAATCTTCCGTTGTTCCGTGCCATTCTAAAACCTTCCGTTGTTCCGTGTCATTCTAAAACATTCCGTTGTTCCGTGTCATTCTAAAACATTCCGTTGTTCCGTGCCATTCTAAAACATTCCGTTGTTCCGTGCCATTCTAAAACATTCCGTTGTTCCGTGTCATTCTAAAACATTCCGTTGTTCCGTGTCATTCTAAAACATTCCGTTGTTCCGTGGTTCCGAGTCATTCTAAAACATTCCGTGGTTCTGTGTCATTCTAAAACATTCTGTTCAAATCAAATCAAGTTTTATTTATATAGCACATTTATAAAGGATGTTTGGTGGAGCCAAAGTGCTGAACATATAATAAAAATAGCCTACAGTAGAGACGCTTTACAGCAAATACAACAGCACAGATTGTTCAGAGTATCAGTATGAGAAAAACGACACCCTCTGTCCTTAGACCCTCTGTCCTTTGACCCTCTATCCTTAGACCCTCTGTCCTTAGACCCGCTGTCCTTAAACCCTCTCCTTAGACCCTCTGTCCTTAGACCCTCTCTCCTTAGACCCTCACACCGTACAAGGAAACACTTCCAGAGAAAACCCACAGTTTAAAGGGAACATGGGAGAAAGCTCAGGGAGAGCAACAGAGGAGGGATCCCTCTCCCAGGACGGACAGACGTGCAATAGATGCCGTGTGTAAATCCAAGAGATAATACATTTTACAGCATATAGACCGAATGTTAGGAAATGCATGTGTCTGTAATAAGAAGATTGTTCCGTTGTTCCGTGTCATTATAAAACATTACGTGTCATTCTAAAACATTCCGTTGTTCCGTGTCATTCTAAAACATTCCGTTGTTCCGTGGTTCCGTGTCATTCTAAAACATTCTGTTGTTCCGTGGTTCCGTGTCATTCTAAAACATTCCGTTGTTCCGTGTCATTCCGTTGTTCTGTTGTTCCATGTCATTCTAAAACATTCCGTTGTTCCGTGGCATTCTAAAACCTTCCGTTGTTCCGTGCCATTCTAAAACATTCCGTTGTTCCGTGTCATTCTAAAACATACCGTTGTTCCGTGTCATTCTAAAACATTCCGTTGTTCCGTGTCATTCTAAAACATTCCGTTGTTCCGTGTCATTCTAAAACATTCCGTTGTTCCGTGTCATTCTAAAACATTCGTTGTTCCGTGTCATTCTAAAACATTCCTTTGTTCCGTGGTTCCGTGTCATTCTAAAACATTCCGTTGTTCCGTGCCATTCTAAAACATTACGTTGTTCCGTGGTTCCGTGTCATTCTAAAACATTCCGTTGTTCCGTGGTTCCGTGTCATTCTAAAACATTCTGTTGTTCCGTGTCATTCTAAAACGTTCCGTGGTTCCGTGTCATTCTAAAACATTCCGTTGTTCCGTGTCATTCTAAAACATTCCGTTCAAATCAAATCAAGTTTTATTTATATAGCACATTTATAAAGGATGTTTGGTGGAGCCAAAGTGCTGAACATATAATAAAAATAGCCTACAGTAGAGACACTTTACAGAAAATACAACAGCACAGATTGTTCAGAGTATCAGTATGAGAAAAACGACACCCTCTGTCCTTAGACCCTCTGTCCTTTGACCCTCTATCCTTAGACCCTCTGTCCTTAGACCCGCTGTCCTTAAACCCTCTCTCCTTAGACCCTCTGTCCTTAGATCCTCACACCGTACAAGGAAACACTTCCAGAGAAAACCCACAGTTTAAAGGGAACATGGGAGAATCCTCAGGGAGAGCAACAGAGGAGGGATCCCTCTCCCAGGACGGACAGACGTGCAATAGATGCCGTGTGTAAATCCAAGAGATAATACATTTTACAGCATATAGACCGAATGTTAGGAAATGCATGTGTCTGTAATAAGAAGATTGTTCCGTTGTTCCGTGTCATTATAAAACATTACGTGCCATTCTAAAACCTTCCGTGGTTCCGTGTCATTCTGAAACATTCCGTTCAAATCAAATCAAGTTTTATTTATATAGCACATTTATAAAGGATGTTTGGTGGAGCCAAAGTGCTGTACATATAATAAAAATAGCCTACAGTAGAGACACTTTACAGCAAATACAACAGCTCAGAATATCAGTATGAGAAAAACGACACCCTCTGTCCTTAGACCCTCACATCGTACAAGGAAACACTTCCAGAGAAAACCCACAGTTTAAAGGGAACATGGGAGAAACCTCAGGGAGAGCAACAGAGGAGGGATCCCTCTCCCAGGACGGACAGACGTGCAATAGATGCCGTGTGTAAATCCAAGGGATAATACATTTTACAGCATATAGACCAAATGTTAGGAAATGCATGTGTCTGTAATAAGAAGATTGTTCCGTTGTTCCGTGTCATTATAAAACATTACGTGCCATTCTAAAACATTCCGTTGTTCTGTGTCATTCTAAAACATTCCGTTGTTCCGTGGTTCCGTGTCATTCTAAAACATTCTGTTGTTCCGTGGTTCCGTGTCATTCTAAAACATTCCGTTGTTCCGTGTCATTCTAAAACATTCCGTTGTTCCGTGCCATTCTAAAACCTTCCGTTGTTCCGTGTCATTCTAAAACCTTCCGTGTCATTCTAAAACATTCCGTTGTTCTGTTGTTCCATGTCATTCTAAAACATTCCGTTGTTCCGTTGTTCCGTGTCATTCTAAAACATTCCGTTGTTCCGTTGTTCCGTGTCATTCTAAAACATTCCGTGGTTCCGTGTCATTATAAAACATTACGTGCCATTCTAAAACCTTCCGTTGTTCCGTGTCATTCTAAAACATTCCGTTGTTCCGTGTCATTCTAAAACATTCCGTGCCATTCTAAAACATTCCGTTGTTCCGTGTCATTCTAAAACATTCCGTTGTTCCGTGGTTCCGTGTCATTCTAAAACATTCCGTTGTTCCGTGCCATTCTAAAACCTTCCGTTGTTCCGTGTCATTCTAAAACGTTCCGTGTCATTCTAAAACATTCCGTTGTTCTGTTGTTCCATGTCATTCTAAAACATTCCGTTGTTCCGTGGCATTCTAAAACCTTCCGTTGTTCCGTGTCATTCTAAAACAAACCGTTGTTCCGTGTCATTCTAAAACGTTCCGTGTCATTCTAAAACATTCCGTTGTTCCGTGTCATTCTAAAACATTCGTTGTTCCGTGTCATTCTAAAACATTCCTTTGTTCCGTGGTTCCGTGTCATTCTAAAACATTCCGTTGTTCCGTGGTTCCGTGTCATTCTAAAACATTCCGTTGTTCCGTGGTTCCGTGTCATTCTGAAACATTCCGTTGTTCCGTGGTTCCGTGTCATTCTAAAACCTTCCGTTGTTCCGTGGTTCCGTGTCATTCTAAAACATTCCGTTGTTCCATGGTTCCGTGTCATTCTAAAACATTCTGTTGTTCCGTGGTTCGGTGTCATTCTAAAACATTCTGTTGTTCCGTGTCATTCTAAAACGTTCCGTGGTTCCGTGTCATTCTAAAACATTCCGTTGTTCCGTGTCATTCTAAAACATTCCGTTGTTCCGTGTCATTCTAAAACATTCCGTTGTTCCGTGGTTCCATGTCATTCTAAAACATTCTGTTGTTCCGTGGTTCCGTGTCATTCTAAAACATTCCGTTGTTCCGTGTCATTCTAAAACATTCCGTTCAAATCAAATCAAGTTTTATTTATATAGCACATTTATAAAGGATGTTTGGTGGAGCCAAAGTGCTGAACATATAATAAAAATAGCCTACAGTAGAGACACTTTACAGAAAATACAACCGCACAGATTGTTCAGAGTATCAGTATGAGAAAAACGACACCCTCTGTCCTTAGACCCTCTGTCCTTTGACCCTCTATCCTTAGACCCTCTGTCCTTAGACCCGCTGTCCTTAAACCCTCTCTCCTTAGACCCTCTGTCCTTAGACCCTCACACCGTACAAGGAAACACTTCCAGAGAAAACCCACAGTTTAAAGGGAACATGGGAGAAACCTCAGGGAGAGCAACAGAGGAGGGATCCCTCTCCCAGGACGGACAGACGTGCAATAGATGCCGTGTGTAAATCCAAGAGATAATACATTTTACAGCATATAGACCGAATGTTAGAAAATGCATGTGTCTGTAATAAGAAGATTGTTCCGTTGTTCCGTGTCATTATAAAACATTACGTGCCATTCTAAAACATTCCGTTGTTCCGTGTCATTCTAAAACATTCCGTTGTTCCGTGGTTCCGTGTCATTCTAAAACATTCCTTTGTTCCGTGGTTCCGTGTCGTTCTAAAACATTCCGTTGTTCCGTGCTATTCTAAAACATTCCGTTGTTCCGTGTCATTCTAAAACATTCTGTTGTTCCGTGTCATGCTAAAACGTTCCGTGGTTCCGTGTCATTCTAAAACATTCCGTTGTTCCGTGTCATTCTAAAACATTCCGTTGTTCCGTGTCATTCTAAAACATTCCGTGGTTCCATGTCATTCTAAAACATTCTGTTGTTCCGTGGTTCCGTGTCATTCTAAAACATTCCGTTGTTCCGTGTCATTCTAAAACATTCCGTTGTTCCGTGCCATTCTAAAACCTTCCGTTGTTCCGTGGTTCCGTGTCATTCTGAAACATTCCGTTGTTCCGTGTTTCCGTGTCATTCTAAAACCTTCCGTTGTTCCGTGGTTCCATGTCATTCTAAAACATTCCGTTGTTCCGTGGTTCTGTGTCATTCTAAAACATTCCGTTGTTCCGTGTCATTCTAAAACATTCCGTTGTTCCGTCTCATTCTAAAACATTCCGTTGTTCCGTGGTTCCAAAACATTCCGTTGTTCCGTGGTTCCATGTCATTCTAAAACGTTCCGTGGTTCCGTGTCATTCTAAAACATTCCGTTGTTCCGTGTCATTCTAAAACATTCCGTGGTTCCATGTCATTCTAAAACATTCTGTTGTTCCGTGGTTCCGTGTCATTCTAAAACATTCCGTTGTTCCGTGTCATTCTAAAACATTCCGTTGTTCCGTGCCATTCTAAAACATTCTGTTGTTCCGTGGTTCCGTGTCATTCTAAAACATTCCGTTGTTCCGTGTCATTCTAAAACATTCCTTTGTTCCGTGGTTCCGTGTCATTCTGAAACATTCCGTTGTTCCGTGGTTCCGTGTCATTCTAAAACCTTCCGTTGTTCCGTGGTTCCGTGTCATTCTAAAACATTCCGTTGTTCCGTGGTTCCGTGTCATTCTAAAACATTCCGTTGTTCCGTGGTTCTGTGTCATTCTAAAACATTCTGTTGTTCCGTGTCATTCTAAAACGTTCCGTGGTTCCGTGTCATTCTAAAACATTCCGTTGTTCCGTGTCATTCTAAAACATTCCGTTGTTCCGTGTCATTCTAAAACATTCCGTTGTTCCGTGGTTCCATGTCATTCTAAAACATTCTGTTGTTCCGTGGTTCCGTGTCATTCTAAAACATTCCGTTGTTCCGTGTCATTCTAAAACATTCCGTGGTTCCATGTCATTCTAAAACATTCTGTTGTTCCGTGGTTCCGTGTCATTCTAAAACATTCCGTTGTTCCGTGTCATTCTAAAACATTCCGTTGTTCCGTGCCATTCTAAAACCTTCCGTTGTTCCGTGGTTCCGTGTCATTCTGAAACATTCCGTTGTTCCGTGGTTCCGTGTCATTCTAAAACCTTCCGTTGTTCCGTGGTTCCATGTCATTCTAAAACATTCCGTTGTTCCGTGGTTCTGTGTCATTCTAAAACATTCCGTTGTTCCGTGTCATTCTAAAACATTCCGTTGTTCCGTCTCATTCTAAAACATTCCGTTGTTCCGTGGTTCCAAAACATTCCGTTGTTCCGTGGTTCCATGTCATTCTAAAACGTTCCGTGGTTCCGTGTCATTCTAAAACATTCCGTTGTTCCGTGTCATTCTAAAACATTCCGTGGTTCCATGTCATTCTAAAACATTCTGTTGTTCCGTGGTTCCGTGTCATTCTAAAACATTCCGTTGTTCCGTGTCATTCTAAAACATTCCGTTGTTCCGTGCCATTCTAAAACATTCTGTTGTTCCGTGGTTCCGTGTCATTCTAAAACATTCCGTTGTTCCGTGTCATTCTAAAACATTCCTTTGTTCCGTGGTTCCGTGTCATTCTGAAACATTCCGTTGTTCCGTGGTTCCGTGTCATTCTAAAACCTTCCGTTGTTCCGTGGTTCCGTGTCATTCTAAAACATTCCGTTGTTCCGTGGTTCCGTGTCATTCTAAAACATTCCGTTGTTCCGTGGTTCTGTGTCATTCTAAAACATTCTGTTGTTCCGTGTCATTCTAAAACGTTCCGTGGTTCCGTGTCATTCTAAAACATTCCGTTGTTCCGTGTCATTCTAAAACATTCCGTTGTTCCGTGTCATTCTAAAACATTCCGTTGTTCCGTGGTTCCATGTCATTCTAAAACATTCTGTTGTTCCGTGGTTCCGTGTCATTCTAAAACATTCCGTTGTTCCGTGTCATTCTAAAACATTCCGTTGTTCCGTGCCATTCTAAAACCTTCCGTGGTTCCGTGTCATTCTAAAACATTCCATGGTTCCGTGTCATTCTAAAACATTCCGTTGTTCCGTGTCATTCTAAAACATTCCGTTCAAATCAAATCAAGTTTTATTTATATAACACATTTATAAAGGATGTTTGGTGGAGCCAAAGTGCTGAACATATAATAAAAATAGCCTACAGTAGAGACACTTTACAGAAAATACAACAGCACAGATCGTTCAGAGTATCAGTATGAGAAAAACGACACCCTCTGTCCTTAGACCCTCTGTCCTTTGACCCTCTATCCTTAGACCCTCTGTCCTTAGACCCGCTGTCCTTAAACCCTCTCTCCTTAGACCCTCTGTCCTTAGACCCTCACACCGTACAAGGAAACACTTCCAGAGAAAACCCACAGTTTAAAGGGAACATGGGAGAAACCTCAGGGAGAGCAACAGAGGAGGGATCCCTCTCCCAGGACGGACAGACGTGCAATAGATGCCGTGTGTAAATCCAAGAGATAATACATTTTACAGCATATAGACCGAATGTTAGAAAATGCATGTGTCTGTAATAAGAAGATTGTTCCGTTGTTCCGTGTCATTATAAAACATTACGTGCCATTCTAAAACATTCCGTTGTTCCGTGGTTCCGTGTCATTCTAAAACATTCTGTTGTTCCGTGGTTCCGTGTCATTCTAAAACATTCCGTTGTTCCGTGCCATTCTAAAACCTTCCGTTGTTCCGTGGCATTCTAAAACATACCGTTGTTCCGTGTCATTCTAAAACGTTCCGTGTCATTCTAAAACATTCCGTTGTTCCGTGTGATTCTAAAACATTCCGTTGTTCCGTGTCATTCTAAAACATTCGTTGTTCCGTGTCATTCTAAAACATTCCTTTGTTCCGTTGTTCCGTGTCATTCTAAAACATTCCTTTGTTCCGTGGTTCCGTGTCGTTCTAAAACGTTCCGTGGTTCCGTGTCATTCTAAAACATTCCGTTGTTCCGTGTCATTCTAAAACATTCCGTTGTTCCGTGTCATTCTAAAACATTCCGTGGTTCCATGTCATTCTAAAACATTCTGTTGTTCCGTGGTTCCGTGTCATTCTAAAACATTCCGTTGTTCCGTGTCATTCTAAAACATTCCGTTGTTCCGTGCCATTCTAAAACCTTCCGTTGTTCCGTGGTTCCGTGTCATTCTGAAACATTCCGTTGTTCCGTGGTTCCGTGTCATTCTAAAACCTTCCGTTGTTCCGTGGTTCCATGTCATTCTAAAACATTCCGTTGTTCCGTGGTTCTGTGTCATTCTAAAACATTCCGTTGTTCCGTGTCATTCTAAAACATTCCGTTGTTCCGTCTCATTCTAAAACATTCCGTTGTTCCGTGGTTCCAAAACATTCCGTTGTTCCGTGGTTCCATGTCATTCTAAAACGTTCCGTGGTTCCGTGTCATTCTAAAACATTCCGTTGTTCCGTGTCATTCTAAAACATTCCGTGGTTCCATGTCATTCTAAAACATTCTGTTGTTCCGTGGTTCCGTGTCATTCTAAAACATTCCGTTGTTCCGTGTCATTCTAAAACATTCCGTTGTTCCGTGCCATTCTAAAACATTCTGTTGTTCCGTGGTTCCGTGTCATTCTAAAACATTCCGTTGTTCCGTGTCATTCTAAAACATTCCTTTGTTCCGTGGTTCCGTGTCATTCTGAAACATTCCGTTGTTCCGTGGTTCCGTGTCATTCTAAAACCTTCCGTTGTTCCGTGGTTCCGTGTCATTCTAAAACATTCCGTTGTTCCGTGGTTCCGTGTCATTCTAAAACATTCCGTTGTTCCGTGGTTCTGTGTCATTCTAAAACATTCTGTTGTTCCGTGTCATTCTAAAACGTTCCGTGGTTCCGTGTCATTCTAAAACATTCCGTTGTTCCGTGTCATTCTAAAACATTCCGTTGTTCCGTGTCATTCTAAAACATTCCGTTGTTCCGTGGTTCCATGTCATTCTAAAACATTCTGTTGTTCCGTGGTTCCGTGTCATTCTAAAACATTCCGTTGTTCCGTGTCATTCTAAAACATTCCGTTGTTCCGTGCCATTCTAAAACCTTCCGTGGTTCCGTGTCATTCTAAAACATTCCATGGTTCCGTGTCATTCTAAAACATTCCGTTGTTCCGTGTCATTCTAAAACATTCCGTTCAAATCAAATCAAGTTTTATTTATATAACACATTTATAAAGGATGTTTGGTGGAGCCAAAGTGCTGAACATATAATAAAAATAGCCTACAGTAGAGACACTTTACAGAAAATACAACAGCACAGATCGTTCAGAGTATCAGTATGAGAAAAACGACACCCTCTGTCCTTAGACCCTCTGTCCTTTGACCCTCTATCCTTAGACCCTCTGTCCTTAGACCCGCTGTCCTTAAACCCTCTCTCCTTAGACCCTCTGTCCTTAGACCCTCACACCGTACAAGGAAACACTTCCAGAGAAAACCCACAGTTTAAAGGGAACATGGGAGAAACCTCAGGGAGAGCAACAGAGGAGGGATCCCTCTCCCAGGACGGACAGACGTGCAATAGATGCCGTGTGTAAATCCAAGAGATAATACATTTTACAGCATATAGACCGAATGTTAGAAAATGCATGTGTCTGTAATAAGAAGATTGTTCCGTTGTTCCGTGTCATTATAAAACATTACGTGCCATTCTAAAACATTCCGTTGTTCCGTGTCATTCTAAAACATTCCGTTGTTCCGTGGTTCCGTGTCATTCTAAAACATTCTGTTGTTCCGTGGTTCCGTGTCATTCTAAAACATTCCGTTGTTCCGTGCCATTCTAAAACCTTCCGTTGTTCCGTGTCATTCTAAAACATTCCGTTGTTCTGTTGTTCCATGTCATTCTAAAACATTCCGTTGTTCCGTGGCATTCTAAAACCTTCCGTTGTTCCGTGCCATTCTAAAACATTCCGTTGTTCCGTGTCATTCTAAAACATACCGTTGTTCCGTGTCATTCTAAAACGTTCCGTGTCATTCTAAAACATTCCGTTGTTCCGTGTGATTCTAAAACATTCCGTTGTTCCGTGTCATTCTAAAACATTCCTTTGTTCCGTGGTTCCGTGTCGTTCTAAAACATTCCGTTGTTCCGTGCCATTCTAAAACATTCCGTTGTTCCGTGTCATTCTAAAACATTCTGTTGTTCCGTGTCATTCTAAAACGTTCCGTGGTTCCGTGTCATTCTAAAACATTCCGTTGTTCCGTGTCATTCTAAAACATTCCGTTGTTCCGTGTCATTCTAAAACATTCCGTGGTTCCATGTCATTCTAAAACATTCTGTTGTTCCGTGGTTCCGTGTCATTCTAAAACATTCCGTTGTTCCGTGTCATTCTAAAACATTCCGTTGTTCCGTGCCATTCTAAAACCTTCCGTTGTTCCGTGGTTCCGTGTCATTCTGAAACATTCCGTTGTTCCGTGGTTCCGTGTCATTCTAAAACCTTCCGTTGTTCCGTGTCATTCTAAAACATTCCGTTGTTCCGTGTCATTCTAAAACATTCCGTTGTTCCGTGGTTCCAAAACATTCCGTTGTTCCGTGGTTCCATGTCATTCTAAAACGTTCCGTGGTTCCGTGTCATTCTAAAACATTCCGTTGTTCCGTGTCATTCTAAAACATTCCGTTGTTCCGTGTCATTCTAAAACATTCTGTGGTTCCATGTCATTCTAAAACGTTCCGTGGTTCCGTGTCATTCTAAAACATTCCGTTGTTCCGTGTCATTCTAAAACATTCCGTTGTTCCGTGTCATTCTAAAACATTCCGTGGTTCCGTGTCATTCTAAAACATTCCGTTGTTCCGTGTCATTCTAAAACATTCCGTTGTTCCGTGCCATTCTAAAACCTTCCGTTGTTCCGTGGTTCCGTGTCATTCTGAAACATTCCGTTGTTCCGTGTCATTCTAAAACATTCCGTTGTTCCGTGTCATTCTAAAACATTCCGTTGTTCCGTGTCATTCTAAAACATTCCGTTCAAATCAAATCAAGTTTTATTTATATAGCACATTTATAAAGGATGTTTGGTGGAGCCAAAGTGCTGAACATATAATAAAAATAGCCTACAGTAGAGACACTTTACAGAAAATACAACAGCACAGATTGTTCAGAGTATCAGTATGAGAAAAACGACACCCTCTGTCCTTAGACCCTCTGTCCTTTGACCCTCTATCCTTAGACCCTCTGTCCTTAGACCCGCTGTCCTTAAACCCTCTCTCCTTAGACCCTCTGTCCTTAGACCCTCACACCGTACAAGGAAACACTTCCAGAGAAAACCCACAGTTTAAAGGGAACATGGGAGAAACCTCAGGGAGAGTAACAGAGGAGGGATCCCTCTCCCAGGATGGACAGACGTGCAATAGATGCCGTGTGTAAATCCAAGAGATAATACATTTTACAGCATATAGACCGAATGTTAGGAAATGCATGTGTCTGTAATAAGAAGATTGTTCCGTTGTTCCGTGTCATTCTAAAACATTCCGTTGTTCCGTGGTTCCGTGTCATTCTAAAACATTCTGTTGTTCCGTGGTTCCGTGTCATTCTAAAACATTCCGTTGTTCCGTGTCATTCCGTTGTTCTGTTGTTCCATGTCATTCTAAAACATTCCGTTGTTCCGTGGCATTCTAAAACCTTCCGTTGTTCCGTGCCATTCTAAAACATTCCGTTGTTCCGTGTCATTCTAAAACATACCGTTGTTCCGTGTCATTCTAAAACATTCCGTTGTTCCGTGTCATTCTAAAACATTCCGTTGTTCCGTGTCATTCTAAAACATTCCGTTGTTCCGTGGTTCCATGTCATTCTAAAACATTCTGTTGTTCCGTGGTTCCGTGTCATTCTAAAACATTCCGTTGTTCCGTGTCATTCTAAAACATTCCGTTGTTCCATGCCATTCTAAAACCTTCCGTTGTTCCGTGGTTCCGTGTCATTCTAAAACATTCCGTTGTTCCGTGTCATTCTAAAACATTCTGTTCAAATCAAATCAAGTTTTATTTATATAGCACATTTATAAAGGATGTTTGGTGGAGCCAAAGTGCTGAACATATAATAAAAATAGCCTACAGTAGAGACACTTTACAGAAAATACAACAGCACGGATTGTTCAGAGTATCAGTATGAGAAAAACGACACCCTCTGTCCTTAGACCCTCTGTCCTTTGACCCTCTATCCTTAGACCCTCTGTCCTTAGACCCGCTGTCCTTAAACCCTCTCTCCTTAGACCCTCTGTCCTTAGACCCTCACACCGTACAAGGAAACACTTCCAGAGAAAACCCACAGTTTAAAGGGAACATGGGAGAAACCTCAGGGAGAGCAACAGAGGAGGGATCCCTCTCCCAGGACGGACAGACGTGCAATAGATGCCGTGTGTAAATCCAAGAGATAATACATTTTACAGCATATAGACCGAATGTTAGAAAATGCATGTGTCTGTAATAAGAAGATTGTTCCGTTGTTCCGTGTCATTATAAAACATTACGTGCCATTCTAAAACATTCCGTTGTTCCGTGTCATTCTAAAACATTCCGTTGTTCCGTGGTTCCGTGTCATTCTAAAACATTCTGTTGTTCCGTGATTCCGTGTCATTCTAAAACATTCCGTTGTTCCGTGCCATTCTAAAACCTTCCGTTGTTCGGTGTCATTCTAAAACATTCCGTTGTTCTGTTGTTCCATGTCATTCTAAAACATTCCGTTGTTCCGTGGCATTCTAAAAACCTTCCGTTGTTCCGTGCCATTCTAAAACATTCCGTTGTTCCGTGTCATTCTAAAACATACCGTTGTTCCGTGTCATTCTAAAACGTTCCGTGTCATTCTAAAACATTCCGTTGTTCCGTGTGATTCTAAAACATTCCGTTGTTCCGTGTCATTCTAAAACATTCGTTGTTCCGTGTCATTCTAAAACATTCCTTTGTTCCGTGGTTCCGTGTCGTTCTAAAACATTCCGTTGTTCCGTGCCATTCTAAAACATTCCGTTGTTCCGTGTCATTCTAAAACATTCCGTGGTTCCATGTCATTCTAAAACATTCTGTTGTTCCGTGGTTCCGTGTCATTCTAAAACATTCCGTTGTTCCGTGTCATTCTAAAACATTCCGTTGTTCCGTGCCATTCTAAAACCTTCCGTTGTTCCGTGGTTCCGTGTCATTCTGAAACATTCCGTTGTTCCGTGGTTCCGTGTCATTCTAAAACCTTCCGTTGTTCCGTGGTTCCGTGTCATTCTAAAACATTCCGTTGTTCCGTTGTTCCGTGTCATTCTAAAACATTCCGTTGTTCCGTGTCATTCTAAAACATTCCGTTGTTCCGTGTCATTCTAAAACATTCCGTTGTTCCGTGCCATTCTAAAACCTTCCGTTGTTCCGTGGTTCCGTGTCATTCTGAAACATTCCGTTGTTCCGTGTCATTCTAAAACATTCCGTTGTTCCGTGTCATTCTAAAACATTCCGTTGTTCCGTGTCATTCTAAAACATTCCGTTCAAATCAAATCAAGTTTTATTTATATAGCACATTTATAAAGGATGTTTGGTGGAGCCAAAGTGCTGAACATATAATAAAAATAGCCTACAGTAGAGACACTTTACAGAAAATACAACAGCACAGATTGTTCAGAGTATCAGTATGAGAAAAACGACACCCTCTGTCCTTAGACCCTCTGTCCTTTGACCCTCTATCCTTAGACCCTCTGTCCTTAGACCCGCTGTCCTTAAACCCTCTCTCCTTAGACCCTCTGTCCTTAGACCCTCACACCGTACAAGGAAACACTTCCAGAGAAAACCCACAGTTTAAAGGGAACATGGGAGAAACCTCAGGGAGAGCAACAGAGGAGGGATCCCTCTCCCAGGACGGACAGACGTGCAATAGATGCCGTGTGTAAATCCAAGAGATAATACATTTTACAGCATATAGACCGAATGTTAGGAAATGCATGTGTCTGTAATAAGAAGATTGTTCCGTTGTTCCGTGTCATTCTAAAACATTCCGTTGTTCCGTGGTTCCGTGTCATTCTAAAACATTCTGTTGTTCCGTGGTTCCGTGTCATTCTAAAACATTCCGTTGTTCCGTGTCATTCCGTTGTTCTGTTGTTCCATGTCATTCTAAAACATTCCGTTGTTCCGTGGCATTCTAAAACCTTCCGTTGTTCCGTGCCATTCTAAAACATACCGTTGTTCCGTGTCATTCTAAAACATTCCGTTGTTCCGTGTCATTCTAAAACATTCCGTTGTTCCGTGTCATTCTAAAACATTCGTTGTTCCGTGTCATTCTAAAACATTCCTTTGTTCCGTGGTTCCGTGTCATTCTAAAACATTCCGTTGTTCCGTGCCATTCTAAAACATTACGTTGTTCCGTGGTTCCGTGTCATTCTAAAACATTCCGTTGTTCCGTGGTTCCGTGTCATTCTAAAACATTCTGTTGTTCCATGTCATTCTAAAACGTTCCGTGGTTCCGTGTCATTCTAAAACATTCCGTTGTTCCGTGTCATTCTAAAACATTCCGTTCAAATCAAATCAAGTTTTATTTATATAGCACATTTATAAAGGATGTTTGGTGGAGCCAAAGTGCTGAACATATAATAAAATAGCCTACAGTAGAGACACTTTACAGAAAATACAACAGCACAGATTGTTCAGAGTATCAGTATGACAAAAACGACACCCTCTGTC